>JAOVYW010000033.1:3432877-3450086 GCA_025775045.1 Hiodon tergisus
CGTCGTAGTTAAGATTGAAGATAATTACTAATTTCATTGATGGGTGGGTACATTTAAAATGGAATAAGATCACGGTTATTTTGTGTTTTGACACTAAAGAAAACATTTATAAAAACAAGAATGGTGCCATCATCTTGTCGAAGAGGCCCGATTTTAGGTGAAGCAGTCATTATGAGTTAGAATCGCTGCATCCAGACAGTATGTTGCTGTATGGTAAGTGGGTGTTGCTTTTCAATTGCTGCCCCCCAATGTGAGGAAATCATGGAGCACGTTGTGTTTTAGGGTAGTTAAAGGTGTGGGAGGCCCCAGAGTTATAACTGTAGGCGCGCCTCATGGGTCAGCCCAAATATTGTCTTGTCATGTTCTCTTCTGCTTTTCACTGCTGCACAATGTGTTGGTCTGCTGTAATGCCATCAGAAGGTGATTGTTGGTTTATTTTCTGCTAGCCATGCATTTGATATATACAGTTGAACGGAGCTTCTATTCACGCGGCATTTGAAGTACTACAAAAGAGCATTTGTAGCAAAGTGCTAACAGTTCCTGCTGGTTTCAGTGAAGTAGTCTGTAACGTCATGCTGTAGGTGCTTACTGAATTGGACCGCGTGAAGAGAGCACCGAAATGTGTGCTCAGTGACTGAACACTTTGTGTCTTTGTGTCCCGCCTAGGGGCCACCCTCTGTCCAGCCCATGGGAGCCGCCGGGGCCCTTCAGCCTCCTGCGTTCCCTGCACACATGGGACTTCCACCCCCTGCCTTTCCGCCCGGAGTGCCCCCTCCACCCCCGCCCCCATTCATGCGACCGGGATTTAACCCCATGCAAATGCCACCAGGTACCAAACCCACTTCGTCGTTCTCTGCAACTTGTACGCTTGTGAGACCTGGCCTCATCCGTCTGAGGGCTCAGTGGTACAGCTGGCTCGGTGTCAAGCTTCTGAATGGACTGTAAAAGTGTTTGGTCATTGGGTTAAGTGTCTGATGTTTTTGGCAGGGTTTCTGCCTCCCGGCGCCATTCCGCCTATGGGCTCCGCTGGACCGATTCCGCCCTCCTCCGGGATCAGCATGCCCACATGTAAGCATAGATGCGCTCGCTATAGGAGTTCTGTTCAGCGGTTTGGGATGACGTTTTTACTAACCTTTTACTAACCACCCCCTTCGACACCAGCGGGGGTTCCTGGCAGTGCAGCAGAAGATCCCTCCAAGGACCCTTCCAACGCAGGGCCCAGAATCAGCGGTGAGGACGGCTCCAAGCTTTACGGCCAGGGCATGTCCCCCAACCTCCCGGCCTCCATGCCACAGCAGATGGCTGGAATGGGTGAGCGCCATCGCGTAGGGTCCTCGCCATGCAAATGTCGCTGTTAATTGCTGAGGGTTTTACCCTGAGAATAGTAAGGAGAGAGAGCTACGGTGGTCTTAGTGGTGCTGAAGTTTGGGTTGTGATTTTTCCGCAGGTAATCAGGCCAGTGCTCCGGGTGGTCCACCGTCAGGCGGTCTTCTGGGCGCCCGGCCGGGCATGATCCCCCTGCAGCGCCCCCCAGGAGTGCCCCCACCGCACATGCAGCGCTTTCCTCTGCACCCGCCACGCCCAAACATGCCTCCTATGCCACCCCAGATGATGCACAGAGGGCCCCCCCAGATGATGCACAGAGAGCCCCCTCCTGGAGGTTACGGCATGCCTCCACCCCACCCAATCAGGGGACCCTTTAACCCTCACGGTCCCCCCTTCTTACGGCCTGGGGGCCCACGAGGACCGGAGGGGCCAGATGACCGGGAAGGCAGGCCGTTCCGAAACGAGCGTCCAGGGTTTGGACGGGAACAGGAGCGGTTCGGGGGGCGACGGCCGCCTTTCGGTGGAAGCGGTGGTGATGGGCGGGTAGGGGAGCGGCCGGAGGGGCGGGGGGAGCGCTTTGCGAACCGCCACGAGGAGCTGGAGCAGCGGGGAGGTTGGGAACGGGAGCGGGAGCGGAGGGACTGGGGCCGCAGCCCAGAGCACGAGCGGAGCCGGGAACCGGAGGACAGGAGCCGTCGCTCCAGCGGGCACAGGGAACGGGAGCCCGGCACCCCGCGAGAGAGGAGCACGCGCTGGGACAGGGACGACCGCAGAGAGAAAGGGGACGAGGGGGACACTGCCGACCGCTACCGTGACTCCAACAGCACTGAGCCGCCCACAGACTCTGGCAAAGAACTCGGCCAGGCCACGCCCCAGGCCCACCCAGAGCCCTCGGCCCAGTCCCCCGAAGTGACTGTGGAGCAAAAGGCATCCGAGCCGTCAGCAGCCAGTGAACCTGCTGGAAAGACGCAGGAGGCGGAGTCCTAGAAGCGACACAGACATGCCTCACGCGTGCCCATCGTTAAACATAAAGAATACTGTAACTGAGTATGAAACTTTCGGCAGACGTGGAGCGCTGCCCTGTAAACAACAATGTCCCAATTTTGAGCTTGAATGTTGTAAGAAAAACAAAACAAAACAAAAAAAAAACAAAACAAAGAATAATGCTGTAAATATGCTTTCGCTGCTCAACACATATTTGTAGGTTTTGGGGGGAAAGCGTTTTGTTTATACCCCTTTGTGTTTCAGAGAGATACTAGAAGTAAATTGACTCTACAAACAAACAAAAGGCCCTTTTGCTGTAACGTTTTTTAACTATAAATGTTTACATGGCATAGGAAATAAAATGTTTCTATAATTTTTAAGTTAAAAGAAAAACAAACATGAAATTAAATCTCCAACATTTGAGCTTTAGGGGTTTGTTTTTAATAAACTATTTTCGTACCAAGTAAGTGTGTTATTCATTTGTGCCATTTTAAGACATTTGTCGTTTTTTTAGTCTTGATTAAAGTAGCAGTTGCAGAGAGATCTGAGTATAGTTTTGTGTCAAGATAACTCTTCAACTGCAGCCAAGTACCTCTTAATCTAATGTTAAAATTTGATATATACTATATTTCATATACTGAGTTACAGTTGCGTGTTGACATGATAAAACGTCCCTCTTTTCGCACCTAATGCCAGTCGTATAGACAAAAATATATATATATATATGTCAGGTCGCGCATATTATTTCTCTATTTATAGACTTTAGTTAAATGGCTCGTTCGGTAAATGCGTTAATGCCACACATTTAGCTAATACGGTCCTTACAAGAGGCGTTACTGAAAATGTTATTAACAGACGGTAGGGCCTTGTGAATTCTTCCTCTTAGTCAAGGAGGGAGCAAGTGTAACACATCACACCTTTGAACTGACAATTTCTTACCGTTACAGCAAGGATTCGATTAGCCAGGAAACCACGCCCTGCAGTAGATTACAGTAACAAAAACACGTCAATATATTGTACTTATAATACAGTAACTATTTTGCATATTGGTACCAAGAAATTGTACAGTGCTTATATTGTAGCCTAGGCTACAGGAAAAATGCTGTAATTTTCTGACAACTCAGCTATTGGCTTTTTGTGTGTCACAACGAAATGAAGCTATCCATGCAACAGGATTAAATTGTTTGCATTTAGTTAAGTATTATTTTGATTTGCAACACCTTTTGATAATTTGATAAAATAAAATAAAATCTGTTTAACCATTACATCGCAAATATGTGCCTAATTGTTTCGGTGTGCTTATAAAATGTTCTTACTTAGAAACAAGTAAGCGTAGAGCCTTGAAAGTTACTCATTTTTTACGAATCAACAGCTCAGACATGTTATTTAGAAACAAATAAAGGCCAACTACATAATCCTGGGCAACGCTTTAAGCAAATAAATTGCTGCATATTTCATTGAAACTTGTACTTGTTAATATTTCATAGTGCGGCCTAGTATTTTGTATACTAGGAATTAATACGTGATTGACTTTTGCTGTCGTTAAAATATTTATTTGGGTTAGTTGCCTTCAAATTGACCGCACACAAGTATTGATAACCTTTTGAAAATTATAGCAATTTAATTGAGACAGTTTATTTTAATTGGTTAATTCAATTAGTACGGCACAGTCAGTGGATGGATAAAGAGTCTTTATACCCAAACTTTCTCAAAAATAAAGTACCTCTTAATGCAGAATATTTTAGGGGGAGATTTTCCCCCTCTCTGGGATGACAATTTCAAGTGTTGTGGCAGGGACAGCCTGAGAAATACTCCGTCAAGTCGCACCCTGGTTAAAACAAGAAGGTACTTGTACTGCTGTATATTTAAACACAAAATAACTTTGCGTAAAATTTACCTTTACAAGCTAATTTTCGGCCTCCGAGCATGTTTGACACACGCATTCATTCATCGTCATGTGACTGTGTTATTCGCCTAGCTGTACGTAGATAATAATGTCTGAATACATACAGTACCTCAACTGTAGTCCATTCTACACAGAATTTTATGGCCAAGTTCTCCGATTGACTGAGACTGCGCTGGTGGAAGGCGGAGTCGAGGTTCGGGCCGCGTGATTGGACGCGCTCGGTATACTGTAGTCTGGTCTAAAATACAAGTTCAAGACCACTATAGTTTTCTTGGTTGTATAGAAGCGAAGAAGCCGAAATGGTGTTGAAAGCCGTTTGTGTTCTAAAGGGTTCTGGGGAAGTCACCGGAACCGTGCACTTTGAACAGGAGGTACTGCACTTATGCCTTGTCGTTAAAGTCGAATTATTAAAGCTGACTTACTAGATGGCTAGCCTACATTTTCCTCGCAAGGCCTCAACTGCGAATGCGTCTTCAAATGTGGTCGCAAATTAAGATTATCGCTTTGTCAATAATCGTCTTCTCTTGATGAACCGCACGTTTCTGACAATTATATGGCGTGTATCGGTTGTTTCTTGTTTTAATGTTTATAGCGCATTTTAAAACGTACGTATGCGCTTGGTATTTTATAATGCTCGGCCGACTCAATGGTTAATTCACCAACTAGTAGCACGTTAGAGCGGGGTTCAGTTGTAGTTTTTGAACTACTAGCAACTAACCAGCTATTTGTTATGTGCGGTAATGACCTTTGGGCCATGATTAGCTTGATACAGCAGTGAGCTATATCCCGCCCTAGGTTTAGCACTAACCGGGTTATTAAATAAATAAAAGAAACAAATTACTATTGTTATTTGCTATTTGTATTTCTCAGTATGATAAATTAATTGTAACATCTGTATGGTATGGCTTTTTCTGTGTATTTTTTATGTTTTTGTGCATGTTGCATATTGACGCGATCTAGCTGTTCGCCATCCCTCTCTAAGAAACTCGATTTATCAAAAACAATTAATATTTTTGTTGAAACGGCGGTTGCTAAATATTCAAGGGGTTAAATGATTATTTACAATTTAGGTTAACTGCCTAACTTTTAATTCAAACAAATGAAAAGAAAAGAGATTGATTTGTTGGGTCTAGAAGAAAACGTGCGCATTTTTTTGCACGTTGTTTAAAGTTTTATTAGATTTTGCACATTACAGTGCAGCTTCTATACATGCCGAACTATCTCAATATCGTGACGCTTGTTTTGTAATCGGGACACAAGAGGGAGTATCGCTTGTGTAGATCTAGCCAAATGTAATGACTCAGCAAATTATCCAAGAATTAAGAGTCGTTAAAACTATTATGCTTATACCACTAGCGTTTCTCTCAAAAATGACAATCAGATATTGGGGTTTTTTTCAGAGGCAATAACGTTTACTTTTAAATTAAAGCGACTGGCGATTCCAACGCCTCCTTTTAACCTAAAGCTTTTTATAAATGGAGAAATACTATAACCTGCCGCTTCGTCCTCTTACATTAAGCAATGCATTACACGACTAAGCTGTAATCGGGATGATTTCCGTTATCCTTTATTGGGCTAGTTCATTTGAATGGAGTAGTGTTAGTTTTCTTCTGTGACTTTTTAGATGCCTGTATCAACACTTGATGGATGACCCCTTTTTAAGATTTTGATTTATCTTTCTGTTTGAAGTTTTGCAGTATGTAGTTACTTTCCAGATGACCAGAGCAAGCTTCTCATATTGTGTCCCTCCAATTTAAGTAATTCTTAATTATACAGTATGCAGTTCTACAGTTAGATACTTCCTAATGTGCCCTGCTCTGCGTATGGATACTGTGGACCACGGTTTGTGGTGTGAACCTTATCTTACCCTGCCCTGTGTATCTCCTCAGAGTGATTCTGGCCCCGTGAAGCTGACCGGCAGCATCGAGGGGCTCACTCCTGGCTTACATGGTTTCCATGTTCACGCCTTCGGGGACAATACTAACGGTGTGGTGCCCCGCCGACCCCAGTCCAACCTAGGACTTGGGGCTTCCCGCAGTCACCAGCGGCGGAAGTTAATTTATGAAGAATGTGGAAATGTATAATAAATATGTTTTGTCATGGGCTGCCGCATGGTATCCATGTTGACAGATTCAGGTCACAGTATTTTGCGTTTTTGCTGTGCTGACACAAGTAATTTGGCGCTAATGATGGCTTTACACAGAATAATACCCCCCACAATGCCCTGTGTTTCTCCTCCTCTTCTCCAGGCTGCATTAGTGCTGGGCCGCACTTCAACCCACACAACCAAACTCATGGCGGACCCACTGATGATGTTAGGTGAGGCAGTGTCCGCTGCTTGTGTCCTTTGGCAGTGATGGGGGGGGGGGGAATTCTTAGAAACAAGTACTGTACTGCAATGCATTTCCCTCCCCCCAACACCTGCAGCTCGTGGTACTGGGCAAGCAGTCCGTCTTTAAAGGGGAAGGAAAATCCAGCCCTGAGATTATCTGGATGTATTCTAAACATTGAATGAAAGATCAATGACTGAACATGCAGCTGTGTTTTTGGAAACCCTTTCCTGTGTACATGCATGCATGTGTGAAGGGTTACGATGAGGGCAATCGCTTGTTGGAAGAAGGATCGACACAGTTACACGGCAGAAGTATTTTAGCACGTTAGCTGGTTGTACAGAACACGATTCTGTCCAGTTTTGCCAGTCCCAGACTCTGTCAGGGAGAAATCGTATGGCCAGCGTTCGTGGAGTGCGAGCAGGTAAACAACGCTTTGATGTCTGCTCTGATCTCTTCCCGTGTCTGGGAAGGAAAGGTTTTTTTTTGCTTGTCAGACATGTCGGGGGCTGGTCAGGTGTGAGCAGTTTAGCGTGGTGATTAGGTTATGACTCAGGAGAGACCTTGAGCCGTCTGTCATAAGGTAGGATCCTTGAACCACAGGTGGTGGAGTCTGACCACCTACGCCAACTCAAGATGCAACGGTTTTGAGGGGGTAAAATCCTGTGACCTGAGCAGTTGTGCAGCGTATCCCAGACATCGGGGTCTGCAAGATGATGCTATGTTGTCACCCGTCACAAGTTCTGCTGGTGGTCATTTTTAATATTAAAAAGGATGGGTTTGGTTGGAGCTTCTGTGGGCAGATCCAAGATTGTGATGTCTGCTTTAATTTGACAGTACCAGGAAACTCAGCTGAGCAACTGCAGATCGGTGGGCCTCAGAATTTAACCTGGGACAAGGGCAGCCTTTCAAATAAAAATAAATAAAATCAAAAGTCTAATATATATATGTTATAAACGATTCAAGTTTGATTTATTTACCTAGCCTGGTAGTGGCGTTGTCACGTGTATTGGAGCTAGCTAGCTAGCTGGCTGGCTTGCTAACATTGGATGTTTTTAACATTAACCACACAGAAAAGCTACACAAAGAACATTTGAAAAACTAAGACTTGTGAACACTGAAGCGTACACGGCTGGTTTGAAACTTAACTTGCTTTGTCATTTGGTAGTTTCTGTAACCAACTAGACAGCCGGTCCCCATAATAACGGGAGTTTTAAGTCTAAACCTTGTTTGCTCGGAGCAGAAGCTGCAAGGCCACGCTTCAGCAAATGCAACAAGGCTGTTGTAAATTAGTGTAATTTGGGAAGACTGTTGTGGAAAAGCTTGAAAATGGGTATTTGTGAAAGTGGTCATTTTGAAATGCCTGCTAAGAATATATACCGGTTTGTAATCCTTTGTCATTACTACTCGACTGTGTCGGATGCCGTTCCAGAATTTAAGATACTATGTTCAACAGCAAGCTGCTGTCACCAACCCATTGACTAATCTAGATATTAGAGGAAACTAAACCGAATGTACATGGGCATTTGGAAATATCAGTAGCTTGAGGAAATGACTAATGTAGTTAATTGGAAAATACATTTCAGTTTTCTGTCTGCGTGCGACACAATTTTAAGTCTTGTTTAACAGTAATGAATGATTTAAGTAAGGGATTTTGTTTAATTGCAAAACGCGTTCCTCGTATTTCTAGAGTACTTGTGCCGTACAAGAGAGAAATAATCAGAAATACATTTTTCAATTGGTGGCTTAACAGCCCTGATGGGTGTGGTGTGACCGTATTTGTTCATCTTCGCCGTTTGTTATTAATTGCATGTGTCCTGCATTAATGTTGATGGAAGCTAATGAGACGCCTGGTCGTAGTAAACGTGACTGCATTCACTGTCTCCCAGACATGTCGGTGACCTGGGGAATGTGACTGCAGACTCTGACGGAGTTGCCCGACTTAAGATCGAGGACAAGCTCATAACCCTTAATGGTCCGCTGTCAATCATTGGACGGACGATGGTGGTGAGAGAGATCTCTTCCCTTTATTTTTGTTCTCCTACACGCCCCCCACACTTTACCCGTTGTCCAGTTTTCAGTGTTTTGTCATTTTAAACATGTTTACCTGCATCTCAGATCCATGAGAAGGCCGATGACCTGGGAAGAGGAGGCGACGACGAGAGCAAGAAGACGGGCAACGCTGGAGGACGGCTGGCCTGCGGCGTTATAGGCATTGCTCAGTAACCCATGTTAACGGGAGCACTAGAACCCCTGTAGAACGTGGCTGACAAATGCAGGTGCCCCTTGCAACTAAATGCTCTTATCCCCCCCCCCCCAGATGTTAAGCTATAAGGCACTAGTGTAGCCATTCCTATGACCAGTATCCAAAACTATATTATTCCTTAGTGTCCATTAATCAAGTTATGTACCTATTTTGCAATTGGAATAAATATCTTGTGCATCCATTTACCAAATAAACTCTCACTGTTAACGTTACATTGTTCCGTTGTCTATTAGATGGTATTGCCTGGAAATACTGAAAGCGAGAACCGAGGTTTTAAAAAACTTAGTGGCGTTATCGTGGCACTAGGTGGCACAATTTTCCCTCCCTGGCGTTATCGTTTGAAATTGCACACCTAAATCTTTTTAGACTGCACTGTTGTAACGGGAAATTGGTTTTAATACTTTTGACTTCTGTGTCATTAACACATTGATTCCCTTTTGAAGACGCCATATTTAAAAAGACAAAGCTCTTCGGTTAATTTAAGCGTTCTTTCCCCAAATTAATTTGCATTATAGTTAACTTCATTTTTTTGTTTGACAAGAGTTGGGAACTTTTTGGGATGAGGCAAACACTTAAACGCCGAGTAGGTTTAAATTTTCTAAATTTAAACGTGGAATTATTTACCTCATACAGTTGCCTACTTGGAAACTCGGGTTTTGATAAATGCATCTGTCCTCAGATCGATTTTGTACGTAGTGGGTCCCTGAGTTGACATTTAACAATTTGATACTAGTAAACAGCTGCACATACTGCTGGCCAGAATACACAGATGGCGGCCCTCGAGTTACTGAAATTACATGCTCCAAAACCTTTCACAATTTCACCGAGGAGTCACTCAAGTGAAGAAACGGGCCATCTTCAATAATCCCCGAGAAAACATATGATCACATCCTCAATTTAGATTATTCGTTAGTGACCGCACCTTATCAAGCGCTAACAAAGTTCTTGCACTTAAAAATAGTACTATGCCGACATTTATGCGCATGTAACTTACAAGAATTTAAAAATCTATCGTGGCAGTTATATTTCTTCCATTTAGTCACGTGTGACCTGAACAACAACAGGAAATCGCACTTACATGTGAATATTACAGGGTTAACGGTTATCAATAGAATCCCTGTCGGAATTCAAATCACAGATGGTCTTGCGCAGGCAGCGAACCGCTCCAGTCGCGTGCAGTCTTCAAGTGTCTGCAGCTCCTCCTTTCACGGTAGTGCTAAAGCAACATGGCAGCTTCTATGAACCGTGCGTTGCAGTGACTGAAACCATCCTGGCTCTGGGTAACATCCCCATTCCACCGTTACCCATTTATCGAAACGATTACAAACAGAATGCCAATGATGTCAGGTTAGTGAACTATAATTAAGCTCGCATGGAACACGTGTTTACCCTCTGCAGTGCAGCATTAAATTACGGAAAATAGCGTAGACTGCACCGCAGGTATGGCTCGGGTTGACAGATGTCGCCCCTTTACGTTTTTTATTTCCCATAATCAATATAGAATAAAAATATTACAATCCCCACGCGCCATTATTATATCGCTTAACGATATCATTGTCCTCGGTTGCGGGTTAAGTAAGTAACATTTGGAATACCTATGCCTGTCCATTGTAAAATTCCCGTGTGTATTGCCAATATTGAATTAATTTCGTTTTATGTGTTAATTACCGAAAGGTAATTTTTCAGACAGGCATTTTTTTATCTGTAGATTTTTATGCTTTTTTTCTTTTTTCTGTAAACTGTCATTGGCTCGGTTAATATAAAGCTGTTTTGAATGAAATGTTACTAATTCCACATCCGACTATATTACCAAAAGTAGCAGCCTATCCACTATGGCTGTCAACGTCTGCCTGCTGCTGTCATTGTGTTCCTGTTATTGCGAAAAGGGATGGACTTGAATTAGAATTATTGATACTAAGTTATTACGCTTGTAGTGCGTTCGTTAGGCACCGGAAAAGTTGTATTTAAAAAATATATATATGATTTTAGTTTTTATTTTATTTTAATTGGAATCTTCCCACCTCGACGGCATTTGGGCGTATATAACTTTATTTGAATAACACGTTTAAGAAAGTATGTGAAGAACTTCTGGTACTTAAATGAAGCCGCCAGCAAAATGCTCGCGTGACACGATCCGATGTAGCTCAGACACCAGTTTTAAACGACACACCTGTTTTTGTCCCGCGCGAATACGGTTATTTGCGTTCACTCTTTGAGCGATACGATATGAACAGTTATCCAGAGTTTACCGTACGCAGATGTAGCGAAGCCGGCTGTGGTAAATCTAAATAAATTGTAAAACCGTAGAAACTACTTTAAACAGTATCTATAAAACTGGCATACCTAACTACCCGAATTCACCTGACTATTAGTTCGGTTTGTAGAAAGTAAAATATTTTTTCATCCTCTCGTGGTAATAAAGTAAACAGAATATTTTTAAAAACAACAGTGAAATTCTTACAATTATATGAAGATAAATTAAAGAAAAATCTAAATTAGATTTCCAGTAATTAATGTAAACAATAATGTAAATACTTTCACTAGTGTGGTCTTAATAGACAAAGGACACAGAAAGTTCTGAGGAAACTCGGTTTAAAAAATAAATTCAGTGATGTTTGATGCAGCATATACTTCTCGACCAAGGTAGACAGAAAGACTCACACGAAAAACAGGGACAGAAAGGAAGGAAGAGACAAATAAGACAGAGGCCATGTTTCACAAACATGTTCTATATTCTGTTCATGATGGCGATAACGGCTTTGAGAAGCTGTAGCGGCGGGACCCGCGACAGTGTTTTTATGAAGAGGGCACAAAATGCATTAATGTTGCTCTTGTGATTTTCCGTTAAGAGCTTTTATCTGGCCCGAAGCTTCTCACGTGGCACCTGATATCTCTGTTGATAGCTGCATCTGCTCCGATGATGGCCATGGTAATTTGCTATAAATTTCGCTGCCTTCCGTGTAACTATTAATAGCCGGCTTTGGTGAAGTGGTTTGTGTGTTTTCAGAACGGTCGGGCGGGAACACAACAAAGAGATTGAAAAGTGTGCGCAAGTTCAAAGAGTCGTAACCATCAACAAGGCAAGAGGGTTATCCTGCTGCCCTCCTAGGTAGGAAGATTGATGCAATGATTTATTTTCCCCTGAAACAATGCTGTTTTAAGTAATAAGACTCCACAAATAAATCCATAAATGGCCCGACCGTTTGTGTTTTTGGTTGGAATCACACCCCTATTTTGTCGCAGCTCATTTGCCTGTTTGTCCGGATTACAGTGTTGGTGCTTGCACGTTGGGGCATGTCCCTGAATGCCTGGTTAAAGGTGTTCGTCACGAAGGGATCGCCCGTGGTAATCGGTGTTTACTTGGAATTTTGACGTTTTGTCTCTGCGTAAGTTTCGGAGGCGGCAAACCGGTCCGACGGGAGGCCTTCCTTGGAAGTGGCGGAATGCAGCAGGCGATGCGAGATCCTGCAGCAGAGATCACATTAGGCACCCCGTGCCCAACGGCTCGCTCCTGATCCATCCTGGTTTTCTGAGTTAAGCGGCATTGGCTTTGCAGTCAGTTTGGAGTAGCATCTGCCGCCTCTTCCACTGTACTGTGCATTGACATGGAATGTCACGTCCCAGTCCTCATTTCCGTGGCGGCGTTTCACGAATGAACCTCAGTTGTCACCCTCCACCACCACCAAGCCCTTAATTATGGACTCCCAGAACAAAGAGGTCTTACAGAGGAGTGGGGGTGGTCAGGCACAGCTCTGACCTCCAATGAAGTGGACAGTTCGGATGTCCTTGATATGACCGCTAGTCCCAGCCTCCTCAGGTTCGGATTATTGGTGTGATCAGTGATTTTTTAGAATGTGCATCACGTAGAAGAGTTGACCTAAATATATATGCAGCCGTATTCTCAAAATCAAATATATTATGGAGACAATAATAGTTTCTATTTAAGCTGCCAGTTGTCAGACATAAAAACAGTATTCTTTGTATTTTGCATTCAGAAATGGACACATATTTGTGATTTATTTTGCATAAGGTATGATAGCTGACATCATTCGATTTAATTCGATTTTGCTGCTTAAACATTCATGATTTCAGTGATGGGTAAAATCAGATTACTCATATTGCATTGATGAAAACTCTGTCTCCTTCTCAAATGGTGAGAAGAGTTATGTCATGCGTCTTCTATGACAGTTACACGTGATAAAAATGGTGCTTGTTTTATAGTGACTATAAAATGGCCACAGAAAAATAGGATTCTCTGACAGGACTGAGAGAAATGTATAGTGTTACAGGCTTACTTGGTGCACACCGCAGGGTAAATAAATAGTTATCCCATTTCACATGACTCATTGAGTGAGCAGAGGGTGATGATATTTTTTGATAGGTTTTTTTTGTTTGGGAATCAATGGGGGGAATTGTTTACCAGTCCTCTGTGAGTGACTAGACATTGGTCTCCTAGCAACGGCAAAGACGTTCAGCAGGCGGTGAATCAGAAGCAGTGCGCGCTGTTGTTGTGGTTTGAGGTTACATAAGACACATTGGGTTTTCAAGCACTTATGACAACATGCTGGAGCACGCTTAGAAGGGTTTCCCTCTTTTCGCTTGAGCTCAAGAAAGGAATTTCTGAAACCAATCATTAGCCCCTCACTAATGAAAACAGAGACCCTTCAAGTTACCAGTTTTTGACAGTGTAGATTGATGAAGGATGTTAAAAATTGAAAAATGGCTTCATTCAGAATATAGTTTGAAAGTATCGCCATAAATTAAGGTAGACAAACCAGTGTACTAATTTACTCAGTGTAAGTTACACACTATTTCCATTTCAATGGATTGTCTTCAAGGTTTTTTTTTTGTGCCTTCAATTTCTAAGCATTAATGCACTAACTGCACATTCATTTCACGGAATGTTAACCAATTTGGGACTCAGATATTTAGTAAATACATATAATACCCTATTATAAATAACAATTTATACATGCTAGTTTTAATTGTAGTGGTTCTACCTCTGCCATGATTTTTGCCTATATTGGCCTAGCACAGAAAATGGGAGCTGCTTGCGTCCCAACACCGGCCCGGGGAACTCTAGATATTTTTTGAGTTGACGTTAGATGTGGAGGTGGGTGGTCAGATGACCCACTAGCTCGTACACTGTGGACTGGGTCAGCCAATGCAGACCCATGACATGAGCTTTGACCTTCGGCTTTACTGCCCTGTACTCCTAAATAATCTGTCTGAATCAGGGCTGAATGGGTCGCTTCTCACACCCTCATGGAATTCCTTTGGGGGAAGCAATTTGACATGCGCATTTATATACAGACTATTACTGCAAATATGTGTGCGTGTGCGTGTGCGTGCGTGTGTGTGTGTCTTTGTCTGTGTGTGCGTGTTTGTGAGTGTGTGCGTGCGTGTGTGTGTCTGTCTGTGTATGTATGTGTGTGTGTATGTATCTGTGTGATGTGCATGCGTGTGTGTATGCTGAGCCTGTGTCTGTGTGTGTGTGTGTATGCTGAGCCTGTGTCTGTGTGTGTAATTCACCTCAGCTGTTTGGTCTATGGTGGCTTCAACTTTCCCTACTGTTCACCAGTGAGTTCTTCAGAGAGCTGTAGACTGTTTGCCTGTGTCTGACCTGTATTTGAACCTATGGATATTTTCGGATATGTTTACAGCGGCGCTGGCCACATCTGTTTTTGATTGGTGGAATTACAAAAAAAATGTGCGAAAATGAAGCATTAAGACGCGTGGACGCAAAGCTCCCCCTACCACTGCCCCACTGATAGCTGGAAAAGGGGATGGCATCACAGGCCCTTTTTGTCAGAACTTTAGGAATTCAGTTATTTAAGGTTCAAAGTAGCTGGGTGCTTTTCAACATCAAACACAGCTTAACTTATTCATTAATTCAACCCCCTCTGCCTGAATAGGCGACCTCCTGACTAAGCTGCATTTATCTATTAAAATCCTCACTTAAGTTTCCCAAACGGAAGCTGGATCCAGCCTGACCATACAATGGCCGGTCCCACCCCCGTCCGTCATTCTGTGCTGCCCGGGACATTGGCTCAGCTCTCCGGTTCCCTGCTCGTCCGAAGGGGCCAGCTTGTGTCCGGTTGCCAAGATGTATTCTCGCTTTCTGCCTTCTTCTGTGGAGCTGTTCGGGCCCTATTGCCCATATTGTGTACTAATATTTCCCGGCTAACCACGTGCCGCCAAGCCCTGCAGTTTAATATGAGTCCCCATCAGGGTTTTAGCACCGGAACTGGGGATTTCTTCAGCAAATGGCTCGTTTTTACCGGGCACAATACAGTGGAAGGGGGAGACAGTCTTGGGCGTCGGGCGGTGGAATTTGCAATCTCTGGCTTCCGCCAGCCGCTTGCAAATCGCAGCTAAGATTCTGTGTCCACTTGCCAGTGTGTGCACTTGGGAGATTTTGACTTTGTTGCACATTCCTTCCGTAGTGCACCGAGGGCCTGGAACTTGGAAGGCTAAATTAGATTTATTGGTAAGGTAATGGGATAGGGTTGCGCCGGGCCCACCTGTGTTTGTCCGCTGTCTGACTTCTGCAGCCGCTGGGGTCGGCCTAACGAGCCGGCAGTGGGGAGGCAAGAGAAACCAGCCATTTGAATGGCAGTTATTCAAATCCCTGTATTCAAATGACGGCGTCGGTGCAAATGACAGACCCGAAGCAGAGGTCCTGTGTGGAGTTTGTTGTGTGGGGAACCCTCGGCCGTTTCCCTCTCCCCTGTGGCGTTGACCGAGAAGGCCGCGCCCGCAGAGCCGACAATGTGGGATGCTTCTACCCGAAAGAGATCTAACCGAAAAGAGATCTAACCGGAAGAGGTCTAACCTAAAAGAGATCTGACCGAAAGAGATCCCCCAACGCGGCTTTCAGGTAGGAAACCAAGGCACGCTCAGTCTGACGCTGGCCAATGTGCCACTGGGGAAAAAGAGCCAAAAACCCATAAGATGAGTGGATGTTTGTGGAAGCGTGTGTGTGGAGGGGGGTTTCCTGTGAAAGGAGGACCTGAGAACAGTGGGGGGAGGCTTGGGCAAGGTGATCTCGGCTGTGTGCGAGTTCTCCCGTGCAGGTGCGAAGTGCTCTGACGGTCTGGAGAGCAGGATGGGACTTGCCAAGCCACCCCTCCTACCCGCAGCCGACGGGGAGGCCAGGTTCCCTCTTTTCTTCTCTCTCTCAGCGGTTGGCATTTTACAGTTCTGAAGTGTGTGAAATTCTAGAAAGCTCTTACCCACTCATGAAAGAACACACTTTTATTTGCATGGCAATCCCGTCGGCTTTCTTCCATGTGTAAGGTTGTTGTTCTTCCTCCCTTGGGTGAAGAACAGATGATTGCTTAAAATGCACATATTTTACATTTTTGAAGGCGGCCCGTGGTGAATTATTCATTTTCTCCCCACGTTTGCTTTAAAACGCATATTCACTTTCTTAAGTTGGGTACTGTTCTTGCCAAGGTCCACATTTTGTGCGTGCTTTTCTTGCTGGAGATGTCTAAAAAAAGTTGTTTTTTTTACAAGGTGCTGTCGATTAGCGAGCCGAAATGGCGGGGATGACGCGGAGAGGCACAGCTTCCTTCCTTTGGCATAGCTTTTCCTGAAAAGCCATATGAGCTGCACCTGGTCGGTGCCATAACGATGTTGCGCTGCCCGCCTCTGTTACGCAAGCGCTCCGTTGTCCCTGGGCAGGTGACCAAAAGCCTTTCGGAAATAGCTTTGGCGCTGAACAAAGAATAAAGACAAGCTTCAGTCGTGACTTCTTGTCTGCTGGCGTTTAATTTAGGCCCAGGGTTGTAATAGCCGTTTTTTCTGTCCCTGCAATAAACTGACGCACATTTTTCAGAAGAACTTAGACACCTAGAGGCATCAGGCAGTTGTTGATTTGGTGGTATGTCTGAGGGAGCAATCACCAGATGCAGTCTTTGGGAGTACGGCCATGTGAAACATCCTGATAATAGGCGATTAAAAAAACAAAACAGCGTGAAAGTTTTTTTGGAGAATCCTATCAGGCCGAGTTCTGCACCCCTCTCCTCCTAACGAACCTGACTCCTGTGTCCGGTTGTGAGTGGATGAGGGGTGGGGTGTAGTGGGATGTTAAAACGTTTTAGTTATGCCCGGTTTCAGAATGCTTTTACCCTGTTTTTCCTGGGCAGATTTATTGATCTGACGGGCAAGTATTGAAAATGGCTGAGGGCCCATTCCAGTTGGCGTGTGTTTCAGAACGGGATTGTCTGATGTTTAGAGACCCAGAGACGCTTAGGAAAATGCTCTTCGTCATTCCTCAGACTCCACCCTTTTCCATATCACTGGTCCGTACGGGTTTCTCTGTACCTTATGACAGAAATTGTCCATTAGGTCCCGGGCAGGTCCATAAACTCTGGGATATACGGCTCTCCT
>JAOVYW010000033.1:3464426-3485047 GCA_025775045.1 Hiodon tergisus
TTAACTCGAGGGGAGGCAGCCTGCTGGCGCTCTTCACTGGGACTTGACTTCCTGCGTGGGGCTCTCTGCAGGGTGGCGAGTTGCGTTCTGCGCGAGGTTTTAACTCGAGGGGAGGCAGCCTGCTGGCGCTCTTCACTGGGACTTGACTTCCTGCGTGGGGCTCTCTGCAGGGTGGCTGCCCCCGTCCGCTCTGCCCTTGTCATCCTCGCGCCCTCGCTGCCAGCATCCGGCTCTGGGGAAAAAAATAAAAATATTAATCTGAATAATTAGCCCATATCTCTGGTTTCCTCTCTGACAAGCCATCTGTCACCCACTCTGCGCTTATTTACTGTTTGTCAAGGGCTACGTAAAATGGTCTCGTTATCTCAGTGTGGGTGTGCCTTCTGGGATGTGGGTTTGAATCAACGGCGCTCCTCTGCGCTTGTGTGTGTGTGTGTGTGTGTGATCGTGATCAGGCCTAAGCGCTGTTTAAAACCCAGCCGTGACACTTCTCCAGACTCTGTGGGCTAGCCACTCCATCACTGTAACACTGCCAGATCGAGGAGCCGACCGGAGGCGTTCCAGTCGTCGTGACGCTTGTCTTTCCTGGCGCATCGGAAGGCTGTCGCCCCGTACATCTGTCACACAGGCTGCGGGCTGAGGCTAATTATCTGATTGTAAAGTAGGAGTCCCCTTTAATTATCCCAGCTTTCTAATTGCTTGATTATGAGGACAGATTTGTGCTGATAAATTATGGTTACAATCACTGGGATGTGAGAGGGGGGGGATTTGTAAACCTTGAAGTGATATGGTTGGACAGGTGTGATGGGGCAAAAATGTTTCTTGCTTATCTTGGCATAGTGGGATTAACTATGGGATTAATGTAAAATCCATACTTGCAGCATTAAATCCAAATATAAACGTGTACACCCATGTTCTCTGAAAAGCCTTTAGAGGAGACGATGAAGTTCACTGCCAGAGAACCTCCCCACTCGGGCGGCTTTTTGAAAGACAGCTGGGCTTCTTCACTGAGGGATTGCTGTGTGCGTCGTACTCTTGGCCATGTCTGGCTGTTGCCTAATCCTGCCACCAGGGGGTGCAGCAGTGGCGCTAAACCAGGGTTGTGTGAGCGAGGTGAAAATAGTGTAAACCCAGCGGTGAGACGGTGATGCATTCATTCAATGTTACTATTGTTTTTTAATTCCAGTGAGTAAAATTAACGTGCGTGTGTGTGTCTGCGCACACCAGTGTCAGCTTGCGGATTCTTTTTACACCTGCAAAGAGTCAGGGAAGATTTCAAACCCATGGATCCCTGAGGCACACTCGGTTGTCCCATGTTGGTAGAAATTCTTTTATACTCTCATTAAATGTTGCCGTGGTAGCTGGTCAGTCTGTGAGGCGTTGACGTGATACTGGTTCTCAGTCAGAAGCAGCAACGCACCTGACAAGGGAAACTTGTGAAAACAGTGAAACTGGTGTTAATTGCCAGGAAAGGAGCTTTGCTTGCTTTGGTCTAAAGGCTTTGTTGTGTCATGGCTTCACCTAGTTTAAGGGCCGCGAGAGTCCTCGTCGCTGGAAGGAAGAGGTTTTCCTCTCGCTGCGGGACAAAGGAAGGTCCGCCCTGTAGCGGGAGACGTGCAGGCGTGTATGAGCGGAGCGGGGTGGAGGCCGTGCCAACGCGCAGATAAGAAGGCAGCCCTTTCCTCCGGAGAAGGAAGCTCTCCCTTTCCTGCCTCCCGTGAGATAGGAGCGCGCAGAGCTGGAAGGCATCGCGCACGCACACACACTTGTGTCTCCAGAGTGAGGAGAACTCCCAGTGCGTCAGCGCAGTTTGGTGGAAGGGCGGCCTTTCCGGTCTCTTGGGGGCTGATTAGCGCCCGTCTCCACGCAAGGCTGCGATGACGCGGCTCGTAGCAGCCCCGAGTGCTTGGACCCAGCCCGCGCGAACGCGCTGACGAGGTTTAGTGAGAACGTATATTCCGACGCGGGTCTGAACACGCTTTGTCCGCCCAGGGATGTGCTGCGTCTGAAACGGGATCTGGCAGAAGGTACGGATGTTGTTTTGTGATAAAATTTAAAATCTTTTACTCTGGGCTCTCTGGTCTTTGCTTTGTGAAGTCTGTGATGACCGCGTGGCATCTGCTTCACCGTTGTACAGTGTGTCATTTTTACTTGGTTTTTAATCCCCTGCGCCTTTTTGGGTCAGTAAAACCACAGCGACCGAGCGGATTACCCCTCAGGGGGCTTGGTGGCCCTGCTCACTTCCACCCGACGGCCGCCTCCTCGAACCCCCTTGTTTATTGCTTTAAGAGTTACGGAGCGATGGGGGGGTGCTCGTGCGTTACGTTCCGCGTTCCTTCTCCGGGCTGTCGCTACTTGCCATTCATTCGTTCGCTGCTGGTTTAAAGAATTCAGCCCTTGGTGTTGAGAATCCCCTTGCTCTCCGCGGGCTACTTCTGGGTGGTGCTGGCTACAGTCGGGGAGTGGTGTGGCTGGAGGGTGTAGCTCCTCAGCAAGGCGTGGGGCGGCTCCACCGGTGCCATTCATCGCCCCCCGCCCGCACCGGGGCTCAAGACGTTGTTTATTTGTCCCCGCGTTGGTGTTCTGCTCCTGCAGATGGGCTGAGGCTTAGGCTCTCCTCGCCCCCTCAGTGTGCGGAAACCGGCGACACGCATGTCCCTCGCGTCTCTCTTTTGAAGCGGAAAAGCTTTAAAAAATTTTGATTTCTTCCCCCAGAGTTAGTTTTTCCTGGCCTCTATGGCTCTGCGGGAGCCCTGCCGAGGAGGGGGGTGACACTGCGCCGGCTTCAGCTGACACCCCCGTCACTCCCTACCTCCCTCCCTCCCTCCTGCTCTCATCTCTCAGCCCTCCCCGTCCAGTGGACCTGCCGATTGTTGCTGTTACTCTGTGTATTTACGGTGATCCTGCAGCTGCTGCTGGATGTGGCTAGCTCCTACCAGCGACCGTTAGCCGGCCAAGCGGGCTGCTCGGAAGAGATCGGGTTGTGCCGGGTTCTTCTCCGCTGGACGTCGGACCCCTGCGTGCCGTGTGGCTCGGTCCTGCCGTAAGAAGGTCCTGCCGAGATGCGTTTGCATAAAGGCGAGGCGCTAAGCTTCTGCTGACGGGCGCAAACCGGGACTGGACCCCACCCCTTCACCTCTGGCCCAGCCATGTCCGTGCTGAGGAGACACAGGTCCAGCAAGCGCGCTTCTGAGTCCGTCTATCACATGCTGCACCTGGTGAGGGACGGGACGGGACAGGGCGGGGGTGTGTGGGGAGGGGGTCCGTTTTTGTCCGTTTTTATTTTAGAAATGAAAGCTGATAATTTTCCATGCTATATTGAGCAGCTGCGGTTTGTTGTGATTTTAAAAAAATGTATCTACGCCTCCTGCTCTTCACTCTGGCAGAGACGGTTTTCACGCTTCGAGCGGGCTGTCCAGGCTTGTTAGCGGAAAACGCGGCACGCTGTCACACAGAGGAGGGGGTGCGCGCCACGCCGGTACTCTCGCTCTGTCAGTGTGGATTTATCTTCCGTTTGCACACATTCCTGTGCAGGGCCAGTGAGATGGGAGGTGTGCTAATGTGGAGACAGGATGTAACTTGCAAGCACTGCTGATGTTTAAAGGATAAACGCCCCTAATGGGAACGTGAAGGACATCTGCTCCAGATCCCGTTTTCTGGATCCGTTTGTTTTCAGGCAGGCAATGACCTCAAACCGGTTTTGCGAATGTATTTTAATCTGTAGAGGGGTTTTTGGAAAGGAAACGATTCCCTGATCCAGCGGGTGTAACTCCTGGTGCAGGGAGTAAGGAGGCGCCCACACCCCAGCCATTTCTCCGCTGTGTGGGAGCCATCAGGAAGGGAGGGCGGTTCTGCACTGCTTGGATTTTGGGGCAGGATGCAGGTCCGCGGGAGAACGAGGGCATCGCTTGCACTGGCCGAGAGAGGGGGGGTATGTGTTAGTGGTCGTAGCGAATTCCAGATTGTAACTCTGCCGTGTTCAAAGATGGCGTTTTTGATTTTTTTTTTTTTTTTATGTTGGGAGTATGATCCAGGTGATATTTAAAGGCTAGTGTCCCTCGTGAGATGACGGGTTATGCCACCCTACAATGGGCCCTGCAGATGAAGGCTCGGGACCGGACCAGAGTGTGATTATATAATGTTATAGGTAATTACAGGGCGTGCTAGCTTGAAGTGGCTTCTTGGACACTGGTAATGAATTAAAATGTATAGTGTAGCTGACTATAGAGGGCACTAATCTTTTTATTTTATTTTATTCATTCATTTGATAGGGCAGTGATCAATTAAGGTGCATGAATGAGAACTGTTCCTGTGGTCGGTCACATTGGGGTCATTTGGACACCCCCTGATATTTATACGTCATTAATAGATTTATGGCAAATGTGGGATGTTGACCTCCCTCCCCGATTATGAACACCATTGTCTGAAAATGTCTCTTTGTTCTAAGCACACAGTAAAAGGAACCAGCTTGTCTTTTCGCAGGAGTAATTTGACTGTCTGTTAGACTTAAATTTCTGCAGTTTGCGTGCCTGTGAAGAGCTGTTTCTGTGCTAGAGCTGCTCCAGATTAAATTCATAAATCCATTTTCCCTCCCTGTTCCAAAGCTGATGACCCCACAGCTGGGGTCTGGGCCTTATCGGTCAGCTGATGACCCCACAGCTGGGGTCTGGGCCTTATCGGTCAGCTGATGACGATTATGGGCACAGCACAGGCACAAACTATGCGTTTGAATGCTCCTGGAAAAAAAAAACCTCACTTTAATCCTTTTAGCTTCGCCGATCCCTGCGGAGAAGTAAAAAGTTTCAGGGGAACTTCTGCAGCTTTTCAGTTTGCCCGTTTCTTCTGGAGTCTCGAGCTCGCAGTAAGACCAGAGCTTACACGGGGCATCCTGACCTTGAAGTTCCTCCAACCGAAAACACAGATGACTTCACGCTGGGAGTCTTCAGGGGGATTGCCTTTTAAGCAGCCTGAGGAGCGGATAAGTTAAAGTTCCTCTTATATAGGGTGGTAGATAAAGGCGAACTGGACAGGGCTTGAAAGCAATGGTTTTAAAATTGTTGCTATTTGGTTTGTTTACACTGCAGCTTGTGGAAAATTGCCTGGTCAATTCATCTTGGCTGGGGTCTGGGGGGAGGCAGGGAATGGGTATTCAGGCTTGCTCTGTTGTCCATAGTTACACTTCGCTCTGGGCAGGACCTCCTGCTCCATCGATCCATGTTTCTGTATGATCTTTGCAGCTGCTTCGTAGGGGGCGACTCCCGTCCGGGCCACTGATGTTCACCCCCCCGCGTCCTCTTCCGGCAGATGTCAGGACGTCGGGAGCGTGCAGTGCGTGCGTTTAGGGCGGGAGAACGAGGTTACTGGGGGATGCTGGAGAACACGGTGCGCAGTGGCGGGCGGAGGTGCCGTGGGGTGGGTCTGCACTGCTCCAGGGAGCGCTTCTGGCCTACTATAGTGTTCCGCTATTAATAGAGCCCCACTCTGTCAGAGTGGGCCAATGCTAAACTCTTAGCTGTGGGCTCAGAGCGCAGAGCTTAGTCGGCGTTGGGGACGTGATAGGAGCCTGGATCCCGGGGGGGGGGACCTGCAGTGCTTCCTCTCAGAAAGTCACCACACCTGGCTTTGCTTGGGTAAATATCCGGCTGTATGAATAATGTCTGTAGGGTAGGGTGTGAACACTAGAAATAACTCTTAAAGTGTCCGACATGTTTGGTCCTGTCATCAGTCCATGAGCGTATGGGTGCCTTGGTTCATAAGGACGGGCGGGCCGCTTGCATAACCTTCTCTGCAGGGTGTCGGTAGCTTGGTGTCAGTAGCCGTGCGTGTCTGACACGGGATGGGTCTTGTTCTCGAATCGGGAGTTGTGTGGGAAGCACAGTGCCCTGCGGCCAAACCGGAGAGGAACGGAGACACAAGGAGAGGCGGAGGGGGAGAGGGAGAGGGAGGGAGAGAGAGACACACACGGTTATGGTAGAAGATGAAAATAGATCAAACGAGTGCAAATCATTTTTCAGAGTGTGCGCTCTCTCTCTCTCTCTCTCTCTCTCTACATCTCCGTATTTCCCCTCTCCTTTCTATACCATCAGACAGGGCTCACGCATCCTAATCGAGTAGCAGGAGAAAGGCACAGTAGGTAGTTGTATAACGTGTTGATGGAACTGTTGACCCCTATGGTTTTTGTTTAGATGCCCTTGCCTCCGCCGCAGAGATTTTTCTCATCCTCTCTTCTCTCTGTCTCTGATCTACCCTCTATCCAGAGCACAGAGCAGGTCGCCGCTTTCTGCCGCAACCTTCATGACATGAATCCCTCGGAGTGCGTCCCGTCCCCGAGCCCAGACTCGCCCGTCCCGCTCCTGGCAGCCACAACTCGGCAGCTGTCCGACGCTGACAAGCTCCGCAAGGTCGTCTGCGAGCTGGTGGAGACGGAGCGGACCTACGTCAAAGTCAGTACCGAGCCCCCGCCGCGCGTCTGCGTGTTTTATTTATTTATCTATTTATTTATTTTTACCCCTGCGTGACGTGGCGTCAGAAAAAATGGCGGATTACCTCCAACCTCCGCAGTCGGTTTTATCCCAGCCCTTGTTCAGCCCGTACCACTCAGAAAAAACGTCCAATGTCCCGCTCTCATTTCCTCACCGTGCGCCTATAATGAAATGGTTCGGTGTTCAGGACCAAAAAAAAACCTCAATGGTTACTTTAGCGATATGAAGGCGCTCCTGGGAACAGAGGAATGATTTCCCTGCAGATGCAGGTGAGCCTGACTGCTAATGCGTTGGAACCTGCTCCCGCACTTCCTGCTGAGAGCCTCCGCGCGGTTTAATTGGCCCCCGAGGGCCGCGCCCACACCGCTTGTGTGGCGGGCCCAAGCTAAACGTGGCCCTTGCTTGTCTTTCAGGATCTAAACTGCCTTATCGAGAGGTACTTGACGCCCCTGCAGAAGGAGAGCTTCCTCACCCAGGATGAGGTACGTGGACTTCTTTCCCACCGGTTTGCTTCCTTAAAAAAAATGGCCCGTCTCCTCCTCCTCCTCATTTGTGCGATGCAAGGTCGTCTTCACTTGTGGCAAAAGGGGAGACGTGATGCCTTAATGAAGGAGAGGGAGACTTTTTTTTTTTTTATAAAGGCAATGAAATTTATAGAACTAGCCACGAAGACAGAATAGTGCTGTCGGAGTAAACCAGTCAAGTATGACACATGCCAGTCAAATCATGTCGAGCCAATGACTTTAGAGAGGGAGCGTATGTGTATGTGTGTGCCTGAGTGTGAAATCCTCTCGTCATGTTGTTACGAATGCGATTGGGAACATGGCACCGTCTTAAAATCCAAACCGGTTGAGAGAGTGAAAATGAGAGGCTAAACTCAGACACCTGAGCTGGGATATTGAGTTGTCCCCTGACGCCATTTCAGCTGGATGTGCTCTTTGGGAACTTGGCCGAGATGGTCGAGTTCCAGGTGGAGTTTCTCAAGACACTAGAAGATGGGACGAGATTGGTTCCAGATCTGGAAAAACTTGAGAAAGTGGACCAGTTTAAGGTACGATCTTCACTAAAAACGTCAGTCCGCCCTGTGCCAATCTGTTGCCACGGTGCTCATAAAATGGCTTTATGCTTCATTGTATTATTGGTTGAATATAAATATTAAAGAGTGATGTTGCTGTGAGGCACGCTGACCGTAATGAAAAATGTTTGTCTCTTGCAGAAAGTGCTGTTCTCTCTTGGCGGGTCTTTCCTGTACTACGCAGACCGCTTCAAGCTCTACAGTGCCTTTTGTGCCAGCCACACCAAGGTGCCCAAGGTTCTGGTGAAAGGTATCCCATCAGGCTCTGAGCCTGCTTTTCCTTTCTCTTAACCGTGTCACGTGCTGGCTTCTTCCCCCGAGCCGCGACGGGCCTCCCTTCAGCTTTCCTTTGTTGGTCTTGTCGGTCACAAGAGGATGCGGTGCGTGGCGCTGCACTCAGTAGAGCAGTGGAAGGCGAGGGTATCCTCAGCGAGCTGGGGGAGTGGGGAGGACTTCTCAAGGCAATGGCTAACGGCAGGGAAAGTGTTAATGCAGAAACTCTGCTTGATTTCGAAATGGACCGCATGAACTCTGTCGGTGGCTAATCCTGTTTTAGCTGATGGGAAGGGCGGGCTTCTGCTAAAATCTCGCGGCACGGTGAAATGGATTAATTGATCATCAGCTCGCTGGCAGTTTGGCGTGTAATTTGTATACTTAATTACTCCCTGACTGCCCTCTGTGTTCCAGCGAAGACAGACCCAGACTTCAAGGCCTTCCTGGAGGCGCGGAACCCCAAGAGGCAGCACTCGTCCACCCTGGAGTCATACCTGATCAAACCCATCCAGAGGGTTCTGAAGTACCCCCTACTGCTGAGGGAGTTGTACTCTCTCACAGACCCAGACAGCGAGGAGCACTACCACCTGGACGGTGAGACGTGTGAGAGTGTGTGTGTGTGTGTGTGAGAGGGAGAGAGAGATAGGCAGTAGGATTTGTGTGTGAGGGAGATGGGCAGTTGGAGTCACTCCAGCCCTTTAATGCTTTCTCTTTCCTCCACAGTGGCCATGAAGGCCATGAACAAAGTGGCCAGCCACATCAACGAGATGCAGAAGATCCACGAGGAGTATGGCGCCGTGTTCGACCAGCTCATCATGGATCAGACCGGAGACAAGAAAGAGGTAGGCCCGTGGAGGACCAGGTTCTGTTTTGATTCTCACATCGCTTTGCACCTGTTTGGACTAAAGTGTGTGTGTGTGTGAGCTGCCTGATTAAGACTGTGTGTGTGTGTTGTAGGTTGCTGATCTCTCCATGGGGGACCTACTGCTCCACACCACCGTCGCTTGGATAAACCCTCCTTCCTCCTTAGGGAAGTGGAAGAAAGACCCGGAGCTGGCTGGCTTTGGTGCGTCTCCTCTGACCGGCTCCCGCGCCGTTGGCTAATTTTTCATCCGCCGCCTCTCCTCCGGTAGTGCCGAATAAAGGTTCCTTGCGTAACGTTCGAGTCTAGCTCCGACCACCACTTAGCCAAATAGCTCTTAAAGGTCGCGGGCGCACATCCCGGAGGAACGAGTGCGAAACTTTGTCCATTAGTGATGATGCGCTGTTGTGTGAACTTCAGCGGTTACGCAACCGCCGGTACTTGAGGTTCGTTGACTTTTCTCTTGTTGGAGGAAAGTGTTTCCGTGAACACTGATGCGGAGGAATATGCCTGGAATAACGAGTTCGGCACGGATTTCTCTTAACCCACTGTCCCCCCCCCCCCCTTTTCAGTCTTCAAAACGGCGGTTGTGTTCGTCTACAAAGACTGTTCCAAACAGAAGAAGAAAATGGTGAGTGCTTTTTGTTTCATCGTGTCTTTGACCATAAATGCTTTTCTAAATCCTTTTTACAAACAGGGCTGGACCCTTCTGAACGTCCAAGACTTTATCTAATTAATGCGGTTATTTTAATGATAATGTCAGTGGGTTTCTTATCCCACCTGTGCGCTCTCATGCAGTCCAAACCGACCTGCCAGACGTCAAAGCCGTTTTATCAGATTAACTACTTCAGTAGTGCTTGCTCTGTAAAGGGTTACTCTTCCCTGCCTCAGTGTGAACCCAGTTGTCGGCTCTGTCAGCGTGTGCTCTGGCCCGGCCCGGTCCGGCCCGGTCGGTGTCGGCCCACACTGTGCGTATATCCTGGCCGTGAACCCCCCCCGGTGCCTGCTCTCTTTCTCTACTCCAGGGCGGGTCACACCGCGCCTCGGTCTCTGACGAGAAGGATCCCTTTCGCTTCCGTCACATGATCTCCACAGAAGCCCTGCAGGTCCGCGCCCTGGCAAGCGCAGGTAAACTCTCGCTCCGTCTGTCCGTCTCAGCCTTTCAGTCTTCCCGATTTTCAATAACGTCATTAACGTTCCCCCGAGTGGGTTTTCAAACGGCGGATGATGGCTGCTGTTCCTTGGTGTTGAGGGCGGGAGTGCTGCTTGGCTCATTGAAGGCTTTTAGGAGTAGCCCGTTTTGTTAACAGACCCTCGGGTTCTTTCACGGTCGGTGAGGGCACCGCTTTGGGAATCTGGCCTTTGGGTGCAGACTGTTCTCGTGCAGTACCTGTAGGTGGCGTAGTGGTAAGAGCGATTGAAACTGCTGCCAGGTGTGAGCGGTGCTACAGGACACGGAAGAGCCATTGTTTCACAAGTCTTCCCTCTGCTGCAGACTCTGAGGGCACGGCCATGTGCGAGATCGTGCACGTGAAGTCTGAGTCCGAGGGCAGGCCAGAGAGAACGTTCCACCTGTGCTGCAGGTGAGGCCCTTTGACCTGGTGAAGGAGGGGGTCAGTGCATGCTACGCAGAGTATCCAACTGGGGGCTTTGTGCTTAAGAGATTTCTGGCCTAGAGGTTAAAGGCTCAAATCTTAACTGGCTATTGCCAATAAACACTTGAACTTTTAATGAGGCACTTGGCAAAAATAGATTTGGTTCATATTGAGCTGTATAATGGTGTTTAAAATGATAAACTGTTAGTCACGTTGAATGGGGAGTCTGATAATGAATAGCTTAGTTTTGGTGGGGTGGACGTGGGGAGAATTTAAATGGAAAAAAATGTACTGAAAAAGTATTTCTTGGACACATTGAGAGCAGCTGACGCAGCTGTTGGCCAGCGCAGCACTGAGATATGGTCCCTGCCTCCAGTGCTCAGATGCCTCTGGGACTTTCTGTGCGTTTTAGCGTAGCATTGTGACCAAGTCCTGTCGGTTTGCTCCCCGCCCCAGTTCCCCGGAGAGCAAAAAGGACTTCCTGAAGGCACTGCACTCCATCCTGAGGGACAAGCAGCGCCGGCAGCTGCTCAAGACCGAGAGCCTGCCCCCTAACCAGCAGTACGTGCCCTTTGGGGGCAAGCGCCTCTGTGCCCTGAAAGGGGCCCGGCCCGCCATCAACCGAGCAGGTACCTCTCCCCGTGGGGTTTTTTTTTTTCTCTCCCGGAGAAAGCATGACCGTGTTCTTGGAGAGTGGAGGGCTAGCCCGTGTCAACTGTAACCCCCGTCCCGTCCCGTCCACAGTGTCCGCGCCGTCTCGCACCCTGGGCCGGAGGAAGCTGGTGCGTAACCGCTTCACGCTGGACACGGACCTGGAGCTGGACTTGGAGCAGAGCGGGGATTCTCCTGCGCCTGCCCCCACCACCCCCCAGCAGCAGCACACCGGCCCCACCGGAGACACCGACCGCTGGGTGGAGGAGCAGTTCGACCTGGGCCAGTACGAGGTCCAGGAGGAGGACGTCAAGGAGACGGACATCCTCAGCGACGACGACGAGTACTGCGAGTCCATGAGGGCCCCCTCCGCGGAGCCCGTCGCCGAGGCCCCCATAGGGACCCTTTCTCTGGAGGGAGAAGTGAGGGAGGAGCAACTGCAGGAGCAGGAGGAGATGATGGGTGGCATGGCTAAGCCCTCTGAGAACACTGCCTCCTACAGGCACCCGCTGAGCTCTCACGGTCCAAAGCTGTCCAACCTACGGAAGCAGTGCGCCGTGGAGGGGGTAGGCCGCCGGGAGGTGGTCTGGGTGCGCCGGGAGGATTTGGGTGGCGGCGGCGGCGGCGACACCGACATCTTCTGAAGGCGGAGAACTGCAGACAACGCCAGCAAATAATGTGGTTCGCCCTGTCGCTAAAGCTTTAAATGGGCTTCACTGGGGGGAGGCCAGCGGTTCAAAGGACGGCCTCATCGACAAAACCAACCTCGAGCTGCCGGCAACACACACGTCACAATATTTCTGGGATTGGGAATTCCCTAGTTGAAGAAAAAGCTTTTGAACTTTAGAAAGAAATTTAATAAGGAGAGGTGTAACTTTCATTCTGACTTAGAAAAGGAGCAATACGGAACTCGTCCACCCACGCCGTCGATTCGAAGCTTAGTGTCGGGGGACCACACTGTACAATCATTATATCTAATCAGATGTTGGTATGGGCATGGTTTGCACATAGACTTGGGCAGCTACACTCCTACTAACTCCCAATTTGTTGCCAAATCTCTATTTTTAAACATAGGAATGTGGGTATTTTATTTTTTTCCTTTTTGAAGACGTGAAACATTGTATTATACTTAAGGGCTGTGTGTTATTTATTGTGCCCTTCTGGGGCTCTTGGTAAAGACAGGTGTACAGTAGTTGTCGTCCTCCAAGTTTAACTATATTTGTACATAGCCTTACATCACGGTGCACAATTGGTTTTATTTTACATTCCCAGAGTCGGCCGCCCGCTTTTCAGAGCCAGTGGGCTTCTTTGTCTGTGTTTTCCGTTTTTTCGTCACATCCAGCTCTCCAGTATTAACCCGCGCTGTTCGCAGAAAGGAAACGTCGTTTTAATATCATCACCGATCCTGTTTTACTTGAATTATTAGTTTGTTTTTATACAGACCGCAGATTTTTACTGTTGCTTTGGTTTCTTCAAGTGGATCGTTTCATCACAGTTTAATAAAGCGTCGTGTTTTTTCTTTCCTCCGTTGACGACTGTGTTGCGCTCTTTACTTCACACGCTCGACCCGCTTTGTTTTATAAAAAAAAAAAACTTAAAGGAAAAAAAGAGACAAGTTTATCATCTCGACGTTAAAAAGCCTGCTTTGTAACACGATAGACTACTTTCAGCTTTGGCTGCAAGACGTAGAGTCCGACAATTGCCTTTAGTGAGATGGGTATTTGACAAAATGCTTTTGTTACAGAATTTTCTTTTTTTATCATTAATTATGATTTTAGCAATTGAAGTTTAGGCTTACCACTACAACAGACCTAAATATATATATATTTTTAAATGGAAAAATCCCTCTGTATGTGAAGCGCAATCAGGCCCTGCAGTGTAAAACCCCTACGTTGAGGGAGCGGTGAGATGGTTTGGAGAATTCGCACTGCCCTACAAAGACTGCGTTTTTAAAGCTGCGTACGTACAAAAGACTGTGCATTAATATTCTATGAAATAAATTTGTTTCTTAATGCAGGCAGTCTCCTGTCGTCATTTTAGTATGCGTTTTAGTTGTGCTACGTTCTTTCCAAAGGGGCTGTGGGACTTCTATATCTAGGCATAGGCCTATGTTGATAACAGTTCAGACATCTGCCGCCAAGTGTCTTGTAAGTCGTTAGTAAGCAAGATAATTGTGCACCTGAGTTCGGGGACAAACTGAGGTTTTCTTTTGTAAATGTTTATGGAAATGCATTAATTCAGGGTACAGTGAGCCAAAGTCTGTGGGAGAATATTCAGTGTTCTTATACAGGAAGTGATACCGAGTCTAACCCCTACGAGAGAATTATCTTGAGAACGTGATGAGATCGAGTCCATCGCGGCTGTCATGTTTTGTGGAGCGTTTAGACTGACCAGGAAGTGGGGGGTAAGATCTTCCTCGGCACCAACAACCCCACCCAAACTGGAGGCCCTATAACTGAAAGAAAAGAGGAACTTGTTTGACTGGAAAGTGGAGGAACTACAGTCATGCCAGGGTTTCTTCACCGGTATTTATAAATTTCCTCCATACGTTTTCCTTTCATACATGCAGCCAACCTGTCCCACACAAACACAAATGTCAAAATGGTCACATTTTTTGGGCATAAAATATGAGCTGCGTGGAATTAATTAAATGAACGGGGATGTTTAAAACGCTTCTCCACAGAAGTTATTGCAACGATTGCAACACACTTAATCTCAATGAAAAGTCGACGAAAATAAAATACAACCACGTTATCCTGCATAAAATAATTTCTAGCGCCAGTCCCAAAATCGAATAAAGTACGTGATAAATTGCCAGTTTAAGCAATAACACTGTAAAGTGTATTTATCTCCAGCAGATGGCGATGAAGCAGCACTTCTCAAGTTTCGCAAGGCAATTGGCTGCTTTCCACCTTCATTGGAGCTTGAAAACCATGCTTCCAATGGTGACGCAGTCTGAACTGAGTACATAAAGATCACTGTTTGTACAGAAGACTTCCTGGGCCGCGTCAGTAAAGGACGTCAATAAACAGACAGCTGTGTGACTATTTATTTTTCCAAAACAGAGATGTATTTTGAACCTGTTACAAGTAACTGAAATCACAATTTTCGAAATAGCAACGACTGCATTTATGTTTGCACCGACTGAACATTGCTGACAGAAAAGGGGCATCTCCTGGGTTTTTGGAGTGAGGATGAGGTCTTTGTCAGAAAAACAGAAAAGAAATATGACTCAGCAATATTATTGTAATGCATAATCCTTTTGCAAGATTGTCCAAAAACTAATTATATACAGTAAGGCGTGACATGAATAATTAATTAAGCATCATTAATTTCCGTGCAAGGGCACTTGTAGCTACTAAAATAAATGTTTAATCAGACCAACTTAAGAGACCCATAGGAGCAAACTTTGTTGGATATATTAATTATGAAGTATATTATATTGCATAGCTATCTCCAAAAGAAACCAAATCGGACTGAAAACTGAAATCAGACCACATATATATCAGTCTGAATATGGGTTTTAATAGCTATTTTTAAATATAACTAGAATCTCTAATGGCCATTTCCCTTGTAACCATAGGTTTCACACCTGTTCTATCACAACCTGATTTCTGAACTTATCAAGAGCAGACTGGAGTCCAATCACACATTTGGAGAGTGAATTGATTGCCTGGTGTTAAAGGATATTGGTAACTCAAACTAACGCGACATTTACTTAAATTTAAATTGAAGTATTATAATTATACAATAAAAAAATATGGTGTTATTTCAGTTTAATTAAGCAAGTCAAATTTGTTCAACATGTAGTTAAGTACAATAAAATAATTGTTTCAATTCAGTTTTGGTAATATGTTTATTTCACCCCAATTACACAGGAAACCACAACATATATCATTTGTTTTGCTGGGTTTCAGGAAGGGGTCCCAGAAGTATGTTGTCATACTTCAAAGACTTTGTTAGGGAAATAATCAATCACAAAAATGTTTGTTGTTGAAAACAATTATTGCATTAATAAATTATGAGGAGATGACAAAGACAACACACACGAAAAAACTAAACTAAAAACAAACTGTGTTCCTCTGTGTCAGTTTTGTCACGTCAGTTACTGCCTTAGAGTCATCCTCTCCACACAGATCTGCATCTGAATCGCCGTTCATTATTCCATTCAGAATCTCATCCCCTTTTAGTGCCCTGCCACCTACAAAACATTCAGATTCAGATTTTTATAATCATTCAATGTAGTCCACTATACAAATGACTGGTATTTTTACGTGAATTATACATTGCATGGTCAAAAGTATGCGGACACCTCTTCAAATTAGTGGATTTGGCTATTTCCAGGTTATTTCCAGTTGCTGACAGGTGAATAAAATCAAGCTCACAGCCATGCCATCTCCATTGACAAACATCGGCTGTAGAATGGTCATGGCTTTCAATGTGGCACTGTCATAGGATGCCACCTTTCCACATAGTCTGTTTGTAAAATTTCTGCCCTGCTAGAGCTGCTCGGATCAACTGTAAGTGTTTTTATTCTGAAATGGAAGTGTCCTGGAGCAACACTGTGAACAGCTGTGAAATGGTTGGCGAGTGCTGAAAATTATCTGTCCTTAGTTGCAACACTCACTACCGAGTTCCAAACTGACTCTGGAAGGTCAGCACAAGAGGCTTTGTGAACTGGCCAAGCAGCCGAACACAAGCCTAAGGTCACCATGCGCAATGCCCAGTGTCGGCGGGAGTGGTGTAAAGCTCGCCATCATTGGACTCTGGAGCAGTGGAAAGGAGTTCTCTGGAGTGATGAATCATACCCAGACGAATCTGGGTTGGGCGGATGCCAGGAGAATGCTACCTGTCTGAATGCATAGTGCCAACTGTAAAGTATGGTGTAGGAGGAATAATGGTCTGGGGCTGTTTTTCATGGTTCCAGTAAAGGGAAATTATGCTACAGCAAACAAAGCAATGTCCATACAGAAATAGTTTGTCGAGATCGGTGAGGGACAATTTGACTGGACTGCACAACCCTGTCTGGCCTCAACCCCATCAAACACGATTGGGATCAGTTGCGAGCCAGGACTAATTGCCCAACATCAGTGCCCGACCTCGCTAAGGCTCTTGTGGCTGCATGGAAGCAACTCCCCGCAGCAATGTTCCAACATCTAGTGGAAGGCCCTTATTTTAAGGAGAAAAGACTGCCTGTCACCCAGGCTGTCAATTGCTGATTCTGACTTATACTGGCACCAACTACCGTGTCTCATTCAGACTTGCTTAGATTCCTTCAACCTGCCCATTAAACCTCTGAACTGAACAAAAAGTGACTTCCTGCCCACCTGTTTTAAATGGAATGGTCAGAACACTGTTGTTATTGGAATTTCACAGGAGGGAGGTATACCTAATAATGTATATAATCAGCGTACATACAGTCACCAGCACAGACCCTCATAACAGTGACATGCGTCTCTCTGTAGGGCACGCGAGGGCTGAAAAGGGACGCGTCCACCGCCACCTGCTGGGATCAACATTTAGAGCTAACAGTGTTTTAAAATATCCTTTCTCTCAGTAGGTCGGTGTTTGGTGTGGGCGAGACAGAGACAGAAATCTCGAAAGAGCCAATGAGCAGCTGTTCCCCCCCTTCCCCCTCACAGGAATTTTATGGTCTTCAACATTTTAGTTTCTTGTTTTTGTGGGGAATCTGAGAGAAAACAGTATACCATTTAATGGCCATCGTCTTCTAAAGGGTGGTGCCAAACATTTCAGTCCACAAATATTTGGCATTCCCAGTCTTAGAGAGCTTTACACCTGATTCCTAAAAGATAGATTTCCCACAGTTTCGAGGTAAGTTTTGATTGCAGCAAGTGTGCCATTAATTTGGGAGCAGAGATATTTTGTACGTTTTTAGGGGAACAGAAGGTTCGAGAAATAGAATAGAAAAGTGTGATCATGCAAGGCTGTAAAAATGAACAAAAGGATCATGCAATTAATTGGGAATGGGAATTGGAACCAGCACGTGCTTGGTTAGGAAGTGGACAACTGAGTTCTGAAACCAATTTTAACTTATTGACGGATACATTTGGAAGAACCCCCGAGTAGAGGATTTCTATAATCAATTGAGAAGATAAGAATTATCTCATTACCCACAGTGACACCAAAGATATCTAATTTGATTCAGTATGTCGAATGTTTCAGTGAAATTTATCTGATTTAAGTTTATATTCGAGAAGTGATCCAAAGAACATAGGCTCAGTCCGGCCAGCGCTCAACATGAGTAGGTTAACCTGCCTCTACACCTGAATGTCATCTAATCACAATGATAGGATGTTCAAATTGGGATGAGTCATGCTGGAAAAAGACAGGTAAAGCTGCGCGTCATCAGCACAGCGGTGGTAGATCAGGCGTCAGGTGTCGTCTGATGATTCTGCCCAGTGGAAGCATTTAGATATTGAATAGGTGTGGGCCCGAGATGGAACCTTGTGGGAGTCAAGTGGTAACATGTCTGATGGTGGACGAAGTTTCGTATAATGTCACAGAGAGGGGCCTATTGCTTTGGTAGAACGTGAACCACTGGAGGACAGTATCAGAGGTTCTGACGCAGCTTAGCTTCTTTTGGATTTTGTGCTCGGTTGAATCAAAGGCCGCCGTCAGGTCCCAGAGAAGTAATAGTGTGTTTTCTACCGTTATTGGCCAGAAGGATTTAGCTCCTGATAAAGCACTTTCAGTACTGGGGTATTTGCAGAAATCGGATCGAAATTACTCGAGCAAATCCCACTGGAGTTGAGAGACCATCGCTTTTCAGATCTGGTTCCAAACTGGAAGGATTGAGATTGTTTGAGATTGAGTCAGGCGCAGTACCTAAGCATTAAGATCTCAGTCACACTGATTGGTTCACGTGTGATTGGTTGCAGATAGCTGGCATGACTATAAGACTGCATTTGCAGGGGATCTCTTCCAGCGGTTCTGGGGTGACCTCTTGTAACTCAGAAAAAGGATGTCTGAGTTCAGGGGTAGTTAAAGTTGCGCATACACAATCCTCACCATCTCGGCAAACTCCAAGATGCGTTATGTTATCGTAGAAAAAAAATCTAATGTCTGATCGCAGTTATTTTGGCAAAAAGTAATGGGTTACTTTTTTTCTTAGTAGGAAATGAAAAACGATCCATCTCAAATAATGAGGTTTGCGGTATCTTCTATATTTAGTTTATTAACTTACTTTGCCAACGTCAAAAACTAGTTATTTCACAACAGCACATACAATAGTACAATAGAGGACCTTTTTTGTGACTTGTTTGTGTTAGTTACCTAGTCACCAGATGAATTATGAATTTTACAGAGATCTGTTAGATTTAAGATACTCTAGCTGTTAAAATCCCTGCTGTGAATATTAACAGTAATGATTATCCCAATGACATACCAGTCCAACAGAAAAATTTTAACTTTTAAATCTGAATTGGCTTCAATAGTTGATGATTTTAATAAATATAGAATATAGACAACTGTCAGATTACTCTGAAAATTAACAATAGACCTAATGTATTAATGAATGAATGGTTAGACTATGTATTTTAATGATTTATATGAGTAATTTTTCCTTTAAAAATAAAACAAACAAAAAAAGGTTTCACGGTCCACCGTGTTTGTAGTAGGGTAAAGCAGCTTTCTTGGTTTATTTCCATTTTAATTTACTGGGTAGTTCAAAGCACAGTCCGTTAGCAATGTAAACTTCAGTGAAGAAAGGTAACGTCAGACAGCTTGCTGGTTTTATCTTTTTTTTTGCTCCGTGAATGAACCGTGTGTGTATGAGATACTTAATCTTCAAGGATTTTTTTTTTTTTTTTTAGATTATGTGAGCATTTTCATCAGGACTCGAGTAAAAATCTAATCATTCCTCGGTGTACCAGGCCACGGAAGTCATCAGGGGCGAGTGTTGACGGTTTAAAGTTAATCTTCGTACTCCGCGCGTGGATCAGCGGCTCGTCTGTACCCACTGTTTGCTGAGCAGTTTATTTTTTTACAACGCACTGAGACAGGCAAGGGGAGAGATGCGTTCTCTTCAAATACGACTGAACGACCCTGTGTTTTCCTGTTAAAGAACACGACCACCTGGGTCATTTTTTAGTTTACCTGCACCAATTGCGAGGTATTTTTTCCCCTCTCTCGCTTCTGACCAGAAGGCTGACCTACAACGTATGGTGGCAACTGAAAAACAATTCATTTGCGCAATGGATTCACGGACTGGAAATTAATCGTCATAATTTTTTGTGAAACATGATGATAAACGTTAAATTCGACTGCAGAGCTATGGAAAAGAGAAAGGCTCTTCTGTGGTGGATGTTTTACTTTGTGTCGGAGTTTAGTCCGAGTTCGCAGCAAGTCCTGAGAATCGGTAAGTGGCACGCAGAACCATAAAATGTTGAGATGGTTAAACATGCTTCATGAACGTTTGCTTGAATAACGGTTAATTTATATGTGATACAAACGCGTTCTACGGCAGTTTGGCATATTCTATTTTATTCAATGAATTCAATGTTCAGCAATTAAGACATTCTAGCTCAAGAATACGTTTTCTCGAAAACGTGTTTCTTTGTTTGGAAAAACTGCATAACAACTTATTTTTTCAACTGAAATTCTTATATATTGACCTACCGGGTTGCGCTCCCTGCTTGATATATTGTCCATTCCAATTTAATCATAAAGTTCGTAATTTAAACATTTCGCCAAGGTGAATGTATTGCTATTCTTGGTTTACTCATGTTCCTCCTGTTAAAGTTTATTTTTTATTTACATTTTTATTAGAAACTCATAACGGCTGTTAAACGAAAATACATAGTGTTGATGTTCAATTTACTCTCACAAAAAAAAAATATATATATATAAATTACGCTCTACATTTACGTCGTATGATTTGCTTAATCATATTGAAGGAGCAACTAAATCATTAGATTTACCAGGTTCGGTGGGATTGGAAGTGTTGAATCTGGATAAGAATCTTCTAATTGAGCCCGCGCTAACAGTTGTCTGAGAATATACGCTTGGATAAAACCGAAACCAATATGTGTTTTGCATAATTTGTTGCTATTTTAAGTCACCTTTAAAGGGCTAAATCATTTTTACTTTGTATCAGATAATATGTTCTTATAAATACAAATCAATTTCTTTTATTCAATGCATGGGAAAATCGATTCTCTCGATAAAAAGGTAATTTTTTTCTTCTTTGAAATGTAATTATAAGACTATACTTCATAGATGGATTGCGGAACCTTTCCGCAAGTATTTCAATAAAAAAAATGCTCGGGGTGCAAAGATGGAACTGTCAAAAATCTGAAGCTTTGATCGTGCATTGCCTAATAAACTCTAAATCACTGAAGCCAGATGATGATGGTCGACCCCCACAACCCCCCCATCCCGACATCTGACGGAACACCCTCATCATTAATGCTGTTAATCTCTCCGAGATTTTCCTCGCTGTCCTAAACCTGCGCATCTTTCTCGTGTCTTAAAACTCGTAAGCCTTTCCATATGGCGAGGCATTCAATTAACTTTTGCGTTTTCTCACCGCGATCATGTACGCCCCTTGATTACGACTGCTGTCTGTCTCCTCCATCCATGGCTGGCAATAACGGCAAATCTTCTCCCTCAAGCAGTTTTTAACAACCTACACTAATCTTCTTTACGCAGAAAGCCTTGATTCA
>JAOVYW010000033.1:3543648-3557151 GCA_025775045.1 Hiodon tergisus
TTGCAAGGCACTGTATATATATATATATATATATATATATATATATATATATATGACACAATATTTTATTGTACAAGTTGACTTGTATATCCCGATAGGAACATCATATAAAATTATTCATACACTTGTTATTGTGAAAATAAACGGTTTTATCGAACATTGTACTCGAAGATCTCGAGAGGGGCAGGTTTGCTTTGACAGCTTGGCAGCCGCTGTCGGAGTCCGAGAAGGAATTTGATTGGTTTCATGTAGTTACGTCATGAAGTTTAGTCATTGTGCCACATACTCCTAAAATTACCAACATAGTTCATAACATCGGTGAGTGTTCTATTTGATTTATTAAATTTGGTATTATCATTAATGGTCTGTTTATGTATTTAGATAAACAAATATAACTGCCAAGTGATATGCTTTAAGACATTAATTAGAAAGCAAGCATAACTTTTTAGGTTCTCGCGTCTCACAATACAAAGAACTCCCACTGTTTTTGCTTCGCTTTTAATTTCGCTTTTTGGCTCGGTAAAATAACTACCTATAAGCTGTATAAACTTCTCATGATTCTTGACTATTTTTTTGTCACTAAACAGTTATTTCTAAAAGGTATTTATGGTCGATCGGTTAGCTAGCTATAATCTAGTTTTGTCCTTTTTTTGACAGCTGGTGTACATTCCACATTAGGTAGCTAATATATCTACCGTCTATGTGGCTACGTATCCAGATGTGTTCTTAGTCAAAATTGCTATTCATAACGTTGTTCCTACTTATTACTTTAAGCAACGATAACTTATTGCGTTTCAATCGACTAATGTAGAAAATAATCTTTAATTACGTATGCCAAATAGCATGCACCGTCCTAGAAGGCACTTAATGAAAACATTAGAAATGTATGACCCCAATTGCTATTAAGTTTCGAACGTGCGCTTTTTAAACCAAGACACGTTTTAACGTATTCCTGCGAGTTTATTTATCGACCAATTTTCTCGGGTCGCTTTAGGCAGCCATGTCGAAGGACTCGTTGGCAGAAGCTGGGCTTCACTACGATGAGCTCAACAAGCTTCGATTGCTGGACCCTGACGTGGCCCAGAAGACCGTGGATCTCAGGGAGGAATGCAAGGAGTTTGTGGACAGTAGGTTTTGCTGGAAATAGCGGAGCTTAAACTTCTACCAAATATAAACTTGCCTTATAGAACACCACTTTTGTAATTGCCGATCCATTCAAACAGTAGTATACGTATGTTGTGCATGAAGGCAGTTTATACCCATTAAATTTAGTGTATTATAAATTTACAGAAATTGGCCAGTTTCAGAAGATTGTGGGTGGGTTAATAGAGATGGTGGATGGCCTGGCAAAGGAAGCAGAGACAGAAAAGATAAAGGTATGGCCCCCGCAAGGTTATTTCTGTTCTAACTTTTAAAATTAGTTTTGGCTTCTGTACTATTTTAGGAGATCCATTCAATTTCCATTTCCAGTTCATAATTATATTTACTTTCTATTTTACGTTAAAAGAAAAGTTAAATAATGACTTTAATAAGGTTTTCCGAACCCTGCGATTCAAAGATCAGTGGTTTGAATTCAGTTAATGTAATTTACCAGGGAGGGAGTTGGCTGGGTGTAGCTTTCAGTGTGTTAAAGAGACAGGTGGTTAGAAGGCAACTAGGATTGGAGGAGACTAGTCATACTTCCTCACTCCACCCATGTGGTGGTGGGAGTCGTGGCGACGAGCCAAGATGCATTAACACAATTGACGATTCCAAATTTGGACGTCAATATGACTCTTTGGAAAAGAGAAAATAAGAGATAATCTGGCATAGTTTGTGACATTTGTGTAAGACAGAAAAAATTGAATAAAATACTGGTAATGAGGACCCATTTAAAGATTGAATATCCATTTACCAGCATCTGTGTGACGTGTACTGTTCTTTTAAGGCTATTGGAGCCAGGAACCTGCTGAAGTCAGTGGCTAAGCAGAGGGAGGCCCAGCAGGAGCAGCTCAGGGCTCTGATTGCAGAGAAGAAGATGCAGCTAGAGAGGTAAGACTGAAGACAACAGGAACTCAGGGCACCACAATTTATTGCCAGAGAATAAAAAATACTTATTGATGTGCATTATTTGATGCCATCCAGACTTCTGAACTGGATATGAAACAGCACTAGCTCTTGCCTCTCTATGAGGCTCTCTAGATTATAATACCATTTCACTGAATCTTAGATGCAAGTTTAATTCAAAATTTAGACCACAAGCCACCATAAATACTACCAAGCCAGTCCACAAGGACAAGGGCAACTTATTGTCTCTGTTTGATCTCTGGCAGGTACCGGATTGAGTACGAGGCTTTGTCCAAAGTGGAGGCTGAACAGAATGAATTCATTGACAAATTCAGTCTCCAGAAATGAGAGTGCGGTGAGGAAGTGCCTGCTTGGGCAAATGTTCAAGATTCCGGGGGAACCTTTTGGGAACACCATCCACCTGACACTCAAACGCAGAGTGAATCCTGCTCTACAAGCCGTTACCTGAGTGCAGAAAGGCATTGTTACCTTGACTGATGCCGGACAGAGAACGCGATCTGCCCACATCAGCATGAAGACAACAAGTGTTTGTACTCTATAAGGGCAGAGAAAATGTCTATCAATGGTGCCAGTGTTATTCTCAAACAGGTTTTTGATGCTTTAATAGTTATAACAGGATATACAGTGCTGTTTTATAAATGTCCTGTCACACAGCTTGCTGGAGAATTGTAAGAAATTTTTTATTTATGTAGCGATAAATGCATATTATTTATAGTATTTATACTGAATAAACCTTAAATTTGTGTAGCAGTTGTGTTCTTTTTTTTTTTTAACCAATGAATAATGTAAAGAAAATTGTTTAATTGTACTGTAATAATAAAAGTAATTTTTCAATACTATGGACTCATAAACCCATGTGTGCAGTAATACAGGTTTGGCATTGGGATCAGATTAAAAGCAACCTGTTAGTGTTTTTTAAGGTGCCTTTAAATAATTTTATTTGGCCAAATTATAAAGGCATGCTTTATACATTTAACATTTACATTTATTTACATTTTTTGGCATTTAGCACTCTCTTATCCAGAGCGATGTACAAAAGTGCTGTAGTTTTAGGGTTCAAGTGCAATACAAAACTGAGCTATCTTTCCCTGAGGTATTGACGGAAGAGGTACGTTTTCAGTTTCCTCTTGAAGGTGATGTAGACCTCAGATCGTCTGATGTCCTCAGGAAGGGCATTCCACCATGTCGGTGCAAGTGCTGAGAAGAGTCAGTCGGGCGATGTTCGCATCTGTAGGGGAGGGACCACGTCTGGCAGTGGAGGATCCCAGGGATCTGGTGGGATTGTATGCCGAGATTAGCGTGCGGAGGTAGCCAGGAGCTGATCCGGTGGCAGCTTGGTGAGTGAGGATGAGGATCTTGTGGTGGATCCCAGCAGCAACAGGGAGCCAGCGGAGTTTGATGAGGAGCGGGTTGGCATGAGTGAACTTCCTTTGATTGAAAATAATACAGGTTATTTTCAATGCTCAATTAGATTTCAGAGCAAGCCATGTTTGCAGACAGAGCCCAGCCCTCACAGTTTCCACCTGCTCTCCTCAGGCTGACCACTACGGATTGACTACAGACACAATCAATCACCCCCTGTGACGTTTCCAGGCTGGGGTAGGGCACACCGCCTGATTAGGAACATTTAGCAAATCTGGCCCATTTTCCCGTAACTTTCGTTGTAGTTCCACACTAGACAATTTTTGCTTTCTGTGTATGTTATAAGAATAAAAAAATTACCAGAAATCAACCAGTGATTTTAAAGGTTATACCTAAAAAAAAAACCTATATCTAAAGTCAGTAATGAACATATCACAGTATATACTTGAGTATTATTTGCTTAGCACACTGTTCTATCCACCTTTTAAAGATAATATTTAACTTATACAGACTATATTCAATACTAATGACTCAATTGAGGTTAAGTACCTTGGGATTTCCGACACTATAATACCATTACCAAGACTTAATTTAATTATTCTGTCTCTTGTGGAGAACTATGGTCAGTAAATAAACTTAAGTATCAGATTTAAAAGTCCAGTTCGCTAACCACAAGTTCATATTGCTGATAAATAAATTAGAAATCGTAGCTGTACGTAGTGGTTGATTCATCCACGTCCACAAGCATTTTCAAAAATTGTTATTCGAAAGTTCTACTTTTTGGAGTGTTCGTCCGCAACATTAGTTAATGACAAAGATACCATTTTAGATTTACACATTACACACCAAAAGTCTGCATCTCCCACAGTACAACGACAAATGCACATATGCCCGCCTTGTAGGTGAAGCGGTTGTCTCCGAAATACTCTGGAGAATGGTGATGCTTACCATGACGTTCTCCGGGTCAAGATTACAGTGTATGTGCAGCACACCGAGATTCATTCATTGTTAAACAGACAAAGTGTCCAAAGCTGCATATTTCATGCTCAAAGGGTGACAGGACCTCTGCGTTGATGGGCTAGGGTCATCAAAGCGAGTTCCAATACTAAACAAGGGGTAAAATTTCCACATCAATCTGGAACGTGGACGTTTTGTTAAGTTTACTTGGCTGAAGAATGACTGTTATGTCCAGTCTATGTTGTTGTTTTGTCTCCCCCTTCTGGTAGTTTTTATGTGCTACAGTTCGTGAGATATTAATTTGAGGTTTTATAGTCGAACGTTTGAATGAATCCGATCACAAGGGGGGCGTGCCATGGAACCACGGAAGATCCGCGCCTGCTTTATAATTGTACAATTGACACAGGGGACCCTCTACCTACAACCTATTAAACTATACCCCTAACTTTTAATGTTATTAACCAACAACTTCACTAGGCGGTTCCAGGGAAGAATCCAGAGAAACCATCAATATCTTAGCCATACAAAAAAAAAGCATGCCAATTTCCCAGATCCCTACCCTAATAACTCTTTGTACTTTATTGGTTTTATCTGATCTCGGAAAAATTAGATTCCACCGTGACAAATTACTGGTTCCAGCTAAACCTTAAAGTCAAGTCATACTGGACTCTGCTGGATCAACACCGGAGTTAGAACTGGAAAACACTGCCATATCAAATCAGTTACTTTTATTATTCCACTAAACATTAACCTTGTTGATTTAGCTTTTTATTTCCCACTAAAGTCCTTATGTGGGGCAACCTTTTCAAACAATTGACCTAAACGGCAGACTGCAGCTGAATAATGTTTCTGCCTAAACTGAATAAACAGCTGCAGGGTATTCTCCTGCGAATAAATCTGTACTTCGGGAAGAAAAAGGCTCAATTAACAAGGACTCTGCGTGCATTCTCGGACAGTTCAGTACAAAACACCATGTGATCACAAGGTGGGTGTCATGATTATATAGCATAACTACGTGAGTCGGTAAATCTATAGTTTTAGCGGTTTTTAGTTTTTAACAGTATTCCAGCCATTTCAACATGTATACGTAGTTGTATATAGTTTCTACTTCACTTACTGCTTAACTTACCTCTCCTGTGTGTGCCAACAAAGAAAAATGCAAAATTCCCTGGCAAAGGGACGGATATGCAAATAGATCAACGGTCATTGGTTTATTAAAATGAGATCATCCTGTGATGTCACGAGGAACCTAAATCACAGCCACTGAAAAGGACCCGTTTCAAAATGACGAAGCATAAGGAGAACTTGGGGACGGAAACAATATTTCAACTTTGCTTCACACCCATACACCCAGCTCAAAAAACAAAGTACCCCGTAGCTAAAATAGTTATTCAGTAGTTAAACATATAATAAAAAGACAGACAAGTGAATAGCAATTATATCCAGTTGCTATTGTAGGCTTTATTTACTAAGTAAATTAAAACACGTTACATGCTACCCAAAATAAAAGGTGAATTTCAATTGTTTTGAAAGAATATAGTGTTATAATACAATGGCACATCTTGAATTCATAATCAGCATTTGACACCCCCTCCCAACAAAAACGGCACTCAAATTAAACAGGGTATTAAAAAAATAAGATACTTTAAAAATATATATAGGAATCAATAACATGGTAAAAAAAAAAAAAAAAATCAAACAAACCAGGAATTACATGACTGACAAGCACCGGGGGGGGGGAGCCTAACGGGAAAAGTGAAGACAGGGGTGTGATGAAGGCTGTCAGACAGGTTAAAGCCCTGTGTGCAATGCAGGGTGAATTCATTTTATACACACACACACGCACGCACTCTTCTTGCAAAGCATGGGGTTTTTGAGCACATGCCAAAGACAAGGGTCATGTTCTCATGTTATCTAAAATGTGAAACACGATGTGTTTTTTTTTCTACAAGGATGCAGATTTTTTAAAAATTCTCCCCTCTGATTTAACACATCAGCTCATATCCACATAGCTGCAAAGCACAACGTCTACTGCAATGTGTTAGAAAAATGTAAAGGAAAAAAATAAAGGACCCACATAAATCAAGCAATTTGTCCTCAAAAGGCCGATGCAAAGGTATGAAAACTGTCTGTATTAGTGAGTGCAGAGGCTGTCAACGTCAGAGTGCACTGCAAAAACAAAAGCAGCCTTTGCCTTCTTTTAATAGACCAGCAACACCTGCCCCCAGTCTTTCAAGTACCCTTCACAAGAATCAGAGATGAAGATGAATTACGTTCACACCGGACACACGGTTGGTAGAGACATTTAAATTAAAAACATGCCAATATCTCCGATTTCTAGTCGTCAATGGTTAACAAATGGTCTCAGTTAGTGTTACACCTTTGCACTGATCGGTTAAGTGTTTTATATGGTTTAATGGGAGCAAACGGCAGAGTCAGGGGCAACTCCAACCATAAAAATGACAAGAGCGCCCGTCTGTTTTAGAGTATCTTCCATTAGCAACAGATTTAGACATGGGGCGAGGCGACTTCCTTTGAAAATAATACCTTCAATTACACATTTAAGAGGTAGGATGAAAACCAGCAGACCCCGTCTGGTGTGTACACCTCTGCAAAGGCGCATGGCGTTTAGTGGAGTTGAAGAACAAAAACGCAAAGTGATGACGCAATTGGTCAGGTCATCTTCACAGCACGGATAAGTGACACTTGTGACAGGGTAGGCACAAACACAAGGGGTGGAGGCGAGGACAGGTGGGCAGAAGAGGAACACGGGTCATTTATAAAGGCAAAGGCATGCGGCATTATAGGCAGGGTAGGCCTCGCATAAAGCCTGTAAGTCTGAAGGGAAGGCAATGCATTCAGGGGGGAGAAACGCAGGAGGAAACGAGAGACGCGCAAACCGGGGGTCACCGTTAGAATTTACACAAAGACGTGGGAGCTTTTGGTGGCGCAAGGTATACTGGCTTGTATCCGACAACCACAGACGGGGACGCGCAGCGCGTACAGGGAGGAGGAAACGGGTTTCCCTTTAAGCCAGGGCTCTTCATACACTCGACATCCAGCTCACCTCTCCCCCCCTAAGAGGCACCCAGAACTCTGGGACAGTCTTGTACGCAGATAAATCGCCTCCAAGTGAGGTGTGCCCATTTCAACCTGTAGCAAACATTCATATTTAATAGGAGTTTGTTTAATCGCATTTCTTTTAATTACAAAAAAAGAAACTATGTTTGGTTCAACTACTGTTTGTTGTGTGATGTACAACGCAGAAATTCTCCCCAGCACCCAACTCCAACGGTATCAGGGTGTTGTAAGAAGAGAGTACGAACCCATCTCTATCAGGGTCTGTCTTTATAGTTCAACGCTGGTTCACGCACCGCCTTTCTACAGGGTGACGTTGCCGAGAAGAGGTCCAGAAGCATGCCAGAGACTACATGCTTTGGCAGTCCATCGGTGTACGTTTGGTACAATCGATCTGACAGATTTTTGGGGTCAGGGGAGGGGAGGCTTAAACTGGAATTTGGCTGAGGGCAAATGGCATGGATGCCTCGCCTGATAGGATGATTGTGTGCACGAATCAGGGAAGGTGGTGGTGGACCCAGATGAATAGAAAGCACGTGGGGAAGGGGGTTGCTTTCGAGTGTTTTGATTGAGGACTGAAGAAGCTGACGGTGTTGGTGGGCGACCGGAGAAATACCAGGGAAAATCCAGGACAAACTGCTGCGGAGGGTTTCCGTGTGCGCGCATCTGGGTGTGTGTGAGGGGGAAGGGGGAAGGAGGAGCCTCTCTGGCCCAGGCTCCGCCCTCAGCTGAGTTCATCTTCAGGGTTGTGCTGGTCGAGCAGCCTGACGTGCGTGAAGGGGAAGTGGCCACGCTTGCCTTTGCACTCGCCCTCCCATTGGCCGTTCACGTTGATCTTGGTCACCGTTACCATGTCGCCCACCTGCGGGAGAGAAGAAAGCCACATGAGGACCCGGAGACCAAAGCTGCACACGGATGAGACGTTGAGCTCCGCCCTTTATTAATCATCAGAGAGTGGGCAGGCCTGTATTTCAATTACTTTCTAAATGATCGGCTGACTGGCATTCCAGAACCAAGCTTGCAAGTATAAATTCCAAGGACAAGCCCAGGTTATGACGCAGCTTACTAGAGACACGGGCATGGCAGTTTCTGCTTCATCTCCAGACTGTTCAGTGGTACTTTTGAAAGAGGAATGACCCACCCAGGCCGACAGCAGGCATTCTCCAAAGAGCCTTTATCGAGTATGATGCTAACTGAATCCAAACCGTAAAAAGGTTAGGCAGACACCTTAATGGCAGGTTAGACTACATACCTGATCCAGTACGTAGTCTAACCCACCTCTGGGAGGAACACCTGAAAGGAGTTGCCCAAGTCCTGCTTCTGAGGTCACATCTCCTGGCAGAGCAACATTGACTGAGATGGAGAGGGCTAGGGGGCAAACACACCATCCTTCTCCACAGTGACCCTTAAATTCAGGGTCTCCTTGCTCCCACCCAGCACTATTAAAACAGAATGGCGGGATCTGCGAATCAATGGTCTGGAGAGCCATGGGAGAACCTGGTCTGGTAACGGCAACCGCTGACCACACTGCTGAGCAGTAGCGTAGTGGAAATCAGTGGTCATTACCGTTTCGTTTCCATCCATCCACCTATCAAAGCCACACCAGTCCAGATGGATCCAGCGAGATCCAAGCTAAAGTTCAGGCGCGACCTACTTCTACTGTGATATTGGGAATCTTGTGCTTTTCTGCCCGTCCATGCATACTCAGTACCTATCAAAGAAACCCCGCGTCTGGGACAACAGGCACATCCGGTGCCTGCCGAGTCATCCCAAAAATGTGTCACTGGAATGCACTTCCTGTTCCCGACAGTCAAGAGCCCCGGGCCTAAAATGGTGCGCTCGACCAGCCAAGCCGTCTCCTGCCCCAGACAAGGTCTCCAACAGTAAAGCCAAATTCTTCTTTTCCAAAAACTAAACCTCAGACGGCCAAGCTCATGAAACGAATACCAGCACTTAAGCTGTTACAGCTGTGTCTTTTATTAACGCAAGTACTTCATTATTTCCTTTAAATAATAAATGTCACAAAGCACACCAGAGAATCACTCCCCAGAGACGATCCGTTAGTGAAGTGGCTTGCCAACAGGGTACTGGCGCCAGTGACAAATGGAGGCTTGCCAGCTACCTTGACGTCAGTAACCCAGACGACTGCTCTATCATTGTTACTGTGACACCGCCTCCCATCAAGTTCAATGTTACTGCCTCCTGGCACCCTGACACACACACACACAAGTTCACAGAAAGGGGAGCGCGAGTGGTGGTGGTCTACCAGACTAATCTCACCCTAAAAGAATTTGCTTCCTCAGGCTTTCATCCTGGGAAATGTCAGCAAAAACACGCCGTTACACTGCATGCTCTGAACCGTTTGAGGCAAATTAGGGGAGCGTAGCGGGGACAAGGGGGCAGAGCAGATACCTCCAGAGCCAGGGCAGTCTTGTCGTAGGCGTTGGGCACCCTCTTCTGGATGGCTCGAGCAAAGACAGGCCCGTTCTGCAGGTTTGGCAGCGGCGTGTTGACGCTGGGCTGGGCGTAGGGACCCGGCTCCCCCAGCAGAGAAGGGGGCTGGCCCATGCCAGGGCCGTCCGCGTTCCCCGCCACGCCGGGTCCCGCTGAGGTCGGGGAGGCCGGCCGGTACTTCTCCACATAGGGCACGGGTATCATCCCCGAGCGCCCCTCCGAGCTTTGTGCGTTCCACCACTGCTCCTCCGGCTTCTCCAGAACCCGCAGGACGTCCCCCTTCCGGAACGGCAGGTCCTCCTCGTCGTTGCCAGGGAAGTCAAAAAGGGCACGCACGTACTCCATCCCCTCGGGCCGCGGCGGGGCCACCCCGGGCCCTGGGCCGGTGCTGACGAGGCCCGGGTGCTTGGCCTTGCTGATTGGCTCGATCAAAGTGGTGGTGTCCAGGTAGTGGATCTTGTAGAACTCCAGCAGGGCCGGAAGTGCATCAAACTCCTGGTCTCCGATGCGGAACCGTGGAGGAGCCAATCCTGAGCCAGGGAAAGGGGCAAAAAAGGGTTTCAAATGTTACAGCGTTAATGTGGGATCATTTAATTAGATTGATCTAAAGAACGTACCAAATCGCTGAGAAAATTACTTTGAATTAAACAGGCTTCTCACAGTTGCGCATCTAGCAGCCTGACTGCCTGCTTAATTCAATTTTCTATTGCAACAATAGTATACGCAGGAGTGGATGAGCACAGAGTAGTTCTCTAATACGCGAACACTTCCTTATCAGGACTCATTCAAGCACCTAGCTCATTGGTAAGGCAGTCAGCGCATCACAGGTCATGCAACAGGTCTCTTCAGAACCTGAGCAGTGAGCTAACGTTTAAGCTAGGCTCCACCCGAAATAAAATGCTCGTTCCCCAACCTGAATTGGTAACCAGTCTGCGTAAACCGCGTCAGGATGTTAAGAAAGGCGCGTTCTGCACGTTAACCAGCAATGTGATCAAACGAGTAAACACGGCATGGGAAACGAGAGCATTAACACCTAGTTTAATGAATAAGCCAGGTAGCGATTGATTCTGGCCAAAGAACATCCCAATGAAACGCGATTTTAGACAGGGCAAGGACACACCGCGCTGACCAATCGAGAAGCAGCACAGGACCAACGAGATGAAAGGCATTCCACGCCACCCCGGACAGCAATCTTCCGCCATTGTGACAACCAACACGTAGGTGAACTGTGGAGGCTTTACCCGCCCCGCACACCCCGTCACCGTTTATCCAGTGCTGATAACCACAGAGGAGCCCCCTTCCCCTCCTCCCCAGCACACAGTTTCCACGCCCATTCTAAACGAGTGTCTTCTGCAGAAGTAAGAGGGAACAAAGGTATCGCAGCTTTTGCAGTGAACCTGGGGGCGCACATCTTCACGATCGCCGGGGGGAGCAAACAATAGGCCAGCACGGGCAAGGTTCAGGCCCTAGCCTGTTCACCCCTATCGCAACCCACCCACCCTGGGCAGGTGCAAAGGGGCAGGCAACCCTTGTGCTCAGGGGCCACAGTCTCGGCAGACTGTTTGTTCCACCTCACCTCTTAATTACTTAACGGAATAATCTCTACGATAAATGATTTTATCTGGAGTTTCCAGGTGTAAATCAGCTGCTAATGAGAAATAGCTCGAAAAGCTGCAGACACTTTGGCACTCGAAGGCCAGGATTGCCAACGCCTAATCTAGATACTAAACAGGCGGGCTCGTCCACAGAAATAATGCAACGCTACCTTTTTTTAATTAAAATAAATAAATCAGCCACACCATTTCTAAAAACCCAACTACTGGCCAGGAGTGTAAAAGCGTCTTAAAATGTCTATGGGTCGGGAAAAAAATGTTTTCAAAAAACAAACTCCAGTTGGAAACCGAAGAAATTTAGAGAATCATTTTCTATAAATAATTCACCAATGAATACTCAGAATTTCTTAAGATTCTCCAGGCTTAAGTCCTTTTAACTATACACTTCTCATTTGACCTCGTCATATTTAGGATCGGTTCAGATAGCAATGGTCAGCAGAAAAAGTTAAATGGCACCTACTAATGTTAAATCTGAGGGCATCATGCCTCCCAAATTTGGTTTGTTAAAAATATAATATAATTTAGAATTAGCAGTTAAAAATCTCTATAAAGATCTTGAGTCACAAAAAATAAGTGAGAATTGTGCCGTTTGCATAACATTCCACTAAATATCTGTTTCGATTTGTTAATAAAACTAGCAGTATTTGATAAATAAGGTTGTGGTGGACAATCGGAGTCGAGATTTACCCTGCTCAGATTTTGTTAATCCCTTTATCAAAACGGACTGATCTCGAAGCACCTATTCTTCGACTCTCCTTGTTTCTGACGTTTTAGTCAAGAAACATGAATAGCTACCTTACAAACACAAGCTGCAACTAGTTAGAATTATTGCGTTTACTCCTTCCTAGACGATCCGCCAAATGAAACAGAACAAAATGTCAATGATCGCATTCCCACGATTTTCACTGAAGGTTATCTGAAATGTCTGTTAGCGACTAACATATAAACAAAAACATTATATATAAAGGTTACAATATCCAACAAGTCAATATTTTATGAATGACGTGTTGGTTTACGGCCACTATATTTAAAACAGCAGTTTATAACTGGTGTCGAAAGCAGACAGTGATAATTAAAGCATTACGCAAACGCTACCGATTAGCTTGATTTTTATAATGAATCATGCTAAACAAGCATTTTATACAGAACATAAAACTAGTGAGAGAATTAGTGAGCTCATTCCCGCCTTACCTGCTCCAGACTGTCGATTGTTGCTGATGCTGTTGATTATATAATGCGAGACTTTAGAATTCTCCGAGACGGACAACACATAGTCGCCAGGGATAGTAATCGAGTCCCTGACCAAAAACACGCCGTGTCTCTGTCCCTGTAAGAGGGAAACCGCCTCTTGACGACTAAGCCTCCCCCAGTACCAGCTCACGCGGTCCTCGGCGTCAAAATGACCAGCCATGGCTGCAACTCCAACACCGAGGCTTCAGGCCTTCCCTTCGCCTCTTCCTATCCGCAACCAGGATTCAACTCATACAAAAACTTTGGCTTCCGTGGAACACGGTCAGAAAATGCACGACATCCGCACCGCGTTTTTTGTTGCAACTTCTTCAGGAAAAACTGCTAGCTCCCTTGCGAAAAAAAGAATGCCCGTTACCAGATGGGAAGGAAAAGAGGGGTTTAGTCCTGTTGGAATTTATATCTAAGTTAACTGGAATAAAATCTCAGAAGTTCTAACACAAACTTTAAAAAAAAATGGAAATGGCGGACCTGGGCGAAAAAAATTAACCTGATCCAACGGATATGACGTAATTGGATTCGCGTGGTCTAAAAGTTTGGGAATGGTTTCCACGCTCGCCCATGTTTGGAGAGAAGGGTATCACTGCAGACACAGAGCTAAGAGGCCTGTTGGACGACGCCTATTTCTGTGACGGCACTGAAACGGAACTCTTCTCCTGCTACTTGTAATTGCACTATAATATGACGAACACAGAAGAAGCTAAAGACTTTTGTGTATTCATAC
>JAOVYW010000033.1:3574287-3594781 GCA_025775045.1 Hiodon tergisus
ATACATATATGTGTGTGTGTGTGTGTGTGTGTGTGTATAGGTTCCTGAGATGGGTGAATGGTAGATTTGATATTGTGGGGCACAAGTTTGGGGATTTTGATTAAAACCATTTATTTTAGTTTCATTTACTTACCAATTCTGCTTTAAATAGTTTTATTCTTAATATTAGAGAACAGGAAATAAAAAAAGGGTCTTTGGGCCCAAATGGTGGGCTTGTTTTCCATTCACCTTATCTTTTTATTGATTGAATGCTATCATTATTTTGATTCACTCCTTGAATGTGAATGGTAATTGAAAATGTACATTTTCGTAGATTTATCAAAGACTTTTTTCCTTAATAATAAAGATGTGATAAAGGTGTCAAGGTATGAGGTGATTACACACTGTATGCACCAGGCGATTAAGCAGTGTATGATAATGTTTCGAAGAGGCTATACTTAAAAGGTACCATATTTATTAACTACCACCCGAAGTCCCACACCCCATCATTTTACAAATTTAGTAACTATATCTATATTATTTAATAGGGAATTTTTTACCACATAACTATCATTGAGCTTGTGAACATGCATATCGTCCCAGTAAACTTTAAACAAGAACAATTTCACCAAAACAAGTTGAAAACCATCCCGCCACTTGTAGCTGCACCACTAAACAGAACCAGATTCACATTGGCTCTGTTTGTTTTTATGCAGACAGAATTTCCAAAGCCACAGGAAGTGACATCAGTACAAACAGCAGCCTTGGAGCAACAGTGAGGGCTGAGCAGACTGGAACATTTCCTAGAAAGAGACACACAAAGTATCAAGCTCAGGTACTCCCAAACACAGAAAATAAAATGACAGACTTTCATACATAATTTATGTTTTTTTAAATGCAACCTGGGGTAAAAGGTGTTTTGACAAGGACACCAATGAGTATGTTCACTGACAAATATATGTTTTCTTAAAACAAATATTTCTTTACTTTAAAAGGCCATTGGCGAAATGAAATATGTCATGTGAAGAGCTGAATGAAGACCTTTTTATTATCGTCAGCCGAGAGAGAGCCATTTGGTAACCACTTGCAGAATATTAAAAATATTATAACTATCCAAAATCCACACAACACATTCTGTGGTGTAGAACACACATGTCATATCCCTTAATATACATAAAACTGGGTAAAGTGAAGATAACACATTTTACTTTGGGTAACTGGAGGATTCTATACATAATGACAGTGGTGAAGTGTGAAGTTTGTCCCCAGTTATCAATATAATGTAATCTACCTTGCCTATGTATTTCTTCAGACATGTTTTGTGTCAGACAACAAGAGATAAGGGATAGGGAGAGAGATTTTTTTTCTCTCTGCAATTTGGACTCTCCAACTGTCCTAATCTTGGCTCATCACCACAAATCCGGCACCACACGTAGAGAGTGCAACACCGAAGGAAGGCCACTTTTTGAACATGATAACATTCACTCACTGGGATGCAACGCCATGCTGTTCTCCAGGGGGATATTGCCTTGTATAACCCGGCAGGTGTAGGTGTAGGCTTTCTCATCAGATGTGCCAGGGAGTCGGGCGTAGGTGAGGCGGCATAAGGTGGGGTTCACTAGGGTGACATTGGCCCTCCTCTTCAGCTCCGGGACTGGCTGGGCATTGGGTCGGGTGCTGCCAATCAATTTACTGTCCAGCTTGTATTCACAGAAGGGCCCAGGGGATTTGTAGGTGGGTGGGAACTCGCAATCCACCCTGAGGTTCCTTTCAATGTAGGTGAGGCATGGATACATCTGTGGTCCCCTTGCAACTCCAGCGACCACAGTCACTGAAACTGTTAGTCAAAGGATGAAAACAGCTCATTATATATTAAACATGATTTATTGGTTAGCAAGAAATATGTGGAAACCTTATTCTGTAGAGGGTACAAAAGGATTATTTCCCCTAATGCTTTAAACAGTAACAGTAAGAGTTGTATAAATAGTACTCCTGAATCAGGTATTTCGTATTAGAAACATTTCTTTACACATGGGGTTCCTAAAATGTTTTTAGTGTGGACAAAAGTGTAATGCACCATTTACAACTTACTTAAAACGAGAGCCACTATCTCTGAAAGATACTTCTCCATGGTCCTATGCTCAGACTTTAATTCTGCGACTGTCAACCCGGAACCTCCGAAAGGAGAAGCCTGATGAAAATAATTAATACCAGTCTTGACACAGACTTTACAGCAACGAAGGAGGATAAAATAAAACAAAAAAAGGGCCAGTGTTGTATGTGATATAGGGTGATAAGCATTAATTAAAAAATACCTTAAAACAAAGAGACTATTATGTATGGACGTGATGAACGACAAGGTTCTACAACCCAGCGTGTAACAAAGCCCAGAATCAGACGCATGCAAAAAGATCATCATGAGCGACATTTAAACTGTAACCTTGTTACATGTAAACCTCGTGCTTATCTTAATTTGTATTTGACAAATAACGGTAGAAATTGACACAGAACAGTTTCCAAACAAAGAATTACAGGAAAAATGTATAAGGTAACAATTATCACTTTGTGCCCATAAATAACACCTGACTGCAGCTTTACGGGTTAGCAATCATGCAACACAAGGGCTGCAACATCTTACATGCATTCTCATGGTGCTGCACTTGGCCTATATTGTTACAATAACTACCCATGAATAATGTAAACATGAAAGCCACAATTTTCTCACCGAACAAATCTGATTGAGCATTCTGGGGTGCTACACGTACACGCCCTAAATCCACTAAAGTAAATTAAAGAGATTATCTGAATTAAAAACAAATATAAACCTCCCACCTCGACACAAAAACGCAAAGAAGACGTCCCTTGAAGTCTGACCTGGAATTAAGACGCAACCACAGCATTATAACTTGATTTAATTAATGGTGTAATGTTGGTCGTAACGACTGACAGAGATATAAATATCAGACGGCTTGATGCATCCTGTATAAAACCGAGAAGGGAGCATTTTACACCCCGAAAAACGAATGAACGAATAAACTGCGGTAAATCCAAGCAAGACGTGCATTTAATCTCAGACAGGGAAAGTTACATGTGAAAAAACAATAATCTTAACGTTTTACCTGATATTAACACCCAAAGTGCTTTCCTGCTGTATCAGAATCTGAGAATCCGACACTGTGATATGGCTGCCTTGCGAGATTCAGCATAACCAATAAACGGGTACTTTTTTTGGGTATGCCCTACAATCGAACATTACCATCACCGTTTTCGAATTTTGTGTACATTGTAACTAACGTACTATTCACATGGCGATTTGTGTTAGTTAATAGAAAAAATAATTTGATGACTAAATACCGACCCCTATTCCTGAAAAGGAACAGTCCGATTTCCTGTCTTCTTAAAAATATATATTTTAAAAAATAATAAAGATTTTATAATAAAATAAAACAATGCAGTTATTTTATTGTAAAAAATTGGTTTTATCTGGATGGACAACGGAACATTGAATGATTCTACTGGTGGAATACATACAAATTATTATTTAGATTATTTATATTATTTTAAATAATGCATTTGCTATTGCAAGAATAGCTAATAATCAATATACAAAAACTAATATGGAAAATAAAACATTACCCAGCTATTTTAGCAATGGATATGATGGCAAGATGGCTGTGGTGAAAGTTGATGCAGTCCTGCTGCAAGGGTACCTTAAATGATTGCTCGAAAGAGATAAATAGAACATTGTTAATGTTAATTGTTAACGACCTGACCTGGTCCCTTCACACTAAGACAGTGGTGAAGTCTGCTCGTCAGTGACTCTACTTCCTACGGAGTCTCAGGAAGTTTGGTCTCCCCCGCAAAATCCTGACTAACTTCTACAAATGCACAATAGAGAGCAAGGCCCTCCAGAGAGTCGTAAGAGCAGCTGGAACTCATTATTGGCAACAAACTCGCAGCCTTACAAGACATGATGTCTGATGAAGGCTCACAATATTACCACAGACTGCAATCACCCAGCACTGTTTACCATACTGCCATCAGGCAGACGGTACCGCAGCATTCAGTCCAGAACCAGCAGGCTGAAGAATAGTTTCTACCTGCAGCAATCAGGATCCTGAACAAACTGTAATCCAGTCATTACTCCTTCTTCCACTCTATTACTCATGCCTCCACTAGCTCCTACACACTGGTCACCTCACTCACAAGTCAAGGACACTAATGGACAATCAGTCATTTTTGGGTATGTTGCAATATTTCTAAGGTAACTGTTAACACTTTACTGCTACTAAGGACTGTTTCTCTGCCATATCCAGATATATTGATATATACTACACATAGTACTGCATCTAATTTAATTGTAAATATACTATGATTTGGTTTTAAAACAACTAGGCCACATACGAACATATTCTGCATATTTTGTATATATATGTTGTATTTGTAAATATTCTCTTTACCCCTCTTGCCTCTCCCCTCCCCCCTTTATCTTCTGATGTGTGTGTGTGTATATATATATATATATATATATAGAAATTGATTTAATAAACTTGAATTTGATACATCTGTCCACTGTTGAAAGCCTTGGAGCAGTGGAAGTAGGTCGCCTGGTCTGATGAGTCCTGTTTTATTTTACATCACGTGGACAGCCGTGTACGTGTGCACACCAGCTCTGGAAGGAGAACGGCTCATTCATCATGTGAAAAGCAATAACAATGTAACGTGGTGCTACACTTTAAGTGCAATAACTTTTGGGGGTGTTTTTCTTTGTAAAGCTACACCAAAAGCTATACTGTTACTGGTGTCAGAGGAAATTTTTAGTAATTCACGAGTTTAACCTAGAATTAATTGGGGTGATGCCAGTAATATAATATTTTCCTTGGTGTTAGGTTGGTGTGTAGAGAACGTCTTCATTATTCATCAGTTTTTTATATATAAGATGTTTGATTCACTTTCAATTCAGAAGGCAACGGAAGTGCCTTTAAATGAGAAGGATTCAAGGGGATGCATAAAAATGAGAGGAAATCGCTATGTAGGATATCGATACCACAGTGACATCTCAGAAAATGCTTTAAAACTAAGGTTAAGATTCAGTTTCTGTAAGGATTGAAGCAACGTGGGGGCGTGCCCAGGCCAAGAACAGCTGGAGACAGGGACAGAAATATCCCATGCTGTAGAAAAATCAAAAGAAAAGCAGCTCTTCATACAGTCAAATCTAAATGATAATAGTTTTTCAAACTGTTTAACATTAACACAAACTAAACTAACACAACCACAAACTGCAGAGCAAGCTCTTATTCGTGGTAAGGTGTTCATGTGTTAATGTATGCAACAAACGACGATCTTCAACATGGCCGTTGGTAGCTCTTACTTATGGAGTAAAGAATGAACCTATTTCATGTTAAATATACATAAAAATATAAGAAAAATGCACTTTTTGTGCAGCTATAAAAGGGTGACCATTATTGTTCTCAATTTTTAATCATTGTATTCATTCTATGAACCCTTGACATAATTAATTGTTTTTGAGAGTCTTTTTTGAGAGTTTTTCTTATTTTTTTACATGTACACATTTCTTTAATAAACGTTGCAGCTATAATACTGCCCCCCAGCTCTGGGTTACACAATTTACGTTTAACTGTAAGGATTCATTCTAGTGAAAATATTCCAAACATTACTTTCTGATTGCTCATCTTCAAACTGTGGGCACCCTTTTTTATTTCTTTTTATTCTAGGGGTCTAGACAGTATTGAGCAGAGTATTTTTTTCTTTGCAAAGGCAAAAAGGCTCATTGTTTGATCCTGCAAGAAACAAATGTTCTATATAGGTGTAACATTCTTGTCCAACCAATGAGCAGATTTTGTTCAGTCAAGGAATCAATCGCTCAGCAGTCACCACAATTTATTTTCAGTGATTACGCTGGGAAACTGATTACATCCAAAGCTAGTTTGGATGGTTGTTGGATTGTATGTGTGTTGACAATTGGAACCACTCATGAGGTGAGCTGGAATGTGCAGGGGGGGAACAAAAAATGCTTATGATACCTTCTGCAGGTGCCAAGAGTTATAGGCTGGCGAGCAGGTTTGGGTTTACAACCTGAGATTTTACTCTTTGTAACATTGTTATTGTTATGCTAAATTATTACATTGATATAATAATTGGATATTGTAGTCCAAAAAAGCTGATTTGGGGTAAGAATCGTCCTTGTAGCTACCCTTTCAAAAAGTCTTTGTTAGGGACAACATGGAGATGTACTTGCAGCATGTTGTCCCTAACAAAGACTTTCTGCTTTCAGTAGAACTATAAATTTATCGCAAGTAATCTGTATTGGCAATGTAGTTATTTGTACAAATCCGTCTCTTTATCCTTTACTGATGCCAGGAATTTCTCGATTAGCACTCCTGTTATGAGCTACCAAACAATAGTCGCTTGCATTTACGAGTAAAGCATTGTCTTTAAAAAGGTGATATATTATTTAATAAAACTACCAACCAGGCTCTGAATTGGAAAGACTTTAGTTCATCTCTGAATTGTCCATTTCACCAGAATACCAGAATGCTGAAATTCTTCGCATCCACACTGTACTGGACAATACAGAATTCTATGCTGTATGACAAATGTGCACAGTATCTGTTTATCATAAGGTATGGTTTTTCTATCAGCCTTTCGCTAGAAATGGAAAATGTGCAGATGCGAAAAATAATGATAATTATTATGATTAAATGCATTTGTTTTTTAATCAAATAAACACTACAAAGTATACTTTTAGAAACACCTAAGCAGATTGGGCTGCACTAAAGACCTTAGTTGAAAGGCTGCTGAGTATGTTAGACCTCCTTTTTACTTTGCCACAATTAAATTTAACCTTAATTTAACATTAACATTAAATTTACATCCTTGTCCCGTCTTGGGAGTATCCCTGCCTTGAGCCTTATGTCTGCCGAGATCGGCTCCAGCGTTCCTGCGGCCCTCACCAGGATAAGCGGTTTTGAAAATGGATGGATGGATGAAATTACATCCTCCCGGGGAGGCTTTTAATTTGACGGGTTTTGCTGTTTTCGGTACCCGAAAGTAATGTCTTATTGTTGCCAGCTTCACGTTGGTCATAAGTCGGCAATCAGTTGTATCACGTGACACACAGAAGTTCACACCAGATGATTAATTTATCTTATCAAGTCACCTGTAGTTGACAAACAAATAATAATAATAATAATAATAATAATAATAATAATAATAATAATAATTAACTCAAAAACGCAAGGCAGGTTCCAAAAGACTTGTACAGGTACAAGTGTACAACACTCAAAAACACAAAAATGAAACACATAGCGGTCAAATGACCGCTAATCTGATTGATGCAGAAGTTTGCAATTAAATGATGACTATAGCCTCATACACATTTTATTTAAGATATTGGAATCCATAATTTAACTTTCTTTGCAATCATTCCATATTCAGCAAAAATACACAAAGTATATTTAAGTTGGTCATTCAATTTTTTGTAGAAAATTATTCCTTGGGTATCTTAATTTGTACAAAGTTGTAGCCACGATTGGTCTGTTTTTATGCTTTCTAGCCAAGGTCTCAGTGTATACATAGTTTAAGAAAGAAAAAGAATTGATTCACTAAAATCACACCAAAAAAAAACTACATGGGATACTGGGAAATATATTGTTCATTCTATTAAGGAATGGTCAATCAGAACTTTAAATTTTGGTAGAGGAGGCTCACAACCTGCTAACCATTGATAATGGCTCAGTTTATGAGTTCTGTTTTTTACACATCTTCTTTTGTACCCTTGCATTTTCAGTCTGAAATTGCGAATATCTCAGTCTGATAACAGTATCAGTCTGAAATTGAGTTTTTAACATCAGAACATCAGAAAACTGACTGTACATTTTTACATTTAGAACAGTTAATAAATGAGCAATGAGATATGAGAACTGCCAATAAAACTATACGCTGAAGATGTGAAGAAAGCCCACACATCTGAACGAACACTCTTTCTATATAAAAAACGACAGTCTATATGAATCCAATTCAACTGAGTTGAAGTTTTCTAAACATTGTGCATCTACTGAACCTTCGCAAATAAGCAGTAACAGGACCACCATTACTGGACAATCTGTGTTTGTTTTGGTGGCGGTTGTGTGCAGAGTCTTGTACAATTGCTTTCTTTGATGGGATTAGTCTAGTCAGTGTTTCAAGTTTGTTTTTATTTTCATCATGAGTGAATGATATTCTCTGCCTCAACTTCATTCCTAGAACATACATTACAGCTTACTGTGTTTTCATACAAATTAATTATCAGCCACTTTTATTAATCTTATTCTCATTCAGACACATGTCGGGACTATAATTTATTTAGTCAAATAAAGTGACACTTATATGTTCTTTTGGAATTCACATCCAAGATGTGAACCCAGTACTGGTGCTTTTTATAATTTACTCAAAACCCTAAGCAAATTATCTCGGAAATACTTAAAATATCTCGGCACTGCAGTAATGCATCCTAAACATCAGAGGACGCATATAATCCAACTATTCAAATAAGAACATTCAGAATATAAAAGGAACAATATATTCATCTTTTTTAATTTGGTCTCAGAGCTTGGACATTGCAGAGCACAGAAAATCCTAGTGTCTTCTTGTCAGGTGAGCAGTGTTCTCCGGTTCTTCTTGCCACCTGCTCTCACTCGCTCCCTCTTTCTCTCCCTCTTTCTGGGGTTAGGAAGAAGAGGTCTGTATGTGCAACAGTAACTTGCTGATAGCAACACTGAAGACCAAGCACAGGGTCCAGGGTTGGAGGTCATTGCATGAGCTGGTGGCTTTATAGATAAGAGAAAAAGCAATATGAGGTACCTATGAGGTATGAGATACAAACAGGTCCTAGTTGAGTTGCACTCTTGACTGCATGTTTTAACTCAGTGAACCACTAAAAATAATAGGTGTAACAAGGTTTGCTTACTGGAAAATAAAATGTTCTATACGAACAAGAGACATGTTTTAATGGAGTGAATTATTTTCTGTGTTCCATCATGTCAAACAGCATTCACACATACAGGGGGAAATGATGATAAACATCATTTTATTATCTAGGTGTCAAAAAACAACCATGGTTATAAATATAGTCATTTTTAATGCATATTATAATAGATTTTTTAAAATAGTAATTGTTGATTATTGCACATTGTAACATTTTTTATAGAAATAATATTGCCAAATGGTCATATAATAATTCCCTGTACATTTTATGTACATTATTGAACTACAAAAGTTCCTTTATAACTATTGTGTGCTTGTCACTTGTTTTACATTGAAAGTTCAACTCTTTTCAACTGGAAACAGCTGTTAGGAAGGAAGAAATACCTCATAATGGTTTGCAATTTCTGAAATGTTGAAAAATGACAAGCAACGTAGTTACAGTAAATTAAAGTGAGTCTGCCTGAGAAAGAGAACATATTAAGACAAATAATTTTTGAACCAGACTGTAACACATGCATCCTCGCATAATTGATACATTTTTTCATTGTTATCCAGATTTGGAATCTGTAGTTGTACAAATCAGCTCTTCCAACCCACTTCAGGCAATGCAACCCTACAGGAAGTTCAATGCAAATTGGAAGAGATGCACATCTCTCCTGAAAGCACTGCAAACCTGCAGGTGCCTGAGAAACCAACAGGAGGGACCCTCTAGTAAAGAGCAGACAGTGTTCCGTTGAAAGGAAGAAAAGGGAGTAGCTCACCCCGACAGGTTTTCCCGTCTTGCTGCAGCATTCCCGTCACACAGCTGCACACCGACCCAGCCACCTGGCTGGTGCAGATCTGGTCACAGCCCCCATTGTTATCCTCGCACCAGTCTGACTCTGCAAGTACACAAACAACACTACCCTGTCAGGGCCACCTTAAAAAACAGGGTTGCCAGGGCCCCCTCATTACTGCTGGTAAAAGTGACTTGTAAACACACTGCCAAACGGCAGTGGCACAACCTCTGATCAACATTTCTTGTATATAAAAATCACATTTATTTCTAAAAAGTTTTATGATTTTGTGCAAATGGCACTCTGATAGGGTCTTAATTGCAGTGCCTCAGATTTCGCCAGTTGAGCCAAATCTCAGTTTTTTATAACAGGATTTTAATATCATTGTGTCTCAAAGACCAACCTCTTCTTCTGATAGGCCCCACAGTAAGGATCTGCTCTTTGTGTTCGCTGTAATCTGAGTACATCCTCCTTTTATGGGGACAGTTCTGAAACAGAAACAGTAGGAAAACAGTGAGGATCAACCAGATTTCATATCTCAACATAGCAGAGTTCCCAATGAGACATGCAAAAGTAATGAGAAAAACCTTTGTGTGATCTCCAAGCACCTGCCCAAATTTGACCTCACACAACCAAGTGCCCCAAGCACAAACCAAGTAATACTTAATAAAGGTTAGCATATTTGTTAATATTGTTCATGCTAGGAGTAGCATCATGAACCTAAAATTAATTAAATCACTTTATTATTTTTACTCTGCAACCCACTATGCTACTTTGATAACTATTTATTTATACTTTCAGCACCACCGCCCTCAAAAGGTCTCCCGACGGCATGATATACAATAATCCCAGTTTAAAATATAACACTCAAATAATGTTAGTGACATTGCAGAAACTCATTGCATGGTGTAGAGGTATTCACTGGACCTTGGACACTCTTTTGACTGTGTTTTTTTTTGTTCCCAATGGTCACCTACACCAGCACTTGAAACCTTGGTGAGAAGGATGCTATAACAAACAAAGCCTGACTGACTGAAAAATGAAAACAAATGCTGTGTTTCCGGGCCTCACCACTTTGCAGGCGTTGGTGTCAGAGTCGCAGAGGGAGACATCACAGTGCAAGTGCACCTCGTCATAATCCCCAATGAACTTGAAGACGGTGACATGGAAGCGGCAGGTAAGGGAGACCCCATTCTCTGCCATACCAATGGTGTTGTCTTTGATGTTTGGACAGCTGAAGCATATATATATATAAAGACGCTTAATTCTCTGTATTTTTCACATGATAGGATTCATAAATGTTACCGTATATATACATAATTTCATAAATTTAGGCTGGCATGTTAATCACCATTAATAAAACTTTCAAATACTATAAGTTATTTTTAACTTATTTTTTTTAACACATAACACAAATATAAAGGTGTTGTTTGACATAATATAGTCTTCATTTTGACTATTATATGCCTAGTCTTAGTTTATTAATACATGGCAGACCAAAAGTAGGTACACAGCTCCCTAACATTTTACATATTTTTTTTACAAACATAGTCGTTTATTATCAGCAATTATCACTTGCTAAAAAGAAGGAGCAGTATACATACTGATTGGTCACTCTCCATATCAACACATATGAACATATGTTGCAATGTTTGTTTCGTTCATATGTTGCCTGGATTTGGGTGTTAAAGAGCACCGGAGGAGGTTCTCTGGAAAGTACTGATTATTGAATCTCACTATCATAATGTACCCATCTATCTCACCAGGTTTTAAAATGAATGTAATTAAGAAGAATTGAAAGACCAATATGATAGCTACTGTGTTGGGAGACTCTAAATACTTTTTACAGTCAATCAAAAATGTTCCTGGGTATGAGAGAACGACACCAGGTGCTATTGGAGACATGTGTATTTCCAGAATGTGATGGAGAAGCGGCCACCCTCTCTCAATGATGATGTAACGGAGCCGGTCACTGCTGTATCTAGACGGGGTGGCCCAGCACATATTGACAATGAGGATGAGCTGTCGGTCATCAGCCCCTTCCACGAAGACGCCCACAAACAGGATGTCTCGTGTGCTTAGCACCACCTCCCCCTCGCGGTATGGCTGACGATAGGATGCGTTCTTGTACAAGGCCATCTTGGTAATGAAGTTACCCTCCTGAGTCGGCAGAGTAAGGTTGATCACACTGGAAAGAGGAGAGATCAGATTATTACTGACTAGAGCCAGAACTTCGGAAAATACAGTTCTGTTCAAAAGTATCATATTATTTTCTTATTTTTTTTGTTTTCTGTATTAGTGAATCAGTAGAAAAGAGCAATTTTTAGATATCTAAACTTTATTTTTTTTAGGCATATAGTCCAGGGAATGTTTAAACAAAGATAACAAACAGGTGCTAATGATCAATTACATAATAAGCTTATTGAACCAAACTGATAAAGTGAAACATTAACGGTTGCAGAAGGAATTTAACTTGGCAAAAGACAACCAAACTAAAAGGTGAGGGTGTAGCAGATGTGACAGTTTAACCGTGAAATCATCAGTTCTCACACTACAGCAAGAGTGAGCATAGAAACAAGGCACAAAATGGTCATCCTGCATCAGCAAGGTCTCTCCCAAGCAGAAATTTTGCGGCAGAGGAGTTTCTGTAGAAGCACAAAAACATGGGCAAGGTTGAGGGCCAGAAATGCAGTGGTCAAAAAATTGGAAACTGATTGCAGCAGACAAGAGATCAAACTGGTGTCCCATCGAAATCGGAAGAAGTCCAGCACTGCTATCAGCTCTGAACTCACAGAAACCACTGGAACTGAAGTACACCCCTACAGAGAAGTCTTTTCAGAAGTGGTCTTCATGGAAGAGTTGCTGCCAAAAGCCATTCCTCCAAAGTGGAAACAAAGCCAAGAGATTCATTTGAAATTTTTTGGCTCAAACAGGGGACAGTTTGTCCGTAGAAAAGCTGGAGAGTGCTGCACTGATAAGTGTCTGCACCCAACAGTGAAGCACAGCAGAGGTTTCCTGCAGGTTTGGGGCTACATTACTGGAAATTGTGTTGGTCAGAATTAACGGCAAGCAGTACAAACAGATTCTCATCCATTTCGCAATACCATCAGGGAGGCATCTGACCAACTTCATTCTGCAGCCGGACAATAACCCCAAGCACACAGCCAAGGTCAAACGAAAAGAAGAACAAGGAGTTCTGCAACAGATGTATGGCCTCCACAGAACCCTGATCTCAACATCATTGAGGCTGTCTGGGATTACTTGGACAGACAGAAGCAAGTGAGACACCCAAAGTCTGTAGAAGAACAGTGGAAAGTTCTCCAAGATGCTTGGAACAATCTACCAGCCAGATTTTCTTAAAAACTGCATGACTATCAGAATTGAGGCAGTTTTAGCCAAATATTGATTTTCTCTTTTTTTCTCACGGCAACACCCTACCCCCCTCATATTATTTATTGGATGCCACAATATCTCAGTATATCTCAATATTTTCTCTTCCCTCCCTTTCACCGCTCTCCGCAGAACATTAATGTGGATATGACACCAGCTTTCCACAGAAGCTTTTGAACATGATTGTAAGCACATTATTTAAGATTATTATAACTCCCGGTGCCGGCCAGCAGAGTATAGGCTCCCCCTTAAAGCCAGGTCCATCTCAAGGTTTCTTCCTACCAGCTAAGGGAGTTTTCCCTTGCCACAGATGTACTTTCTGGGGAACCAAGCCAGGGAAATATTGTATCATTGCGTCTATAAAACATCTTTGTGACATGTAACAAGTGCTATACAAAAATGTATTTATTGATATATCGTACAGTTGTGACCAAAAGTATTGGCACCTGTGCACTTTTTTCAAATAATGCACCATTTCCAGAAAACTTTTCAAATTATAAAATCTGTCGCCAACTAAATAAAACGGGGTTATATAGTAGGAGACCCATGAGGACCCCACTGCCGAGAGAGAGACATATAAATAAATAAAAACCCCACTGCAATTTTCCAAAACACACCTGAACATGTCAAAATCCTTCTGGGAGAATGTCCTGTGGACAGACGAGACCAAATTAGAGCTTTTTGGTAAAGCACACCATCTTCATATTACCAGAAAACAAAATGAAGCTTTCAAAGAAAAGAACACCTTCCCTACAGTCAAACATGACAGAATTCAAACATGACTGGCATTTTCGAGTGGAATGTCGGACGGACCCAGTGTCAGAAAGCTGGACCCAGTGTCACACCCTAGCACTAAAAAAAGACTGGACTGTTCTGAAGTGGCTGGCAATGAGTGCAGATCCAAATCCCTTTGAAAACTACTATAGAGATCTAAAAACAGCAGTTGGGGGAAGACACTGTTCAAATCTGGGAGAACTGAAGAAGTTGGCACAAGAGGGGTTGGCCAAACTGCCAGTACAGAGGTGCAGGAAGCTTATCAATGGCTAAAGGAAGCACTTGATTGCAGTCATTTTGGCCAAAGGCTGTGCTACCAAATATTAATTCTACTAAAATTAATGTCATTAATTTTGTAAAAGCCATTTCTGTTTATTTTCTGAATTAAATGGATATATTAAGTTCTGAATCTGAATCAAAAACAAAGGTTCTGTAATATTTGCAGTGAAATATAGAATTGTGGAGACCAAATACTTCTATTTCAGGGAAAGTTTTCAATTTTTACGGAATATTGTGAGTTACTTGAGAAAAGTGCACAGGTCCCATAATTTTTGGCCATAACTGTATATATACTGTAAAATTTCAGTTAGAAAACATAGATTACATCGCCAATGGGAAGAAGAGCACTTGAAGCTTTTTAAACCCTCCAGGGCAAAAAAATAGATGAGTGTCATTTTAATTAAAGCATGAATAAAATCATAAAACTGATGAAGTCCCATGGATATATGATGTTGGGAGTAAGAACATTGTTTGTCCATTGCATTTTGCATTTAATTCCTCCAGCATATGCTCTTTTCCAATGCAAGTTCACCAAATTTGGAAAACCAAAGAAAAATAGTTTGAGAAGTTGAAACGAAGACAATAAATCTACAATGGATTAGAATTTAGCTAAACTTCTTTTAGTTCAAAGTCAAAGTAAGTTGGACCAAAGACCGAAACAGTGTAAAGAGAGAAGAATGTAAAAAAGGGGGTGGACCAATGCAGAATTACAGACCACAAGCTCACAACACCAAATGATTTCTCACCTCAGCATGGGCTTGAGCACCGTCTCCAAAGAGATCTTAATGTCTAGCTCGTAGGCACAGGAGAACTCCACATTGATGGTCTTGTCACGAGTGATGATGTTGCCCGTGTTGTTCACACTCTCAATCCACACGGTGTTCTTGTACATGATGTGAGTTCCGTTAGACTGTAGGGAGTGAGGCAGATGCACAGGCTTGCTTGAAGGCTTGTTGAAAAAGCAGCTCCCGTGGACAGCTGTACGCACGGGGCTCTGTTAAACACCTGCCGGAGCTCCACAGTCTCACAAGAGCAAATGCTCAATGCTTCTGACCTGCACAATGGAACCACAGTGGCCCTTAGTGTTGTTGATCTGGAAGGAGATGAAGTCCTCGCCCTCGATTCCTGGGCAGTGATGGTCGTTGATGCGTACGTCCTCCCTCTCGAAGCCCAGCTGGAACAGCTTGCACTTGGAGATGGACACCTCCATCTGAGCGTGCTTGCACGTCACCTCGGCTTGGATAATGTCATCTTCCACTGGTGTACAAACCAAAATAAAGGGGCATAATTAAACTCAAATAATTAAACTCATAGAAAAAAATGGCTCTTCCATCTGACCCCCAACACACACTCCTATGGCCACCTTCCCCCCTCACCACTCCCAGGGCTTGGCAGCTCTGGACAGCCGCACAGGTCTCCACCATTCTCCTGCTCACAGGTGTTGTTAGTGCAGATCTCTCCTGCACAGGGATCGTAGATCCATTCTGCTAAAGACAGGTCCATGCACAACATTAGCCATCTTCATCCAGCCCTGCCTTGTCCTCATTTACTCCAGTGTGATATAGTGCCTAGCCCAAAGAGTGTGTTTGCGTAAGCCTCTAACTGTAATTTTAACTGCCTATTCAAGCAGCTTTCTCTTTCTTGGCTAACCAGATAGTAATTGGTCAGGTGGGATGAGTTAGCTAGATATTTCTTCCCTCCATTAAGCATATTCCCCATACTTCCCCTTGCGGTCTTACAGGTGACGCTGTCCCCTTACAGCAGTTCTCCTGAGTGATCCACTTGGTGGTGAGCGTGCCGAAGGAGCGGCAGGCCTCTGCGTAGGCAGCCAGAGAGCCGCACACCTGTGCCTTGCGGTGATTATAGCAACCGTCCAGGTAACAGGACTGATAGAAGGGCCTGGGGTCCAGCAAGCCGTGGCAGGGCTGAAAGAAGCCCTTCATCTGGGTGAGCTTCAGGCAGCCGTCCTCGCCCTGCAGATCTACTACAGCGGTGTTGTCACAGGACTGCGCCAGGGCCACATACTGGGTCTCATCGCAACTGAAGGAGCCCGGCACGTATTCCAAAAAAAAGAAAAAGAAATTTATTTTATCTTTATTTTGGTCTATGCTTTTTTCCAATATTCCAACAAAATTACACCTTAATTAGATTTTCTGTCATACCATTGGCAACCTCTCACCTGTTCTGCATGCCATTCGTCTTCCAACTTTGTGCCAGCTCCAGTGCGCTGACAGCTGGTTTCCCACGTGAGGTGATGTAGTCATCTGTGGGGTCCCCGTTGAAGTTTCCACACAGACCACAGACCTTGTTTTGCAGTCGGGGGCCCATGGTGATGCTCAGTGTATTAAAGCGGTTATAGCGCACCTGGATGTCCTGTGCTGTGTCAATGACTAGGAATCCCTCCGACGTGGACACTCTTGTCATCAGACCCGTTACAAAGGGCACGGACACTGACGTCCCATTCACCTGATAGACAAGGCAATGAGCAACACAGCTAGCCTTAGATTCTGTCTAAGAGTAGTATATACATAGTATATTAGCATAGTCATTTATTTGTACTAATAATTGTCACAACACCTCCCATAACCAGTTCTGATGATAGAACCATCGTTTTTCTATGCTAAACTGTCAAACTTATTCGTGCACCTCTTGCCGACTACCTCTTCATGTTGAAGGCTCATTAATTGCAAACTCCTCATTAATAGTTTGCAATCCCCCTCCATCCACCCCTACTGTCATTTTTCCACAGCTCTCACACAAATGTCCATCATAAATAACATTTCAAGATATAGTTCCATCACTTACATGCTAAAAAGATGGCCCTTTGCTTGACTAAACAAACAAACTCAGATCCACATTAGACTCTCACATCTCTGCTGAGCTAAAACCCTGACAAAACAGGCATGCCCCCCCACCCACAGACCTTGACTGTGCTCCCAGAGATGAGGATGCTTTCCTCGTTGATATAGAGGTAGGCATGGGATATGGTGGTTAGGTTGGGTGTGCTCCATTTGTCGAAGTTGGCAATGAGCTGAAAGGAGAGCTCGGGTAGCTTGTGGCAGATGGTGGAAAGGACAAAGGAGCAAGAGGCGGGCAAGCGCAGCGAGGCACCATCGAAGGTGCGGAAGACGCCACCACCCGATGCCACGCAGTGCCGGCTACGGCGGGCAAAGCAGCCACGCACGCCATGGCGCAGTGCACACTCCTCCTCAGCCTTGCAGCGCCGTGGGTCGCACTGGATAAGATTGCGACCAATGCACTGGCAGCGTTTGGTGCAGTCACTGTTCCAGAACAGCTGCTTGGGCTGAACGAGAAAAAAGAACAAACAGCAGGGAGGAGGATGAGGAGGTAAGCAAGAGAAGAAGAGTTGGAGTTGGGAGTAAGCAACATACTATTTCATTTTCCTTTTTTGTTATGAATGGATAATTAAATGGATTGTACCCTCAAACAATATTCATGAATGCAGTTGTAAGCCATGTTACCTAAGACGGTAAAAATCTATGAGATATGAGAGGTAGATTCCCTCCCTCCATCTCACACCATCAGGAGGGGTCAAGGAAAGATAAGAAGAAGAGATGGCCATGTCTCACCTCATAGTACTTGCCGTCGGTGTAGCAACCACAGTTCTGACTCAGAATGCAACTCTTCCCATTTATCACGTAGCCCTGGTCACACTGGCAGCCCTCCACACAATAGTGGTTGCAGTCGCGATGCCCACGTGGGGCACACTGGGGCTGGCACACAGTCATGCAGCTGGCATAGTGACTGTTGCTCGGGCAAGTCAATGCTATGCACCACCGTGAGAGAGAGAAAAATTGTTTTAAAAAAGTTTTTGGGAACCTTTCTATGGAAAACTGAAAAGGTGCGCACAACATTTTCCTAACACAATGTTGCTGCCATTCTACAAAACATTTTACAGAACACATGTAAGCTGGGACCAAGCACCTAGCCATCTCTGTGAGCCTTCTTTCTGAAAGTAGTTGCTTTTGTCTTTTGTAAAAGAAACGTGGTGCCAGATCTTGCTATAATGTGAAGTGCGAAAAAGTAAAAAAAAATAATCATTTTTATTTATTGATGGCTTTTAGCGGTTTGTAATCTTGTTTATTAAAATACTGTCCATCGTAGACAACATTTCAAGACCGAGTTAGTTCCATTACTTACATTCCAAAAGGATGGCCATTTTCTTGACTAAACAAAAAAACCCAGATCCACATTAGATTCTCACATCTCTGCTGAGCTAAAACCCTGACAAACTAGCATGCCCCCCACCCACAGTCCTTGACTGTGCTCTCAGAGATGAGGGTGCTTTCACAGCATCACACATCCCAAGGACCAAAGTTGAGAAGTATTTAAAGCCTGCAATGTGACTGAGCTCAATGTGAAGTGCCTCTAAGAAATCAAGCAAAGGCACTCTCCCAATAAACTGCCATTCGAATAAAAGGGTTAAGCAGAGCTAGGCACTTACCACAGGGGGTAGTGTTCCTCCAACCTATCACAGGGACCCCTTGAGTCTGACATGTGCTGGCATAGATCTGTAGCCAATTGCATATGGTGTCCTGTGCCCCCTGATCCAAGCAGGTGTCCTGCAGGCAGCTCTGGTAGAAGTAGGCCGGAGCCACCTTGCTGTGGCAGCGAGCAAACGGTCCACCTCGATCGATGATGCTCCCACACAACCTCACAGCCTCTGGCTCCACATAGCCATACAGACCCTCCCCAAGGTGGAACCGGCTATTCTGGTTGCCATAGTTATGGTTCCCATTGTTATTGTAATTGTTGTTACTGTTACCATTGTCATTGGCGCTATCGACAGCAAGACCATTGTCTGGCGCCAGCCCTCGCTCAAGCAGGCCACAACGAGGGCAAGCGTCTCCACAGCCAACCTGGCAGAAGGTATCCCGGTCAGCCCAGGACATACCCCATTCGGTAGTGGTGAGATGAGGCACTGCAGGCAGGCCCTGGCACAGGCCACAGGTGGTGTTGTACAGGCTACGCGGGAGGGTCAGCAAGAGCAAGGTGTTCCAGTCAAATGCCACCTTCAAACCAAAGTCTGTCTCCACCACTAGCTGCAGCCCAAAAGTGAATATGTTGACCTTTCCAGGTCCCAACTTGAGGGGCAGGTACAGACGCTCCTTGTTTACCTGTGGGGTGACATGAGAGAGTTCTCTGCGATTTCAGTCATAGCACACTGATAATTAAGTTTTATAATCAGTATTCCTGCCGCCATTTTACACACAACTGTTATCAAATTTAAAAATGTAATCCCATCCTGCAGGTTTTAGTCCAAAATGTTTGGCTTTTCCGGCTTACCGTCACTGTGTGTTTGTAACTCCGAGAGACCTCAATCTCGTAATTATAGACTTCCAGGACAAAGCCTCTAACCCAGATTGCCTGTCCTGTGTCTCGATCCTCATTCCTCACTGACACCTGGAATGGCGGAAAACCGCCAAAGTTGTCCCCAACCTCCGCCACTTCCCCCTCCCTCCTGCAGGTGGTGGTGACGAGCCGCAGTGAGCAGCTGCTCTGCAGCTCAAAGGACACGCCAGCGAAGGGCAGAAAGTGCCCATATCCAGCAGCAATACACACAGCCTCGGTGCGTGGCTGGCAGAAGTAGAGCCCACTGTCCTCCTGGCAGTACTCCTCTAGGCGGCAAGGGGAAGTGTGGCAGTACACGCTGTTGTCTGTGCCGTTGCAAAAGCAACGCTCCTGGCACTCCCAGTCTGTCCAGAAGGTTTCGTTGGTGGCCAGCTGCAGGCCGCGATGCAGGCAGCCACAGTCGCTCTTTGGGATGCACTGCCCTTCCTTCAGGGCGAAACCCTCCTCACACTGGCAGCCCTCAGAGCACGGCAGCGGGCACAGCCCCTCTGGCTCCAAGTTGGTGCAGGTAAGCGGGCAGGCACTTGTGCACTCCTCGAAACGGCTGTTCTCAGGGCAGGGCAAGGCTACAAGCACACAGTGCAGGAAAGTGAGGTTGTAATGAGAATACAATGACCTCTACATATTATTAACCAATTGGGTTTAGTTAGTCTCTCTGTCTCTTATACCTTTTAAAATATTGCAGCCAAGTTTTGAACCGACGCTCAATGTCAAAAGTCCAACATTAGGAATCACATTCAGCACTTTTTATTCTGTTTATTACTGTTAATTAATTTAGTTATGTACACCACGTTCCAAATTATTATGCAAATTGGAATTCAGTGTCATAAACGTTAAATATTTAGTTTTTCAATCAAACTTATGGATGGTATTGTGTCTCCGGGCTCCTTGGATCACTGAAATCAATCTCAGACACCTGTGATAATTAGTTTGCCAGG
>JAOVYW010000033.1:3597187-3629587 GCA_025775045.1 Hiodon tergisus
GACTGTCATTTGCATCAACTATTTAGGAAAATCAGTGTAAAATATCATTTGCATAATAATTTGGAACGCGGTGTAGACATGTTATACCTTATCTTTCAATTTATTAATTAAAGTTTTATAATGAAGTCAATATAATGATTCTTAGTAAGTACAGGTCATTAGCTGAGGGCAGGTGTTGGGGGGAGGATACATACGGCAACCAGTGGCACTCCTCCAGGCCCCCAGGGTGATCTGGGCATCCTGGCAGGCAGAAGCATAGGCCTGCAGGGAAGAGCAGAGGGCGGAGCGGTTCCCCTCACGGACACACATGTTGTACAGGCAGTTGCGGAAAAATGCGGAGGGATTGACAGCGGAGTGGCAGGCCAGGAAGGAGCTGTTGCTGGGGTCGTTGATGTTGCCACACATCCATGGGCTCTGGTATAGCCGCAGATCTACACACATGCGGTACAGATCCTCGCAGTCTCCGTTGCATGTCAGGTCATCAGCGATGGCCCGCCAGCCCTCCGCAAAGAGTTCTGCGCTCTCAGCCAGACGGCCATTTGGCAAGCGAAGGTCATCAGAGGCGTTGCCATTGAAGTGACCACACAGGCCACATGTGGCATTGTAGAAGAGTGTGGACAGGGTGATGTTGAGTAGGCCCTGCCTTGTGTAGCGCACCTTCACCAGACCCGTCCACTCCATCACCGTAGCATTGCCTGGGGCGCGGTAAATCAGCAGAGTCTCCATGGGGTGGATGTAAGGTAGTGGCACAGGCTCACCATTCAGCTGCAAGCAACACACGCAACAGGTCACACATCACAGCAAATCATTGTCATGACCGAGCTTGGCGACGGCTGTTATAATATGCTATGTTACTCACGGCATTTTTAAAACTATTTCTCTAGCAATCATTTTCACCTGCTGCTAATTTCCCCCTTCTATATGTATTTAATGACCTTGTTGACCTCACACGGCTTCATCTGTGACACCTCTCATTGCATTTAGATTAATTTCAAAGCACCGCTATAGTACTGACCTTGACTATGTCGAAATCAAAGCCACCAAGCTGCGCCTCTAGTTGGGCCACCCGTGCCACCACAGGTCGGACCCAGTTGGGGCCCTTGTTCACCAGCCGACGGCCAATTTTCACCTCCACAACTGAGACATTTGGCACCCCTGCCCCACAAGGCTTTAGCAGGAAGTAGGAATTTTCATCCGGAAAGGAGAGGGCAGTGCCATCGAAGGTGGACAGCACCAGGGTCTGCGACAGCGAGCAGACACCTTCACGGCGGGGGTAGCAGCCCAGTTGACCAAGCTCTGCCGTGCACACCTCTCCCTCCTTGCACGAGTCATTGAAACAGGATATCTCTCCCTGCAGGCCGCAGGAACATCGGCGCACACACTCGCCACTCCCACCAGGTGCTGCCGCCCAGAAGCTCTCGTTGCGGTGGTAGTAGAGGCCGTCACGCTCACAACCACAGTCATCCCACCGCACACAGCGACTCCCACTCAGCACGTGGCCATCATCGCACTGGCAGCCCTCTGTGCAGGGGTGGGCACAGTATAGATGAGCTGTCAAATCGGAGCAGGAGGCAGGGCAGCTGCTGGTGCATACCTGATAGTGGCTGAACTCAGGGCACGGCAGGGCTAAGTGGAATGAAGTTGAGAGCATGAAATTTTATGTTATTGTTAAATATTCACTTTAATTTTCACTTTAATTTGCAGTGGAAAAATAACATGTGGGTACTTCTCAGCAATCTGGCATGTGGTACACATTAAAAATCATTTGACCATATACAAATGTAAAATTTTTGACAGCATACATTTATGTAATGAGTATGTTTTCTGTTTTGCTTTATAACAAATTAGAGGCACGGACTCACCACAGAAGGAACGTGATCTCCAGGAGCGGATGGTAACCCCCAGCGCCTGGCAGGCTAAGGCGTACGCCTGGATGGCCTGGCAAAGGGTGGTGATGTTGTCTCGGTTGCTGCACATGTCATAGACACAGCTATACACGAAAGCGGTGGGATCTACCACAGTGCGGCAGTCGCGAAAGGGCCCATCCGTTTTGTTGATGAGGCCGCAGTAGTCGGGCCGGAAGTAGAAGGACTCCACGACTGGGTCACAGAGGCTACAGTTGAGGGCGCAGCCATCCGTGCAGCGCCAGTCGGCATCCTCCACCTGCCAGCTGCTGCCCAACTCTACCACACTCTCTGCTAGGGAGCCATCGGGTAAGACGGGGTCGTCAGAAGGGTCATCGTTGTAGTTGCCGCATAGCCCACAGGTGTTGTTGAAGTAGGAGCTGGGTAAGGAGATGGAGGCGTAGTGCTGCCCATCATATGACACCAGCAGCCCAAAGTCTGTTTCCAGTGCCACAGCCACACCGGACTGGTACACCCGCACAGCTCCTAGCTGTAGCTGCACAGGCAGAGTCTGCATCAGACCGTCTACCTGGGGAAAAAGACCAGCCGAGTCTCTGTTTCAGTTAACTACATAGACACTGGTGAACTACTTGACCACATCATCTAACCTTAAAAGACCAAAACATGATGGTGTGGAAGACACACATTCTGGAAATATTTTGGAAAATAGAGGCATAATTAACTGTAGTTGGGGTTCAACCAGAGTCTTACCTGCACGGTGCCCTGGCCACCTTTTGGCAAGGTTACACGGTGACCGTATGTCTCCACTGTGATATCACGCAGCCAAGAAACCGCGGCCACCCCGCGATTCTCGTTCTTGGCCTCCACACTGAAGGACGGTAGCCCGGTAGTCTCCCAGCAAGGTCGAGCCAGGAGATAGGAGCAAGTGCCCTGGAAATGGTAGAGGAAACCGTCGAAGGTGTGGTAGTGTGGGTCGCCGAACACCACACAGGTGCTGGTGCGGGTGGGCTGACAACGGTATGCCCCCTCCTGCTGCTCACAAGTCTCCAGCTGCCCACATGGAGCCTCCTGGCACATCACTTCATTGTCCAGGTCCAGGCAGCGACACCTCTGGGAACACTGGTCTGACAGCCAGAAGATTTCCCCGCGCCGGTAGAACCGCCCTGGTGGGAGCACAGAGTTGCAGAGCGGAATGAGTGACTCCCCCCAAACTCCCTAAACCCCAAAAACAGCAAACAAGAGCAGAAAAGACTTTCAGAAATAGAAAGATGTTCGTTCATGCATGCTTGGAAAATGGTGAGAAATTTTTTATTTTTATTTTATGTGTTTGAAATTTAAAAAAAATGTTTTTAGTGCCTGGGTGTTTTTACGGACAAACGATCCCGTGAACAAAGGAAAACCCAAATATGGTGGAGAATGCGAGGCTGAGCCCTATAGTATACCCATAATATACACACACACACACCATTGTAGCTGCACCCGTATGCTGGATCTATCTGTTCAGTGTCAACACGAAAGAGCCACCGTCCAGGCTGGTTGACATTGGTGGTCTGCTCGATGTTGACAACTTCGTTAGAGCGTGACCCAGGTAAGTTGAAGAAGTGACTGATGTCTCCGCCATTGAAACCTGACTGATAAGGAGAGGTGTGAGAGGAACAAAGGATTTGAAATTAAGCTCAGGAACACTACGCTGCTTATATTATATTAAATTATTTTAAAGTCCTTATGCAGACCACTATTTTAAAGATTTAGCACAACAATATGTTTTTTACTTTCATCCATCCAGCTTTAGACACGTTTCTATTTATTTATTTACAATATAATTTATATAAATTGTAGAGAGGGGCAAAGATATAAGGTTTTAAAGGAGACTATACAGGACAGTCTGAAATCAGCTGTCAGACTTTTCCATGGCTCCTGAATTACCTGCGCTGTGGTGCCGCCCAAACCAGTCAGCGGATCTCCGCCACTGGCAGTTCCAGTGCTCCAGGTGATTTCCCCGTAGTTAAACATGGCAAAGTGAGTGACGCCATCGGAAATTAGCACAGCCTGAAATGTATTCACCTATAGAGATAATGACTTATTAGTAAACATATTTACTCTTTTTTTTTTTTTAATGTGTGACAGAGTTCATATTATCCAGCTGATATTTAGCAATAATAGGAGTCTTTGCTACCTACCGGCGTGGTCTGACTGCCTCCATAGAAAGTAACCAGATGCCAGGTGGCAACAAAAGCCCAAGTGGCAGTGAAAGAGGTCATGATTTTGAAGTACTTGCGGACATCCTGGCTGGCTCTCTCTAGGAGGTCAGGGTCAGTGGTCTCACGGTAATACACGTCACCACGAATACCGTTGTGCACATCGGCCCAGAAGGGTGCAATGAAGGAGCGGCTGTCAGTGAGGGGGAAGGCCTCAGGCGTAAACTGGCTAACCTGCACATTGAATGAGATCACGCCGTTGTTGTTGACCTGCAGGGACATAACATCAGAGCTTTTATTATCCATTGCTCCATTATCAAAAGAAAAAATATTCAATACTATAGGATAATAATTTATAACTAAATGCATGTGATATGGAATGTAATTTACAATACACAGAATAAATAAAATATTTTACTATAGATGCATAAGAAACAAATTACATTCTGAAATATGCCAACATCTGAAAGTGTATTTGACACAAAGCACAGTGTCACGAGTTGTACTTTTTTAGGGTTAGGGTTGTTGTTTTTTTGGTTTTTAATTGGAATCACAATTTGTAATTGGCAATTGTGCAAATGCATCTCAGCTGGATTGGAGGAGAGGCACGTCCCTTTCAATGGTACTGCTAGCCTGCAGGCACCCAGGAAGCCAGAAGGAGATAAGCAATGACCAGAGAGAAGCCCTGTCGATATAAACCACCCTAGCCCTGAAGGTGATCTGCCAATTGTGCGTTGCTGCTCGCTCTCCCAGTTGCAATCGACCTATGATTTGAGCAGGATCTGAATTGCCAAATACCAGCTCATGGGGCTCAACCTACCCTTGGTCAAGCACCTTTAATGACTGAGCGTTTAGATTTTTCAGTAGTTGGAATTTATAGAGCCACACAAAAGGAATCTTAATGGTACACCAGAACTCACAAAGATGGAGCGATAGGGTACATTAAAGAAAATAAATGGGATAAGCAGAGGAACTTCAGAAGAACTCCCATCGTCCATTTTGGGGGTCTCAGAATCCCCATTGGTCAGCCCGAAGGGGTACAAGATATCCTGAGCATTTGCTATGAAGAGATAAAAAGAGAATTGTCAGAGAAACTTCGGAGGCTATATCATGTAGGTAGGTCAGATGCATTTCAAATTACAACTTTTACATTAATGATAAACTAAATGTACATTTTGTTTAACATGACATGGGTGGTCTCTATTGATACAATGTGCTTAAGTTTCTTATGTCTGCATATTATGTAAAATTTTCCATTCATTTTGAATGATATACAAACAACTCCTTGTACAAAAAGATCAGTTTTGGGTTTTAATGTCATTCTAATGTGAAATAACAATAAGTGAGCTCTTTGAAAAGGCTGTCATTGGTAACGTTTCCAAAAAATCCTATCATACCTTGTGGAAACTGCAGTATAGTGGACAGAAGAGAGACGGGACAATGATGCCTGAGAAAAGGGAAGTGATCTTACCCGTGGGAATCAAGAGGTAGACAAGGTGGATGAAGACTATGTAAGTGCTTGGTTTGATCATCCTAGTATACCAGTGGAGAGAAGCATGAAGAAGAAGAGATTAAAAATACAATAAACTTTCCTCAGAAATATTTCCACTTAAATATGACAAATACACCCCTTCTACCACAGTAACACCACAAATTCTAACTTTGATCCATACTTTGATGGGGTCTTTAAATCCACCCCAGCTTACAAATAATATCCATATCATGTCACTGTGATATAGCAACATACCGCTATGTCACAAAAATGTGATCATGAACATTATCTTGTTAATTATTATTATTTTGTTAATGATCATGTAAGTTGACGATGGCTCATTGCCTCTTGTATCGCACACTCTACTCTCACTGCCAACTCTGTGATAGTTATAAGTGGCTTATTTTTCTCCATGCTATTTTTCACAAACTGAGTATTCAAGTGGGATTTCGACATTAAAGCAATCTGCGTAACGCCTAATTGCCTTGTGACAATGGTCCGGCTGTGAGAGCCCAGCATTCAATCACTTTCTCCTTTAAAAAAAGCAAAAAAATAATACTTAATGTTCTTATAGTTGGCCAACCTCTCCTAAATTAGAAGAAGCATAACTAAGCTAGTGGCACCCAACAGCACTACTGTGCAAAACATTCAGAAGCATGTCTTCCTGATGTCTTTCTCCTGATAACCCATGCAAACGAAGAAGCAGTTCTGCAGTATGTAAACCAGACACGCATAGACGAAAGGGAGCAGGCTGCTGAATTTTCAAAATGTCTCTTCTTAAAGAGCAGTCTCCCTGGGACACTTTCCCCATCTTTGCGACACGGCAGCCTTTTACTGAGCCCTGAAAGGTTCTCATTATACCGGCAGGGAACAATTTGGTGGGGATCACATTCTCCGAAGTTCCATGTGAGTGCACCTTGGTAGGGGACAAGGGCGTACAATGCCAAGGGAATCCAGTTGGCTGCTTATGTCCATGCCATTGCAGGCAAAGACCATGGGCTTGAAAGTGCTTCGGTGCCTGCTTGTTTGTGTGCCATGTCTTTTTGGCAGCAGAGAAGAAGTTACGTTTTGATTGCTCAAAAGGTTTGAACTACAGGGATATATAATAATAATATAATATATATATGATAATATATGAGCAATATATGAACATCAATGAACTAATAACTGGGCTTTGCCTTCAGGACAGCTGTAACCGTCCTGGAATATAAGTTTCAAACTATTTCTAGTGGAATATTGGACCCGAGAAGGAAAGCCTTCAGTTCTTTGAAAGATGAAGGATGTGGAAACTCTGTTCCAGAATTTCCCATAAAGATTCAATGATGTTTAGATTTGGTGATTAGAAGGTGTTTTATTTCATACTAGTGTTCCCGGGGGGGTGGTTGATTTTAAGATATATTTTATAGCTGAGAGATGTTGGCAATTAGTATTGAAAATTAGTGTAGAGTATCCATGATTAAACTCAGTCATTGACATGCATGCGATTAACTCTGGGACAGCATCTTATTTAAACGTCTACCCAGAGTCAGAAAGCGATCAGATTTCAGATATTTTTTCCCGTATTATTATTATTAAAATGATAAATCAATCCATTAATTTACCAGCTTTCTCCCCCTTGTTTAATTGTATCCTAATCTTAAGTATTATACTCGTAAATATTGACTCACAATACACTCAATATCAGTTATAATTTCTAAAAGCAGCCTATAAAAACAAATGGATTGGGTCTTTCCAGAAACTTGATTAGAGACCTCTGATTTACATCAATACCGCTTACAGAAGGAATACAGTCTGTTAAAAGGTAAACGTACAACTGAGGAAGCATGTGTGAAGCATGTGTTTCCTATGAGGTTTTGCTGTAGTCTCCAGCAGATTTCCTTTCACATACACATTATGTGTAAATTATGTCACGTTATGTGTAAATCTACTAGAATAGTGAAAACTACCATGGGTGTTATACTACCAATGGTATTTCCATCAGATTAATTAATTTTGAAGATTAACATGTGTGCTTTGCCAGGAGAGATATAATCATGAATGTTATTATTCACTTGTTGAAGGAAGTTAACAGTTCTACTGTACATTTTAAGGTGTAAACCAATAACAAAGGTAGGGGTTTTGTAATTACTCATTTCAAGTCCTTTTCTCAATGCTATTAAGGTTTGGTCCCTCCTCAGGTCCCCCCTTCACTGACCTATACTCTTACCTGGTTCCAGGATCCTGAATGTCAAACTCTTGCCTTTTTCCTCATTGAAATACACACAATAAGCACAATAAAAGATTTCACAATAAATTTCACACAAATTTTGCTACCATTTTCACATGTAACATAATGTTACGTAATAGATAAGGTATTGAAATGACCAATTCAAATTCAAGGAGGGAAAGGTTGTACCCATGAGAAAAGTCATCAACCAAATGGCTCAAACAAATGTTTTTTTAAATGTTTGATTTACTGTAGGCCATCTCTCTGGAAAAGAGCATCTGCTATGCAACTAAATCATGAATTAATAAAATAAGTAAGGACCTGATACCAGACACCCAATGCCCCCAAATCAAGACAATATAAGCAAACTACAGTTTTACTTCTGTGCTCCTGCAAAGAGAGCGACCGGAATCACTTACCTGCCTCTGAAGACAAACTTGCTTAACACCTGTCACCAGGCTTCCAACACCACGGGCCCCTCAACCATTAAACTGGGTAACATCCACGGACATAAAAAAGTGGCCAAGTTTGACTGGGGAGGACAACGGCAACAACGGAGGTTGGATGGGGTATAGAGGGGAGGAGAGAGGAATGGGGAGTCCACCACAGATGCAGTTTCCGTCCACTTCTTACAGATTACTGGTAATTACAGGAGCAAGGGGAAAAAATCTTGTGCCGGAGGCTGTAAGATGGATTTCAGAAGAAAATGAGAAAGAGTAAATACAACAAAAAAGGCCTGCAGTCTCAGGACGTGTTTTTTTGGAGTGGCGCAATTTCTTTTTTCATAGGGATAGTGTTTAACTTAATCTGGGATGATAGTTTTGGGGAAGGGGTAGACTGATGGGAAGGGAAGGGGAGGGGGCAGCGGGTAGGTGTGCTGAATGAGAGCGAGAGTGAGAGAGAGCGAGAGAGAGAGAGAGCGAGAGCGAGCAAGCATTGGGAGTGGGCATTACAAGGAGAGTAAGGTTGAAACCAGACCTTAGTTTTTTCCAAGCACAGAGGCTAAGACTGTTTGAACAAAGAGGATTTTTGAAAGAAATGTCAGCTTGTTGGATTTAGTCTTAATTCCCCAACCACCCTCCCGGCAGGGTACACTCTGTATTTTTTTTTTTAAGCACAGAGCCACGCACTTACTGAGGGGCATAATGAACGGGAAGATAGAATTACTGAGCTACATTAGTCACTTAGGGATACATTTGTGTGTCCCTTTCTTGTTGTTTCCCCTCTAATTAAGATCACCTCATCTGCAACACACACAAGAGAAAGGGGGCTCATTTCCATAGATTCCTGCAAGATTGCATCGATTTTCTGAGAGAGGGAAATCGCAGGTGAATCCCTGCTGATAAAGGCTGGGAAGAAATAGGGAGTCAGAAAGGCCTTTGTTAGGAAGATAGTGTTGGAAAGATGAGAGCATAATGTGTAAGAGAGGCAGCGAGAATGAACACCAGGCCTGAGCTCCTGTTGTTGAAGAGGAAGCAGGTGGCGGAGGCTTTTAAAGATTATTTTACATCCCACAGCCTTATGAATTCAAAAACACCCTAACCACAACTGTACAGAATAGTTTAAAAACAAATGAAAAGGTACCAATAGCCTTTTCCAACAAATTAATCTCATGTTGGATGGATGACGGGGTCTTCTGGCAGGTGGGAAAGATTGACTGATAAGTTCCAATAACATGGAGGATATATTTGTGGCTCTATGGTGACTCACCTGTTGACTGTCTTCAAATGAGCTAGAAGTGAACAAACTAAGGGTGCACTCTTGAGAGCTTAATATGGTTTAAATTATATAGTTAAATTACACTACTAAAATGCTCAAAATCAGCATTTTGCCCCTTCCAGAGTTATGTTTGTCAATGCATAACAAATACCCTCACTTGTCAGGGAAGGCATTGGACGTACTTCTATCATTTGCATTTACTTGTGCAAGGCCGCTTTTTAGCACTCTCAGCAATCAAGACCAACATCATCAAGTGGAGGAAAATCTATGACTAGTGATTTGAATGATAAAACCAATAATGGACCATATCATCACAGAAATTCAGGCTATCCCATCTCATTAAGTCAGTAATTTTGTTTTGCTTTGAATTGTATCTTTTAAGGTCGTGATCACATTGCAGTATATGTAGTCATAGTGTAATAAATAGAAAATAGGAGCGCCATTTAAAAAGCACCGCTGAGCTAAGGTGAGGAAACCACATTAATGATTATATAGTGGCTGATCTCTTCAGAGCTTAATTTTTTCATCCCATTTAAACACCACACCTTTCTCTACTTAAAAAGAAAATTACATCAAAGTTACTGAGTTGTTAAGCTATTAACGAAGGAGATCCCCAGGAGGAGCAGTCGGGGGGTCAAACGTCTTTGTCACATAATGTTAGCTAGTTTTCCCCCTTGTTGTGGACCAAACATTGAACTTTTAAAAAGGTCATTGACTTGAATTCAAGTAGATCCAAGTCTGGCAGTTATCTGATTCCAATTTTTGTCCCTTGATGTCAAGCCTCTAACCTCCCTTGCCCAGCAGTTGGCCTTGCCCTGCACCCACTCCTCCCATCCACAATACAGATTCCCCTTAAGTAACCCAAACCTTCATCCAGATGACTCCTCCTCTAAGCTGTACAATGAGCTCTGTTCACTGCTCTGTACCCTTGATCCAGGTTTTATACTACCAGGGGTGTATCATAATACAAGTTACCCAGGTTCCCTTTTTAGCACAGTCTTAGTCATGGAAAGAGAAGTAAAAAGCTACTTTAACCTAGTCCATGAACCCACAAAACAAAATCTACAAAACTCAACCCATCATATAATTCCCCTCATCTTTTCCAGAGGTGGTTGGTAATGGTATCTGTGGTCCAACAGTACTGTAACCAGGCAGACGACTAAGCCCTGATGATGATGCACAAGTTCTGCTGTCTTAGCATTCTTTTAAGTAAGTAGAGTTGAAACTTTAGGTTAGTGCCCCGTTTGAGAGAACTGATAGTTATGGCCTAAAATAAATTCCTTGTGCTTAATGCCACCACCCAAGGGTTATTTGTCTATAATGCCGGTTATTTTTGAGCCAAGTCTTTGTAGGCTATTGGCTATGCTAGCTCTAAAAATGACTAAAGTTTACTTAGGTAAACGACTCTGCACCTCAAGGGTCCAAAGGGTTGTTGTCCACCTTGCCTCTTAATTGTGTAATTCAAATTACATTATATGCATAGAAAATTATGTTACTTGGCATTCCAGGTGAAAATCAGAGACTATTTGAAAGGTAACTGTCTGAAACACAGTGGCTAAGTCGGTCACCCTTAGTTGAAATAAACCATTGCTAACATACAATGACCAGTTTATTAAGGATAACCCATCTAGTGTTGGATGCCCCTTTGCCTCCAGAACAGCCTGAATGATTCTGGACATGGGTTCTACAACATGTCAGAATTGTTCCACAATTACGGAAGATTGGAAGGCGATTCATTCATGTGGGAAACAACCCGTTCCATCTCATCCCAAAGATGCTCTATTGGGTTGAGGACTGGGGACTGCATAGGCCACTCTAGTAAACTGAACGCTGTCATTTTCCCGGAACCATTGTAAGACACACCCAAGTCATAAAGGCATGTACCTGGTCACCTGGGACCTGAAGCATGACAGGAAAACATTGCTCACACCCTTAGACCACCACAAACAGCATTTACTATGGACAGCAGGCAGGATAGTTCCATGGATTCCATCACTCTGTCATAATTATGAGGCAACAGGAACCAAGATTCATTGGACTCTGCAATGTTTTACCACTCAATTTTCTAGTATTTTTCCTACCAGTTTTTGTGCTAAAAGGAGTGGAACCCAGTGTAGTCGTCTGCTGTAATAACCCACCAGTTAAAAAAATTATGAGTTCTGAGATGCTGTCCTGCACTGTTATTTGCCAGTTTATGACCCACCTCCTAGTTCACAATTCTTGCCATTCTCCTTCAACCTCTCTCATAAACAATCTGTTTTCACCTACAGGACAGCCACTGATGTTTTTAGTTTTTTGCACCATTCTCAGTAAACCCAAGACACTGTTGTGCATGAAAAGTCCTTAAAGGGCAGTGATTTCTTAGACTGGAACCGACGTGCCTGGCAACAAAGATCATACCATTCTCAGAGTACCTTAGTTCACTCATTTTGCCTGTTAAAATTTTTGATCAAAGGGTAACAGAATGAATAAGAGTCCATCTGCCTGCTTTATATAGCAAGCCACGGCCAAGTGACTCACTGTCTGTAGAACTGTAGTTTCCTGAACTGGGTGGTATACCTAATAAACAGGCAACTGAGTGCATTTTGTCTGATATCCATCTTTGAATTGATCGAAAAACAGCAGAGGCAATATCAGTGAAAATGTCAGTGTTGCTATGGACTACATTTCAAATCCGGTCAAAGATAAAAACAGATTTTTTTACCATAATAAATGCAGTGAGAAGATGTGTGGAAGGTGAAATAATGTCAACAGGTTTAAAATCAGAAAATTCGTGAAGATTTAATAAATCTGTTCAAAGTCAAGGTTCACTGAGATAATAGTGAGGGTGCTTGGCACTCCTAGTTTGCAAAGACTTCCGTGTCCCACACAGGGACAAAAGTAGGACAAGTACTTCATTGGGCACCACAGCCTCGCAGTAGTGACCTTGGATTGTGTTAACTTGTATACATGAAGCAGTCATTCCCATCAGTTAACACGTAATTTTAAACCTATATCAATGTTAAACCCTTTTCTGTTAAGTGAGCATTAGAGGAGACAATACAGCACACATACAAAGAGCACACACATTGCCAGGCAAATCGTGTTTTTTTTAAACCTATTTTGAATGTGGTGAGCACTCCTCACACGTCCTTTTAAAACAATTATTATTTCTTTGGCTAAGCACTATAGTTGATGTTATCTAAAAAAAGAAAAATCTAATTGGATTTGTAAAATTTTCATAATTGTTTCTGGTACATCTCATTACCAGGAAGTGACGAACACTCAGGCACGGGCATGGACAGCACGCAACTCCTATCAAATAACACGGTGCAGGATGGTAGTGGCTATGAAGAACACTGACGACTTGTTCCATGTCGGAGCATTTGTGAGCTCCATATTTAAAAATCATAAAAACAGAAGAACTACATGCTACAGTGCTAGAGTGTAACCCTAACCCATTCCCCATCCTCCAAACTACATACATTACACATACTTCACAAGTTTTCCTTGTTCCTTTTGAATATATAATTCAAATATATACATTAAAACAATGGGAACTTAAAATACATAACTGCCCCGTGGCAGAAAAAATAACAGTATGAATAAGGTCACATGGGTTGGTAAATACTCTAAAGATGGATTGTTGCCATTGTTTGGTGGTTTTTGAATGCAACCGGCAGTTCCCAGCCACAAGTTTGTAAATGATGCTGATAGACAAACAGAAGTAGCCCTGCTCCTCTGCCAAAATGTATCACCTCCACACACAAAACAGAATGCTCTCCAATTTCCCATTCCCCTACATAAACAATGTTTTTCTTATTGTGTACCATGTTCCATAATTACAATTCACTTGGTGTTTCCGCAGGGGGCCAACATGGCCACAAGCCTCTACAGTCCAGTGGCTGCCGATGTTAGTAACATTCAGCAAAGCAATGAAGAGTGAGATTTTAAATGCTGAATCTGTGTTTAGCACTTTTTCAATTGACTGTGAATGGCTTCATTTTACTCAGGTTATTAGGCCTTAAAAACAAGGCATTATGCCTCTGTAAAACCTCTATGAAAGGGTAAGGTTCCCTTTCTCAAAGCAATATGCATTGATTTATATACATTAGAAAATTCATTTAGTGGCCCTACAACTGAATATCAAGGAGGGAAGCCAGAGGTATGATGCTGCAGTGTACATTAGTAGTGTGTATCCCCATCTAATGGCTGATACTCGGAGGGTCTCAACATGTGCTGGCACCAATAATGAAAATCAGAAATCCAACCAATGTCAATATATGTAAGTAAATAAATAAATTAGAACTGCTAAAACATTTTGCACCTCGCAATGTGGTTTAGCCTAAAAGTAGGATCCATGTAGCACCCAATGTTTTGCCCTTGCGATGGTAACACCCTTTTTAATCTGGACCATGTGGGGAAACCTTTTGGGCTTATCCAAAGCTACCAAGACAGCACGTAATGAAAACAAATCTCGTCCATTAGCACCGACTGGCGCTCAGTGTTCACGCCCCCGCCCCAGTGTAGAGTTGCAGTGAGCTCCCACACTCGATATGGGGGTGTGGCACGGCAATGAACAGAGATCTCACTCAGGACCCAGTCGACTTGGTGGGAACTGAGGAAAAGGCAGAAGGGTGCTCTGTAAACCAGACACCTGAAAGGTATGGAACTGATTAGGCAAGAAAAAAAAACTATGCACGTCCTTTGAATAGTTCGGAGCAACAGGGAGATTTGGCTATACGATAATAAACAGCGTGCAAAGTAACAAAACAATAGAGACATCACATCAATACTTGTAAGGGATTTGACTTTTTAAATAAAATTTTAAAAAGTTAAAATATTTAAATATAAAAAAAAAAAAATCATGGAGCAGTTAATCAACTGGAGCAAGTCTCCTGGAGTTTTCAAGTCAGGAGAAGGATAACATGGTCACGTCCTCAAGCAATGGGAACCAGAATTCCAACAGAGAATTTCAGGTTACAAGGGTCGGTAATACGTGACAAAGTAGCAAATAAACATGCAAATGAATACATTTTACAAGTACTTTCAGGACAGTGGAGCTCCCTCACTGCAACACTGGTCACAGTACACACAGAGCCTCTCATCAACAGCAATATACCACAGAATATACACAATAAACAACCCCCTCAGTGATCTGTTGCGGTAGTGCTCCTCAAGACTTATAGGCTGCCAAGAAGCAAGCAGCAACCAGTCCACCATCACACTGTATTCTTTCAAGTCTAAATCCCATTCGATGGGCATACTTTTTACTGACGCAAATCTAAACATTTAATAAATTAGCATAACTTAAATCAACAGCATTAAAATGTACACAAATTGATCTGTTGCTTCTCTATTTCATGTCATGTTTCCTTTTATGGACATACATCTCTCATTCATTATTAAAACAATAAGTTAACATGTACATGTTTTGATAAAAATTTCTTGAAATAAACATGGTCAAAAGGGGCACTGGATCCTTTATAAAGTAATGCCATTGCAGTAAAAATGTTATGACCGTGTAAAACATTAATTCAGTTTTTGATCTTTCTTGAATTTGTATGTCAAATAACTGTTTTATTACAGTAGATTAGGTAAGATTGTCTTCCTTCAATTAAATAAGCGCTATACAAGCGTTCTCCATTGGAGCATGATGCAATCAGTCTAATCGACGTAAAACGGCCAAGGAGAACAGTGAAACCGCTGAAACCTGTGTCACTTGTATCAGTGTCAGAGATGGCTGAGAAAGAGCGAGATGGCATAGCAACGGCTATCCCACAAGTTGAGTTCCGAGAACAATCCCCAAGCACTGGTGGTAATGCATGGGAGGCTCTCTCACTTTTTTGCTCCCTCTCTCAGAAGTGAAAAAACTAAACCAGGCCTTTCTCTGACATTGAGATTGTTGGTCCTAATCAAGGTGTTGAATGTCTACTTTAATGCAGTGTGGCGGTTTTGAGTCTGAGGAGAACACAACCCATCGGGTGAACCCATTGTATGCCAAGCATTGAGGAAGTCTCTTGGACGACAGGGCTGGTTTAGGTTACAGCCAGTTAAGGTTGACCGTACACTGTGCCCCTCCTTCTCTGCCCCAGACGGGTTATGGCAGGAAGCTCTCCGTGGTCCCAGTCTCCATGACTCATCTCAGCACGCCTCCACCCCCACCCCCCCACCTATCTGAAAGAGGGTGGCCGGTAACAGAACACAATACAGTAGGTCCACTCACCTGAATACGCTCCACGCTGAGCAGTACCAGGTTTCTTAAAACCAGCTAATTGGTAGATTGCAGTGCGTGCACCACTTGTAGGTGTTCTGTACTGGAAGAATGATGTGTATGTCTTTTCTCAACTACAATCCTAAGGCATTAATCTGACCGCAATTCCCAAGATTAAATTCACAGCAACAGAGAAAATTTGTTCTCCAGTTTCCGCAGATGAAAAGGAATTACACGGTGGTTAACATTACAGAACTTGGCAGTCACCCTAAACGAATTAAAGTGAAAGTCTATCAGTTCTGCTCTTTTGGTATTTTGTGCTGTAATCAGGTACCTCAACTGGGTAACTACTTCAAGCCAACGTCACCTGCTATCAAGGTGCTTCATACATGAAAAATATTTGTGAATCGCTGAAACTTTTTAAAAGCAGGCCGATTTTGGAATTGAAAATATGAGACACATCATGGGAAATGCTTCTCTGGCTACCCCCTTGGTTATCCTGAGTCAATTTGACTGGTATTGTAGATCATGAACATAATTATTCATGAACATAATTAACACTAACAACTGACAAGCCCTCTCAACCGGTTCCTATGTTCGCAAAACATACCCCTCCTCTCCCCCAGCAATGGCCCCTTGCTACCCTATTCCCGCCTTGGCCATCTCACTGTGAAGCCAGCCTGTAGGGGCTGGAGCAGTCCATTCAGTTCCCTTTGTTCCTTCCTCCCCTAAACCCGGGGAAACCACCTCTCTGAGAACATGGCCTGAGTGCCACCCCAACAAAGAACCATAAATAAATCAAATTACAAATACAAAATCGCAACCAAATCATATGGATATTAGCAGGGATTTGTAAGCGATAAATGTGCGTGTGTATGTGTGTGTGAGAGAATGTTGAGGTGACACATATCACCCCAATGAACAGACTAATGGGCACAAAGCGAATCAGAGAATTGGCTGTTATTCCTGTCAGTTGCTTCACAGACAGTGTGGGAGGAAGACAGGAAGCGGGGATCACAAAGTCTATTAAGGACCGGATAGAGACTGGGGATAAGGAAGTCACTTGGACTTGGGGACTACCAGGATCTCATCGCCATCTCGGATGCTATAGGAGTGCAGGGCACGGGTGCTGTACTTCATCTCCTCGGGCCCGAAGGCACAGCCCAGCTCCTTGTCAATGTAGTAGAGTCGCATATTGTTGGCGGAGAGCTGTACCACTGTCCTCAGCTGCTTCTTCAGCTCAGCCACTGTCTGATGCAACCGAATGCTCACCAGCTCCACCTTTCCCTCGCAGCGCACCTCCACCTTGGCGCGACAGCGGGGCCGCAAATCGATTTCGGCCAGCGGCGCCAGCTTCCCATACTTCGTCACCAGGCAGTGGTATCTGAGGAGGAAGGACAAACATGAATGTTGGCGCCAGAACCTGATGTCGTAGAGAACTTTCAGGGCAGCGGAGGGCTCACTGTATAAGAGTATTCAGATGTTGCTCAGTCCTGGTTACAGAGCATAATTTATTTTATTATGTGAGATATGATTTTTATTTAAAATAAATTTGATATTTGTAAATTTACAAAAACGAAAAATTGTTTTCCATGCCCCTTAGCATCATTAATAAATCTTTCCATTAGCATTCAATTTCACTGATTAGACAATATATATCCCTTGAAAATCTAATTTGAATGAAAAAAATGACTGTGGGCAACCTCTCTATGTGGACTGAGAGTCTGCTTGCTCCCTTCCTAACTACTCCTCAAACACAATTGTGAGAAAGCACTTTCGCCCCCAGGGGACCCTGGAGAGATAAGGCCGGGAGCGATTAAATAAAAAAATCTCTAAGAAAGGCTTCGCTTTGAAAGGCACTGTAACAACTGGTTAATCAGAGCAATTTCCCCTAGTTTCCAAAAAGCCTCTCAACAATGGTTGACCCAAGCCTGAATTCTGCTCACAGTACCCAATGAAGCCAAGGGAATTCTCCTCTTATGCCACTTACTCCACTTGTTTCATACAAAGTACCTTTCTCTATCCCTGTAAGGTGTTCTATGCAAGAATGGCAGACAACTGATACATAACCGCAGTGCCCAAATTTCATACTAAACAAGTACAGCCTAGTGTTGTTTTTCTGTAATCGTCAATTGTGTATTTTAGTCGCAGTTATCAGCACAGGGCTCCAAATCGCTAGTCTCTATAGTTTGAATTTAACAAAAGAGCAACGACTGAAAGACAGACATGTCATTCCAGCAGCACACTTTAGCCAAAAGGTGTCCGGCTTTATTTAGCTATCTGATAAGTTATAGCTAGATATACTAACTGGATATTAATAAAAATATTAAGTTTCATAATAAGCAAATCTGTTGGGGCATATGAATTAACTTTTGGTAGGTTGTCAAGTATCTCTTTGTCAGATTTACAAAATAAATGCAGAGAGTGAATACAATTATAATTAGTAATACATCCTTTGATGATAATGCAGTGAGTAAACATACCTTAACTGCAAGAAATGAGCTATATATCATTTTGACACATTTTTGTGAGTAACGTCATCCTTTGTGGGTAGCTAAAGGATAGCAATCTAGCTAGCTAATCTAACATTAGTTAATAACACAAACGTGTATTAAAATGAATTTGCTAGATTGGTCCAGAAAAGGGTCCCCCACTCTGAAGCTATTGTAAATATTGCAAAATAGGTTAGTTTAATAATGTATTAGTTAGCTAATGTTATAATCGATATGATCATTTTATTTCAAACTGAGATCAGACTACATGTTTATCCATTAGTTTGCTAGCTACAGAGAAACTTAGCTTTAAACTCTAAACATTCATTTATAAATATTTAATTAATTATAAAATGATATTGGGTAAGCAACTCCAGAGACTATGTCAGGGTCTGATATCTCAGCATACTCCCTATATTCATTTATTTTCTTAAAATATTCCAGATTTCTTTCAATCAGTGAGAGATCAATGCAGAATCAGGGAGAGTTGGCAACCCTCCAGAAACTGTACATATTCCTTTGGCATCCCAGTTGTAACTGTTGTTTTCTATATTCATTTTCTCATGCATTTAGTTGCTTCCATTTTAGGCAGGAAGTTGGTTTTCTACCAACTAGAGCAGCAAAAGCTTTTGTTTCCAGTCATTCTGATTTAGCCGATACATTTAAACATTGAAAAGGCTATGTCTCTTAGAACTATGGGACTGGATGAAAAAACGCTGTAGTGAGCAAGTCAGGTGGACAACCCTGAAAACGAAAGAAAATTGATAAGAACTGCCTGCATCACAAGAGAGATACTGTCGCCCAAAGTGACACAGCAGTGAATGTGAGCCTTTTATGTTCATTTTGCTTCCCCACTCAAAGGCATTGTTTTGCTTTTCTATTTTTTTAGGTTGTTGTCTTTTGGGGAACCCGTGAGGTAGAACTACAAAGAATCTTTATTTTCTTTTAAGTTTGATATGTTCTTTTGGGATGCAAAGGTAATATGGTAGTAAAAGATGGTCAATCGCAACAGAGCACTCTTGCCTCCTCATGATCACTCCCAAACCGTACAAGCACATGCTCCTATTGTTTTTATATGTGGTCACCATTTTATAAAAGCAATAAAGCACTCTAACCAGTGCTATACCGTAAATATAAGAAGTGCTATAGGAATCTACCTATATTCAAGGTATAGCGCTGTCTCTCGTGCCTCATTGCTTAAATATATGTACGTTTTCTAATATCTACATGTACGGCTTTTTTGAACCAATACATATGATGATGATATCTTTTTCTCATCATTCAATAAACCTACCTATAGAAACTACCGATATAAAAAGAAAAGGTGTAAACAGATGTGCTCCAAGATTCATTCCTGCTACAACACCAGCCCACCTACAGTCATTTTCTCTTTTAAGAGGCTGTTCATAGCCTGATTCATGAATGAGAGCAGGGTTACTCAAAGTTAGAGAGCAGTGCTCCTTGACAAACAGGTCTCTCTCTGGTCTGTGTTCATCATTACATTGTTAGGCTGTTTTCCAGAAGCCGGTGGATTTGATTGGCTGCGACCTGCTAATGGAGCTCCAATCACTAAAGGGGGAGAGTCAGATATGGGATAGTTGGTTCTAAGGAAGAATATTCTGGAGGAAATGCTCTGTACTGTAGAAATATAACACTATGTTTCCTGAAGTGTTTTATTGCCCCTTCACCTTTTGATAAGTCTCCCTGTTTCTGTGTCTTTAACAACAACCCTTCCCAGAGGGGAGGATGGATGCCAGACCCCTAAGCAAATGGCCTCTCTGGGTGACAGGCTGTTTACGCCACCCCCCCCTCAATTAAGATGGTTGTTCGGCAACCATCCTGTAAAACCCATTTGTCCTGAATGTAAATTGTCGACCCACCCTGTTTGTCTTTGATATTGGCCTATAAGAAAGCCATGTCTGCCGGTATGCAACAGAGATGCGTCTGTAGACTTAGGCTCTCTGTTGTAACCATCTCTCCATTCCAGACTGTGTTGTATGTCTTGTACATTTGTAATAAATTCAGAGTCAATCTGAAGCTTTTTTTCTTCAATAGTTCCCATTCACATTTTACTGCAAACTACATTACAACATGGACAGACTTGTATGAACTCGATAAACTTAAATGACAGAGAACAGAAATGGATTAAGTGTTATGAAAGCAGGGATGAGACAAGAATGTTGCCGATAAACCATGCCTGATTATAACCAGTTGCTCAGTAAAAATCCAAAACAGAATGGCCTCTGAGCCATGAGTATATTTATTGTTTCAGAGACTAAAGTTAGCACACCAGAAGCCCCACTTGTCTCTGTCCCCTAACACAATTAATCCCTCGCTTGGTCCAAAAAGTAATAATTGGATCATAATTAGTCAGATGATTTGTTCAAATATCCTTTAAAAACAGATCAGTTAGCTCCAGTTACAAGTTGAATTGGGGAGAGTGTTCCTTTCGGGTGGGGTGGGGGGGGGGTTAATTTAAGAAAAAAGAGGGCATAAGGGGTGGTGTTTGAGGGGGTTGGGGGAGAAAAATCAACCACCTTGTGTATCAGTTTTCTGATCAGAGCATTGCTCACAAAGGAGTCATTGAGTGGCCAGAGACTGGCCACATTGTCTCCCAAAGGTTAGATTCCCCAATCAGAGACCACACTTCTGCTGTAAATCCCTTCTCCACATTCTCCTGAGGTTAAGTGGAATGCGCCTAGCAAGGAGGGCAGAATTAGCCAACCCCAAAATTCCCACTGTAGTTAAAGCGCCATGAAAAGGGCCCAAGCTTGCCTCATCCTTTTAGTTTCACATTGTGATCTGCTCAATTTCCCATGTGTGCTAGGAAGACCTAATCTAGAGGCAGGTCGATTGTGTCAGATGCTAAAGACCAAGTGCTCAGTTAAAATCCAAACAGAATGGCCTCTGAGCCAAAATTATATCTACTAGTTCAGAGGTCTGCACACCAGAAGCCCCACTCCTCTCTGTCTCCTTGCACAATTGTGACAGATAAATGGCTGTGGCTATTGGAAAATATTTGGTGATAAGAACCATTCTTGCCATCACACCATCACTAGCGGGCCTACCCTAGTTGCCTGAGTTCTGCTTTTGGTTGAACAAAAGTTAGACCACCTCTTGGCCATGTGTCTTATTCTAAAACCCATACTCTTTGTATGCTGCTAAAGATAAATACTGAGGTGGCCACCCACAAATCTATTTCACTTTGGAGCTTATATTACCATCCGTAATAAAGCATTTACAATGCCACACTATGTTCTCGGTCTCCCGTTCTCTTTCTTATGTGCACATTTGAGATATCTCAGCTACACCTAAAACTCTCAGCTACTGAACAACCTCAGTCCCTACCATAGCAACCACCAAACATCACAGACCAGATGCCCACACCTCCCCACTTATTGGATGCTATGATATCTCAGGATCCCCCCCCCCCCCCGGATTGTCACATTTATGTGGATATGACGCCAGCCTCCCGCAAGAACATTTGACCATAATTGTTTGAACATTATTAAAGATTATTAAGGTGCCAGTCAGCACCATAGTTTCCCTTGCTACTGTAGCCAAAGGCAGGGGTCCAGGCCCAAGAAATATTGTACAATTGTCCCTGTAAAGTGTCTTTGTGACATGTAATATGCTTTGCAAGCCATGTTTTGAAGACATTCACATTTTTCAGACATCAGAATATATAAAAAATGTTGTATCATTTGATTAAGTGCATTAAAGTCTCCCTTTATTGAGAATTTAGCTCTGCTCTCTCTACTTTTTGAAGTACTGTAGTGGTACTAAATAAGGGTATCATGGTCAGATATCATGGTCACGGCAGTATTGAGATACAATACGTGATCGCTGTACCTGTAAGGCAGTTCCTCTTCAGGGTAGTCCAGGTGGTAGCGAATGAAAAACCTTTCCGCATCCTCTCTCTCCCCATCCGTCACCATGCTCCCATTGAGTACAGAAACAGAGGGCAGCCTGCAGAGGCATAGGACAAGCTTACTGCGGGGTCTGTACTCAGGCGTCAATGCATTAAGTTGAATGTATGTCTGTGCCCAATTGTCTGCATGTCTGTGTGGATGAGCGTCAGTGTGTGTATGTGTGTACTCAGTCTGAGATATGCTATGCTGAGTGAGTGGAAATGTAAATGAAATTGTGTGTGTCTGAGTGTATGAGTATCAGTGTGTGTGAATGTTAGTTTCCGCCTGTATGAATGAGTTAAGAGGCAGTGCTGACAGGGTCAGAGTATGGTTCGTCAAGTGTGCGAATGCTAGTGATCACACACTCACTGCGCAATGATGAGGCTGCGGCGCTCAGTGCTGGTGTAGGTCTGTAGTAAAGGAATTCCCAGCAGTCTCACCTCCTCCAGCTTGGGGAAGAAGTTCAGCTTTTCTATATCCTCCCATTGGTTCAGACCTGTCTCACACAAACACACACACATACGTGTACAGACAGATGTGGCTTAATAAATGTGTGAGGACCTAATCAGGGAAACTAAGCAACGCAAAATAAAAAAACACAAAAACAAGTGTCTTTGCCCTCCATTACTTTTGTCTACATAAATCTACATCAGGGCCTCCACAGATTACAAGAAAACAGTTAAATCTTGATGATGGACAAAAAAAAGAGAGGACAAAAAGAGTTAAAAAGCAGGCCCTAGACGCAAAACTAATTTGGCAGAAGGAACCAGGAATAAACAATTCTCACTTTTTTTGAAAATGCTTTTATTTTGTTCAAACCATTGCCGTCTTGTTCAATACAACCTCTTCACCAGAACGTGCAATCCAATCTCCACCACACGATCAGCAGCATGTCCACAGAGTGTTTTATCGTTAGAGAAAAGTTCTGGTTTAATGGGCTGGGGCTCTGTCTAAATAAATAGCTACTAAATAAAGTCAATCATTATCAACCACTACGCCGAAAACCATGTGAAAGCAGGTCTTTAGTTGTAGCTACCTACTCACTCATCTCCCTCTATGATGTGGTTCATTTGAGTGAAACAATGAAGTACGGATGGTTCCAGGAGGCCTCTGTGCACGCCTTTGGGTGGAAGGAGACTGCCTCCTACTGAGCTACAGAGGAAATAAATTTCAAAAGGCTGCACACTGCAGCCGGTAAGGATTTGAGCGGAAATGCAGAATTTTGCAAGGGGTATGTGGTGTTGGTTGTTGATGTAACTTGATTGATGTTTTCAGTATTTTTCTTATGATATTTCTTTATTGCAATATATTAAATGCCACATTTAAGACAACCTATGTTAAATTCAAAAACTCAAATACAAATTCAAATATTTTGCATTCATTCATTGCATTTAATTGTTTTAATTCTATGAGCCACAAAAGCAATGTTCACGTCACTAAAATGGTATGTCACTTTTCTTCCAATGCTTTTCATGCTGTCCCCTGTTGCTTTATGCCTTTTTGATACCGCATTTTAAGACATTCACTATGTATAAATGCTATTTGGTGTTTCCGAATTAATTAATTCCCAATTAATATTCAGGAAAAAAAACACTAAATTTGATTAAATTTTTTTAGCAGTGATTGGAATTTAAGCATGTAACTCCCTATGACGCTGCTAGCTACAGGAATAACAGAGTAGTCCCCATGACAGAATACCTCAGCATGACCTATGTAAAAATAAAGTAAACATATCAATTATAAGGACTGGACACTGGCAAAATGTGTCTTTGGAGAGGTGGTGAGGGCCGTACCTGAGTTGTGCAGATTGATGCTGCGGAGATTAGGAAAGAGGCGACACAGAACATCCCCTGAGTCCTGGATGGAAGCAAGGTTGTTATTGGCCATGACCAGGGTGTCCAAGCTAGGGAACATTGGCCCAAACTTGCGCACCTCCACCCAGTTCTGTAAGTTGTTGTCTGTAATGTGCAGCAGGCGGAGCGAGGTACATGGAACTGCAGATGGCGTCACAGCTTCATACTCATTAAGGCACAGGAAGAGCTCCTCCAACCTGCACAGATGAGTAGGAGAGCAGAGGAGGAGACAGCACCAATGAGTAAGACAATCCCTTCTGCCTCCCCATGGCAATCTCTCTGCCTGTCATGATTTTATCTACAGCAGCGAAACAAGGAATGTGTTTCTTGACCATGACCACAATTATAATCACTATATAGTATCTTTGCAGCGACTCTTGTACAGATACAAAAAGGTACAGATTTAGAGAAATGCAAATTCCCTGAACCTAAAGTAAAGTACCTTTTTCAACAACAGTGAACCTAGGCTGATCTCTGAGACCCGTTGGTAGAAAGCATAGCTAAACACAGGGCTTCTCCCTTCTATCCCTCCACCCCAGCCTAGACCATGCTTCGCACTGCTCACAAAAAATATACGTCAAGCCTCCAAGCAAGACACTCAAGAACACTTTTAGTGAAGTGGTACAGGTGAACATTAGCTATGTCTTACTCTAGGATCTGTCTGGTGAAGGTGTGAGTAGTAGCTGTGTCTTATTCTGGGATCTGTCTGGTGAAGGTTTGCACAGTAGCTGTGTCTTACTCCGGGATCTCTCTGGTGAAGGTGTGCACGGTGTCCCAGGACACGCGGGTGCTGTTCAGCACCAACCGTCGCACCCTTACAAAGGCTACCACGCAGCTTGGCTCCAGCACAGACTCACTGAGCGGGTTGGAGCTCAGGTTCAGGAAGTCAAGGTTGGGGATGTTGGATACGATCTTGCTGATCTGAAAAACAAATAGCAATATCTTCGTGATCTTTATGGCTACATGCAATTCCTGATTAATACAAAGGATCCAGGTCTCTTATACTGCTGCACACATGGCAAAACCTCCCTGAATAGAGACAAGTCTCCAGCTCAGGAAAACAAATTATACTCTTTGACTCGAGGGGGCTAACATCACCTTCCTTAGTGTATATTTGTTCAACGAGTTCTGGTACACCTCCACGCTGTCAGTGTAGCACAGCATCTTAAAATTTTAGCGTTTCTGAAATAACTATCAGAAGATGAAACGTTAAGAAGAATTACCTTTTTCGTAAGTAATGCTAACATTAAAGCATATTCATTCAGCATAAATTATGAAAATAACGTACCGCTGTAATTTTTATGTTATTTCTATTTAATGATTGAATTAAAATATATCCATGAACCCCACAGAGCAAATCAATGCAACTAACGGAACACCAGAATAGATGATGCACATGTACCTTAAATTGTTTTACCAATAAGTTAATTAAAGTCTTGTTAAACCCCTTTATTTTTGGTGGAATTGAATTAGGCCAAACACCTCGTTGGCGACAATGCATCACACTGTTGGTTGAGTTATTTAAATTATTTGTCACTAATCAAAGTAATTAGAATAAACAAGATGAAACCAACAATGCAATGCATGGTCATCAAAGAGTTAAATAGCCCAATTATTTTTCTATTCCACTAAGAAATAAAGTGGTTTAATGGGACTTTAAACCGTTTAAGATAAATGTATATTAATATTTTACTGTTAGTGTTCTGTTTTTTTTTAATTTAGCAAAAGGCAAGATTGTTCTGAAGAAGGCACCAGTGGTGAGGACATTACCATGATCTGGTATATTCAATTTCACTTTTCACCCAGGCCCCACCCACCTCGTGCCAGTCCTGCAGTTTGTTGTGAGACAAATCCAGCTCCACCACATGAGCACAGAAGGCTGCAATCTCCCCCTCATCTCCTGCCCGACTAATCCCACATCCAGTGAGGACCAGAATGCTGGGCAGGTTCAGCCGATCTAGGGAAGGACCACCACTTTGCAATTCAAGTTTCTCAGATAACAAAATAACGTAAAATATAACGTTAGGAGAAGACATACATTTTACATACAAGTTTTTATGTAACTCTGAATTTCACAATCTGGTCCAATTGTGGAGCAACCTAATGACTTACACAGTAGTGCAAAGCAACCATTCAAACATTTGCGGGGTAAATTGACACCACAGGAGACACAAATGGTACCAATTTCACCTTTCATGGGTGACCCCTGTGGGCCAGATGGGACCACCACCACCCCCATGCCAGGCCCTCTGCGGTAGGGGAAGTTCTCTGGGCTGTACTTCTCGCTCATAACTTGCATAAAGGTGCGGCCTTCGTCCTCCAGCAACTCCATGGTGCCTTCCCACAAACCCTTCTCTCCGTCGACTTAGCCCCACAGGTTATAAAAAGAAGAGGTACAAACTTAGAAGTTAGTCAGGTGAGGGACAGCCTAATTAAGACAAAAACATAGGAAATCGGGTGTGTCCAGCTCAGCAAATCAGAAAAATTATTTTGTCATTAAGATTTACTAAGATTATTGGCTAACATAAAATGTAGGGTAATTGACATACATGAACAGTTTTTTAAACAAATAAACTTTTACAAAAGGGGTATCCGAAAACTTAATATACATTTGAAATCTAGGAATTAAGAAGTTGTTATACGACAACATACTGTGAACTGTGGTGCAAGCGTTTCCCTCAAGTTTTTATTATTATATTACAACTCCATTTTACCAAGGAGGTACCGGTTGTCAAAGTTCCACATTTGCTGCTTTAGTCCAGCTCACAGGGAAATCGAATAGCAGTAAGAACAAGCAGCAGTTATGTCACCTGGGAGCAAAGCAGGGTCCATGGTCTGTGGCACCACTGTCACGGTTTGCCTGGTATCCCTGTGGACCAAAAATAGGTGAGTACGTAATTTAACATCAGTTCTTGACTCAAAACAAAAAAAGGGCATTAAATATTTTCAGGGGGAAAAAAAGTATTTTAAAAATTAAACATTTATTCTGTCTTACCCTGTGACTGGGCAGTCACAGACAGAGGAGGTGACTTCTGACCTCTCCGTGGTTCTCTCTGAAGTGCAAGCAACAGTGAGGTGCAGTGAGGCAGGCTGGAAACACAGCAGCCTGTTAGCAAATTAAACACAAAACAATGATTGAACATAATAAGCTATGTTGAAGTCATATTACTTTGTAAATCACATTATGTAAGAAAAACACTTTATAAATAAAGTTATTAACTACAGGGATCTATTGTGCAAATATTTGTGGGTGAATCAGCTGCACAGTATACTTGAGGGAAGTGATGGTACCTGAGTGTAGCCTCTTTCTTCCTAAACATATGAAAACATAAAATAATGGTATTTTGAGCAGTTTTGTGCATGTTAGTGCCCAAGCAAATACTGGATGGGAAAATAAAAAATAAAATAAAAATGGTACCTCTGCCTCTCCTGCTTTGCAAAGGGGTTATGTTACATTTTTACATTTTAGGGTTATATGTCTCTCAAAGCCTTATAAAAATATGAGGACAATTTTTATACCTACACTATTCACAGCACTAAAGGTTTTTTTTTTTTGTCAGCTTTTATCCTGCCATAGTTTGGGCCACAGAACATACCTGTTCTTATCAATGATCAGGCCTATCGGTTTCAAGTCTTTCTGAAGCTCAAGCTTAAACTGGATTGGACCTTGGCCACAGAAACTCATTCAGCCCCAGGGACAGAGCATGCTTCTCTCCTTTATGGGAGGCGGCCAACACAGAAAACGAGATCTTTCAAATAGCTTTGTGAAATTATCAAAAACAGGTGTCATTGACCAGGAGTGTCTGGTCTAATCAGGTATATTCAATTTCACTTTTCACCTAGGACCAAAGTAATACCTTTCCTAACAACCCATATCAAATTCAGATGACCAAAGATATTCTTTCATGGAGAATATATATACTTGGTGACCATTTATTGCCCCTCAGTTAATTGTTTTTTCTTCTTCTGGAAACAATTTTGTCTCATACACAGAGGACATACAATTTTTATTTCAGGGTAAAGCAATATAGTTGCAAGGCACATTGGCTCAGCAGTTAGCTCCCTGGTGCCAGGATCCTGGGTTCTAATCCAGCTTGAGTCACACTGTCTGTGTAGACTCTAGTCTCCCCATCCTGCAATGGATTGGCATCCTGTTCTGGTTGTACCTTGCCTCATGCCCCAGCACACTGCGACTGTGAAGTGGTTACAAAAACTGAAGGAAAAACTAACGGACAGAATCCGTTATAGCCAACTGAATTATTTGTCCTATTTTAAATCTTTCTTTTAATGCACATAACAGGCATGATTAACTATAGCGATCATGCCTGTTATGTTGTTGCTTGCATTGTTGTTACTAATAACTGGCATACATAACAATAGATATAAGGACCAACAAACACATCTTTAACAAATCCCTAAAGACGTCGTCATTGAACAGAAACAGCTCATAACGTACAGAAAGCAAACTAACGGTTTTTTGCTCCCAGAAGGAAATGTTTAATCGAGAACAAAAGGTTATCGTGCCCATTGATTTGTTACACTTAATGTTTGGCATAATTAAACATATACACAATTTGGGCACAGCAGCGATTTATTCCAATCTTTTTAAATTTTGTTATGATAACATTTGACGTCGTTGTTAAAATGGCATATTGGTGTCGAAAACAAGGAACCTAAAAACTAAACGGAAAGCGCGTATTCAGACAGTAGTAAATGTTTTTCAAACCGGGATTGCGTCAACCGATTTAGAGCGTATAAAGGAAAAGTTCCGAAAGAACTAAAATCATAAAACGCAGTATCAAGGCTATTAGCCCATATGGGATGCAATAATTCATGAAGACTGACAACACCGTCCCCATGAAGCAGTGTGGTGGTTTCAAAACTCCAAAAATTGTCCCTATAGTTATACCGACACCAGACAAGCAAAATCTCATATGTAGTTATACAGCTTTAATATGGGGATAAAGTAATGTTTAACACGTGTAGCAGGTATAGAAATGTACTGAGCACTCCTACAGGTGATAACAGTACATCACAGCACGACAGTCATAAATCAATAATTTCGCAGGCAAAGATAGGCAATTAGCTGGCTACATAATGTTGGAAATAGACGTCAAGCGACAAATGTTTCTTTAAAAATAATTTGTATTTCAATTTGCCACTAATTTACAGCACCTAATTTACAACGATCTATTTAATTTACCTGCTGCAATGTGAGCATTTGTTACAACAGAAGTACAAGAGGCTATCAACTAGCTTGGTAGCTTACAAATAAAATACCTTATAATAGCGGCCATTTATATGTAGCTATTAGAGATCTCATTGGTGACAGTGGGACCTGAAACCAATGGCCAAAATAACATGAAAATGTAGTAAAACGCCACTTCATCCAGAATTTAATTCTGTTTCAGAGATTTCCTTAGGCACAAAAGACAGTTTGATTCATACTCACCCCCTACCTCCCGTTAGCTATGACTTTGTTATTGTTGATCAGATGTCACCCCGACCCCCTCCTTCTCCAGGAAGTGACGCAGAGCCTATATATTTTAGCACCCTTTCGAAAGATAGTGGTTTTCCCTTTTCTTTTTTCGCCCAGGCAATGCGACGAAAAACAGAAACATGTGCACCCTGTGTTTGCGTACGCTGTACGCGCTGTAGAGGTATAAAAAGGCGTGTAATAAAAAAAAGCTCTGTGTACTACATTACTCTCTGCAGTCGTTTCTAAGAACATTACAGTAATTTTTCCATGGTAGCTATATTTAAGGGTCTAGCAATGTAAATAGAGGGGTTTCTCGTATTTTACCCATCAGGAATTTTACCCTAAGTTGCACCAATATGTATTCGAATTTAGAACGTTATCGTACTGTGGTTTAAACCCCAGATATAAATGGACATACTAGAACAGTCACCCTTTAGTCATGTTAGGTTGACCACAGTCTGCCTGGACCCCAACTTGATTTTTCAAGATAAATGGTGGTAAATTCACCAAAATAGATTTTAAGATGCTCACAATTTCTTCTGAATTTCGTACGTAACTATAATTAAAATAGTATTTAAATTTTAAAACAATATCAGGTAGTTATCGGCTTATTTCTTATCTATTCATTAACAATAACCCGCGGGACTTTTATTTACTGAAAGCGGAAGTTTTATTGTTGATGAAAGACTAGAGCTATGAATAAATGTTTTATTTCACTTTTATGTCATACTATAACCACTGCAGTATCTAAAGGGGTAAATTCAATTTTCCCCATTTTTGAGTCATTTTATCCTGTTGGAGGACACTGGGCAGTATGTTTCACTCCAGAATGCCTTGATAGTTTTGAGATTTCATTGTGCCCTGCACAGATTCAAGGCACCCGGTACCAGGCACAGCAAAGCAGCCTCAAAACATAACCAAGCCTCCATGTTTCACTGTAGGTATGGATTTCTTTTCTTTCAAAGCTTCATGTTTTCATCTGCGAACGTAGTGCTGATGTGACTTGCCAAAATCTCCAGTTTTGACTCATTTGTCCAAAAGACATTCTTCCAGAAGGATTGTGGTTTGTCAATATGCATTTTAGCAAATTCCAGTCTGGCTTTTTTATGTTTTTCTTTCAAAAGTGGGGTCCTCCTGGCTCTTCGTCCATGGAGGCCACTTTCGCTCAAAAACCTTGGAGTTCAGCTTTTAACTCTTTGGAAGTTATCCATGGTTCTTTTTCTGCCATTCTCAGCATCCTTCTGTTCAATCTGGGGGTCGATTTTCCTTTTGCGGCCACGCCCAGGGAGGGTGGCTAGAGTTCCATGGACCTTGAACTTCTTGATAATATTTCCAACGATTGTCACAGGAACATCAAGCTGCTTGGAGATGGTCTTGTAGCCTTTACCTTTACCATGCTTGTCTATTTTCTTTCTGATTTCCTCAGACAACTCTCTCCTTTGCTTTCTCCGGTCCACACTAAGTGAAAATGTCCAAATTCGCCAAAGCCAAATCCAGCAAGTAAAAAAACAAAACAATAGTACTTTATTGTTTTGTTTTGTTTTGTTTTGTTTTGTTTTGATCCCCCGTCACTGGCTCCACTACTCTCGTCCACTCCTTCCTCTGACCGCTCCCAAAACCCGTCCACCTACTGGTAAAACCAGGTTGTTAATATAGGCTGTTAATCAGCCGAATTCCCCGCAGGTGCCAATGGGCATGCCCATGCTGCTCCCGCATGTGTCCAAGAGATGGTACGCAGCTGGCAATGTGAAAGGGTGTCCCTCTCAGGTGTCACCAATCCCAGGCCAGCAAATGTCAATCAGTCAGAGTAGAGTAGTTTTGAGTTTCTGATCCAAGCTGTCAGCAGGTGGTGGTAATGCACTAACAAGTGCGATCTGCTAATAAACAGAAGAAGAACAGAGAGGAGAGGCTAGATTGTGTTAGCAAGTTATGCAGGTATGATTTACCTGGTTTTTGTAGTTTTCCCCCAAAGGGATGTTTTTGTTTAAAATGGTGGAAACCGTCTCCCAATGCCCCAGTCTCCTCGGACCCAGCATGCCCTCGCATGCTACAAAGTGGTGCAGAAACCCAAGAGTAGCAGGAGATTACCATCAGTGGAACCACACTCCAATTAACGGGCATTTATCAATTAGCCTGCCCTTTTGCAATGCCGGGGAGGGCGTGGCTGCCCGCTGCGTGCCACATAGGGTTTTATGGCTTGGTAAGTTATTTAATGAAAATGGCTTACTTGATAAAAATGATAAATATATGTTGATTTCAGTTGATAGAGCAAGAGAGACTGCATTGCAATAGGGGTGTTTAGAGTTTATGTTCATCTTAAAGTGGAGCTTGTTAGTGTTTCGTCATAGAAGCCAACAAGAACGAAGCTCCAGAGATGTTTCCCAAAGGCAAAGAGGATGTAAGGAAGGAAGTATTCCTGTCCTGGCCCTCTTGTCCCACCACTTTCTGCAACGTCCGCTTCAAGGTCTGGTTGAATCTTTCCACCAGGGCATCCACTGAGATGGTAGATTCAGTTCTCAGATGTTTGACCCTGAGGAGGCAACAGAGAGCAGACATAACTGGAGACATGAACTGGGTACTTTGATCTTTTAGGTGCTCTTTGGGGAAGCCGACTCACATCATCAGCTAGACCTACTCCCAGGCAAAGGCCTTACAGGTACAGGTCTGGAGGGGGATTGCCTCCCGATAACCAGTGGCATAGTCTACAAACTAGAATATACTTAGAATGTACTGAAATCTCCGCACCAACCAATTCAAAGGGGGCCTTTATCACTGGCAGAGGGATGAGAGGGTCCTATAGGTAGAACCCTGCAGGAGGTGTATAGTGGCTTCCACTGGGTTAATTGCTCATCTGACGAAATGTGGTGATTGCAATAAACATGGTTAGGGGGGCAATTATATGGTAGGGCAAAAGTTTATACAACAATAAACATGGTTAGGGGGGCAAGTATATGGTGGGCCAAAAGGTTAGACAACAATAAACATGGTTTGA
>JAOVYW010000033.1:3629687-3653071 GCA_025775045.1 Hiodon tergisus
CCCCCCCCCCCCCCCCCCCCCCCCCCCCCACATCTGAGAGCGTCCACCATATTTCCTCCTACTCAGCCCAGAGTTATCTTCCCCTCACCAGCAGCTCTAGGATATGACTCAGAAGGTGGTGGAGGTGGTGGTAGTTGCAGATCGTATAGTGAGTCAACCCAACGCAACAATCCATAAATATTATCCACAATATTAATATCAGGCATTAATTAGGTGTTTATGTTAAACGATGATGATAAGGTAATACGCTAAAACATTTCTCAGAGAAAAACAATTCTTACCTTTCTAAATGTGTGTCCACAGTCCACAGTCAGTATGACCTGTTAAATAATATCTTCCAAATTTCTGTGAATCTGAATAATGGTGTTCACAAACTGATGTAAGTTTTAGTCTCTTTGTCATGTTAGTTTGCGTTATTCATATTAGGGGTTTTTTTGTTTTTGAATAGGCAGTTGGTTTTTTTGTTTCCTTCCTGATTTCAGATCATTAATTGTGCTAAATGTATCTCTGCTCATCACTATGAAAACTACCACCACACAGAGTGAGAGTGAATAAGTATGACTAGTTTCCTCCAATTCAGTTGCCTTCCAGCGGCCCGTCTCTTTTACAGGCTAAACAGAGGTTCAGCGCCAATTGGAAGAGTGACTCTGCTCTCTCAACAGTTCTTCCAGCCTGCAGACACCCATAAAGTCGACAGGATGCTGGTTAGCAACCAGCCGAGATAAATTCTGTGTAAAGTCTGAATTTTCCGGCTTTGCATTTGTGTGTGCACATAGGCTATGTTTAAATTTTCTTGGTAGAGTCCTGTAAATCACATAGTGCTGGTAAAAGCCTGTCTGCATGCTCAACCTGTCTCTTTCTGTGGAAGCTGAAATACCCTGAAACCGTTGAAGGAGTCCATGCTCCTTATCCCTGCATAAATCAATCGGTGAGATTGTACTTATATCCAAGCTATTAGGTACTCCTGATTCACCTGCTGTACACATCAAATTAGCAATTTTATGTTTTATTGTAAAAGACATCGATTGTTCTCTTGAAGGCAACAATTCCTAAAGGTCTGGTCTTTGCTTGATGTACTGTAATTCATAGGGATTGATTTGCTGAAGAGAGATAATTCACAAAGCAGCACACACAACTAGGCAAGGCAGGACGTGAAATTCCAAAACGAAACACGTAACGTCTCTTTGGAATTCAGTTAATGAAAAGTATGACTTAGTTGGTGCTTAATTAAACGACTGGCTTCTTGTCCGTCTGTGAGGAGACCATTAAAGTCATTTGGCCTAAGAGCCCATCAAAAGGCCTTCGTCTGAGCCAGGCAGATTTGTTGGCTACAGTGACCTGCCCAGCTCTAGGAAGCCTTTGAATTGGAGCTCAAAGCTACCTACAGCACCATGATGAACAACAAGCAATGAAGAGCATATTCTATGCTTTGTAAAGCACTTTTAAGGTCAGACTGCAGAGACTGCGCATCTGGGTCATTGATAAGGTCATTTGGTCCTACCTTAGTTCGCTAAGAAGCAGCTTTTGGGGTGCTGAAAAGCCCAGAGCAGGGACTGGTACCACCGCCCAACATCCCACCCACTATCGGGTTAACTGTTCCAGGGCCTTCACAGAAACTATACTTTATTGTGGTTCTTTTGTCACAATTACATGAGTGTGTAGTTTCAATTTAACTTCGTCCAACTGGGCATGCTTCTCAACCAAGAAGTTCAAACCCTGTTCTGTGAGAGCTGGAAAAAGGAGCCCTTCTTTTATTCTATTTTAAAGCACAGACACTATCCTTGGAAAATATTCCACTTAAAAAAGAAGAAGAAAGAAAGACAAAACAGGAGTGGAGGTTTATGATAAAGCTCTGTGAGAACGACCTGCCATTTTTCCCCAGCTTGTTTTAATTAGTTGCACCTAAAAGCCTCTGTAATGTCGAACCTGTGCTAGTGAATACTCAAAGATGATAGGTTCTTCTCTGATGCACAACTGCAATGGCCCTTCTTAAGGAAACTGGTGAAAGTAATATTATTTGGCACCTATGTTTGTCCCTGTGACACTCGAGGTGCTATATTTCAGAAACAAATGTAATAATATTGTCATGCTGATCGACGGGCTTAATGCATCTAATGTGTGTCAGTGACTGGCCCTTGTTCACCTCTCACCTTGGCTTTGCGCCTGCGTCACATCACCAGAGCAGGTTATTTTTTTGACTATCATGAATACAAACATGACGTCTTATCCTGTTATATCCTGTAGCTTTAATTAAAACTGCCCTTACCCTGGTGAAGAACTGGCAACTCTATATGGATAGTGGGAAAGAGAGTGGAAGAGGGGGCATTAAGAGAGCAGGAAAGAGTGACACATAACTGGAGCTGAGAATTGTGGGGGTTAAAGAGCAGGAAATAGAATTTCATCACTCCATGACATTCGCCGTTGTAATGTGTTGTACACAAGTTGTGAGGCACTTATCCTGCGATCTATCTTCACATGTGAGTGTGAATTTGCTGCCCTGAGTTGTGAGTGTGGCCCTACAGAATGAGGTTGCCTCGCACTGCTGGTTCTTAGGGTAAGGACATTGCCAATGTAATGACTTAGAAGCAGAGAAAGGTGACTCCTCTCTTTGCCTCTGCCAATCCCTGTAACCTTGCAGCAGAATAATAATTCTGTTTTTTTTTCTCCAAAAAAGTGGTCATCACTAAATACCTCAACAGATCCCATAAGCTTTTCAGAAGAGGCTGTCTCAACCCTAGATATATATTTCAGGAATGCAAATAATTTTTCTTGGGACAGAGGAGCCAGCATCATCACTTCTCAGCTCAGCAGAGTGATTGAGTCAATGTGAGGAAATAACGTTTTTTTTGCAATTTGGGCTTAAATTTGCCACTGGTGGGTCAGAGCTTTATACTGTTTATATAAGTTAATGTCCCATTTTAGTAAAATTGAGAAAATACATTTAAAAATATTGTTACCAGCATGGATCAAATAGCACATTTTGTCATATCGGTTTTACGTGCCTGGGATGGCTTATTTATTTATTTATTAATTATTTGGGGGGGTTTTTAGCAATCAAGCGTTTACCCATTATTGCTTTCTTTTTCATATAATAAATGTTTCAAAATTAATCCTAACTGACCCTATTATTATTTAGGGTTATTTAGAGTTCTCTTATTTATTTAGGTAGTTTTATTCTTTTGTTTTGACCTTACTGTATATCGCATTCTGTGAAGTGCTTTGGGATGCCTTTGCATTATATTTAAAAAGTGATTTTTACTTATTTATTGAAGACTGATCAACACTAAGCTCTGACTGTCCAAAGAACAATAGTGGTTTAGGCAGGGTTCTTCCATCTTTCAAGAATTACCCAAAATGGATACATCACATACACATGAAATAAAACAAACTTTAAAAAAACAAAAAAAACTGACAAACTTGTCAGCAGCCAAGGGGGAAGTTTCAATTTCAAACCTTTCGCGAAACAAGCTATAACTGCTCCAGAAATAAAAAGTGCTGTGTGACTCGCCTCAGCTGGTCCTGTGTTCTTGTGGATTTCCTGATTACCCATCATCACTACCCATGGACATTGTGCACGCCCATGTGTCACACCCTTGGTGGTTTTTGGGTGGTTTTTCTCACCCCAGGCCTTTCTGACCTCTCCACAGTCACTCCTTTCGGGGTGATTCATGGAAGGCATTGCTGTACACCTTATTGAAACGATAGGGATATGGAAGCTGTGGACGCCCAGGCAGATTTCCTTTTAAAAAAAACAAGCAAACGTGAATCTTGTGGTCCTCTGAGTCATGACCACTCTCAGAGCACAGTGCAGTCCGTGGAGAAGGTTCAGAACTTCATATAAGGTCCGTATTGTAGGTTGTTATGATTTGGAAATGACAGCTACCTTTTCTGTGCTCTATTTGGGTTTCCCTTATTGTCCTGTAAGTCACCCTGTGTAGTAGCATTTGGCTAATGAATTCATGCAATTAACCAGAGACCGATAAGCTGTATCATAGATCTGAGACATGCATAATTCAACATTCCCTTTGGCGTTTCCTGTCAAGGAGTGTGTGTTATGTTGTTTACTACTCACCTGGGTCTTGATGGTTTATAAACAACATGTTTGTACATAAATGCTAAACCACCGGGGCCCTTCTCCATATTAGCTGTGACTAGTTTTTATAGGCTTGAGAAAACCATCTGTTGCATTTGTATCAGTTTGGTCTGAAATGATACCTCACACTACCGTAAGAATTAGAATTAATGTGCTTTTGCCACTAGATTTGAAGGGGTGATCAGTGATTTTTAATGTCAACATCAGAAGGATAGAGGGGCCAGCTCTGCAGCCCAAAACACTGCTCCAGGTAGCCTTTCCACATCTGGCAGCAGTGCTGAGCCAGTAGCCTCTTAAAATTCTTGGCATTTTTCTTCCCGAGGGCAGGCATTTTTTTTTCTTCTAGCCCGGCCCTCAACGGGATCAAGTAACACGAGCTGCTGTATCCTCAAACAACCTATGTGCATTCAGACATATTCAGAGATGGCGGCCTCCCAAACGTTGAAAAAAGCCCAGCCAATCCAAAAGCACTTCCCGTACTCACACAGAACTTCCCTGGAAGGTTAAAGCCCTGACATGGTGGCAACATTACGAGAATTAAAGCGTGTTTCGCAGTTTCAGGTAATACGAGCAGGCATCTATTGGTGGTTAAGTCTCCCTCTTCCTCCTCTTAGTTCCTGATGCCCTGCTGGCAGTAGCAGCTGGACAGCCACTTATTGTTTATTATCAGGCTCTTCAGCTAAACTTAAGCACAGCCTATTTTAAGTCACGTGTACATGCCACAGCTTATAGATGATTACCACACCGTGACCCAGCTGTTTCACAACAGCTCTGTGTGCTCCAGGATGGCCAGTTGACATCATGTGATGCTTAGCACCACATGTTGGGTGTGGGCCTGTCTTCCGGATCAACCTGGGACAAGAAGGTATGGGTCATTATGCCACGCAAACAACCGCCCTAAATCGCAGCAGTCAGGCATGATCTCCCTCGTTGGCCTTCTTCTTGATCTGCTCTTCTAATAAACACTCTATTTGGTGTTCTTGGCTTCACTCCCTGCATGCTTTCTTCACAAACAGTGTCCTGAAAAGCTTCAGCAGTCCTGAAACACAAGGAGAACTTTCCCCATGTTGTCCCACCGTTAACCAATTAATTAAATGTCTTATTTAAGGGCCTTAATCAAATATAAAGGGACTTTATTTATATGATTCAAGGCAGTTGCCAATGGGTGCATTGTCATTTAAATACAATGAGATGAACAATTACATGCAGTGAGAGTGGAGAGCAGGAAAAATCTGTCAGCAATCACAGGCCAAACTATAGCCGAAAATTTTTTCCATTAAAAAAATTAAAAAAATTACTCATGAGCGCATAGTTACTGTTTCGATTCAAGTTGTGAGTACATTTTAAATTGCTACAGTAGAATAGTATATTTTTATGGTCTATAAACATTATATGCTTTAGTCATGTGTAACTACTGTACTATGTTTTCAACAGCAATTAAATTGACTATTTACTGGGTTTTCTCACTCTGAAATTTCAGTATATAAATTGAGGACAATTGTGTTGCCTTTCATATAATTGCTTTTCCACTATGAACTCTAATCAAAAGGACCTTATGAATATCTTAGATAGAAATGGATTGACTCTTCAGGTGACCCGTGCCTTCGTTCAAAAAACAATTAAATTTTTTTTATTTTTTTTGGCAGTTTATAATCATAATCATAATAATAAGAAGAATAATAGCCCTAGAAAATTAGGAAATATGCATCTTTAGCCAATATGTTTTATTTGGAAAGTGTGTGTAGCTGTGTGCATGCATCTGAGTATATGTTAAATTTTGGGGCACACACTCAAGAGCAGCCCCAAGACAATCGTGCTCTAGCTGATGCACAGAGGAAACAGCATTTGGTTTTCTCTTGTTTTTTTTATTTTATGGTTTTTTTTCAATTTATAATTTTTTTAAATTGTCGATAGTAAAGAAAACACATAAAGCCTCAACGATGACATCACTCTTGGTGTGGTCTTGTGTCATCTTGTCAAATGTCTTTAATTGACCAGGCAGATAAAAATTTGTAAATGTATAAACTATAAAAATTTTACATTCGGGCGTTTAATTTGATAATCAGTAATTCAATGCATACTTTCATAACATTTTGGGGAAATACATTTTAATCTGCAAAGATGAATTAAGTTAAAGCAATAGACTAATAATACTGTATCAAACTTGTCAAACTCCCCTTTGAATGGAGGATATGCCTGTTTGCTTGTGCGTGAACTTTAGTGGTTGTATGGTGGTGTGTGTGTGTGTGTGTGTGTGTGTGTGTGTGTGTGTGTGTGTGTGTGCTCGTTCTACAGATTTATCCCACACAGAATCAATTGCTGGTGTAATGAGATGGCAGGGCGCCAGGTTACCATGGAGCTCTCTCTGGCTGTCCTCTGCTGGAGGATTGTTAAATTAAACTGGGAGAGGTAGAGAGAGAGATGAGGGGAGGGAGTGCTGAGACGTACAGAGAAAGAGAAGGGCAGAGGAAAAAGTAAAAAGGACAGAAATTGGGAGAATGGAGAATGCAGTAAACAGAAAGCAAGGGATCACAAAAGGTACCCACAGGGGGACAGTTTTGAAAAGCAGAAATAATTAGAAAGGCTGTTTGTATTTTCTTGAAGGCGTCTTCTTTTTTTACTTGACCTTGAACCTTCTGAACCTTGATAAAAATGAAAGAGAGTGGGGTGTGGAGGGGGTGCAAGTGGGGGAGGGGTGAGCAATTGAAATATAATACAGAGTTTTTCAAATTAAAATCCCAAAATGACATGTTTTTTTGTCGGCCTTAACATCAAAAACCTGTTGTATTAAACTGGCGAGCGATGAAAGAAAAGCGACATTTGGCCATGGACCCTTAGACATTGCCTGCCACCACAATTTTTTCTCCTTGCTTAAGCCAAGCTTCTTTCTTGGCAAGATTAAAGCCATTAGTCAGTTTAATTTCACCCAAAATCCACGCACTTCTTCATTGCTCCTCTGTCGACTCTTGCCCGACTGTCAAACGAGATGTGTTAATATTGCGTGGTTGGCACCATTTAGGGATTACTAAGCAACGATCCCCAGAAATGAATAGAAATTACCAGGGTGATTAATACAGTAATTAGACCTGCACCCTCCACAGTGCACACCCACCCCACCCCCAGCCTCATTCTCCCTACCCTGAAAACTCTCACTCTCTTGACTGTTTTGTGGGTTTAAGAGGGATGCTTTAAAGGGCTTTAACACTTCCAGTGTGCTCGTGCCATCGCTGTCTCAGCTCACAGCAAGGAATTCTGTTTTTTTTTTTTATGGGCTTATTTCACAGACTTCAGTTCCTCGAATATCAGGAATAATCAGGATTTTTTTAGGATTCAGCTCAGTGATTTGGTAGTGGTGGCAGAGGATGAGGGATAATAGAAAAATCACACTCTATGACCCATGTTTGAGGCCTCTCTTTCATCCCAAGAAAAATAATCTGTAAGTTTTCTAGCACAGCTGGAGATGAAAAAGACATGCATAGCGTTGAAATGATGAGACAAAACCATATTACTGTCACTAGTTGATCATCTCTTAATTTGCTGCACAGCCTGTCACTCTGATTGTTTGTGAGTCTTCACTGCTCTCTCTTCCATCACAAGTGATTTGTGATTTTTTACCTAGAACCAGGTGAGTCATTAAGGACTTGTGGAGAGAAGGCTGGTTGAGCTGATGTCAAAATCAGATAAGGCGTACCATTGCGCACCACAGAATTTTAGGCTTGTGGATTAAATCAGTGCTTTTCATTAGCAGCTAGCTGACTTCTTTTTCAAACAACAGACCTTTCAGATCTGCACAGCATTTCATTATAGTAAAATACGCACCCTTATTCGAAGAAATCTGTGCCCATTTTATAGTTTCCGTTATTTTTCATTTAACGGAAACGGATGTCGTTTTATTTCTCACAGCAGAAATAAGGTGAAAACCGAGGTGCAAACTGCAGAGGACAAGGCATCCCTGCTTGTTTGATCCAGGTGGGAATTTTCAGAGGGTGTCCTTGCTGTCTGTCCGCACACCCCTGATCTGCAATTAACCACACACAGGGAAATTAGAAAAACTAACCTGGCTCAAAGCAAAAGAGGGGAGTGTTGGTAAGTATTAGATTGGTGGGGAAGAGGCGGGAGATGTGAGTGTACGAGTCAGTGAGAAGTGACACGAGCCAGGAGTATGTGTGAATTCCTTTGTGTTTCAGAATTAAAAAGTTATTTCGTTTTATCAATGCCATTGGCTCAATTAGAAATAGTGGAAATGTTTCTACAGTATTAGGTTGTAGTACCAGCATTTTATTATAATTCATGGTATTTCATGCTTAAATGCATATTATTATTATCTGATATTATAACAATAATAATATTCTATATAGCATAAATTGATTTATTAGCGTGAAATCGGGTAGTTTTTCAGATTCTTTGCATTAACATTGTCTAAACGTTTATATTTTTGCTCATAATTGAGGTAGTTTCTGCTATTGAACTAAATAAGCTTTCTCAAGTGGACTCGCATGTAAACAGGGAGACAGACATAACATAGCAAAAAAGTTATATCTTCATGTGTAATGCTGCATAGTGCATTGAACTACCTCCACACCTCACACGTGCCTATCCAGTTTACCACTTCAGCCTTTAACATGGTCAACCACGGACTCCAGAAGGCACAGAGTGCCAAGTTACTTTGAACCACCCATCCCATTTTGCTCCAGCAGGGGATGTGTCCTTTTCACCTAATTGCCTTTTCTTCTGGGACGGGGGGCCGCCAAGAGATGGACCTTGAGATGCCTGTGGTGACACAGAGGGGCCAGGAACACTGGATCAGGACTGATGGGGAATTTCACTGTGGGTCAGAGGTCTGCATGAATTCTTGAGCAGCAGGAGCCGCAGCAACGTGTTGTTGGTCTATGACAGGCACTCCTAAAAAATGTAATACGAGATAAGAATAAGAGAGAGGGAGGGTGTGTGGGTTTGTTCCACTTGTTGCAGGTAACTGCAATGAATCGGTCTGTAAAATTGTGTTCGAGAAATAAAATAGAAACTAAATAGAAGCAAAAAAATAAAAATACTGCGTGCATACCAACATAGGCTAAGGTATGGTCACCGTGGTTCTACAGCTTAGATACAGCTGCTCTATTCATAAAAGTAAACTTGTTTGGATTTTTTATTTCCACTGCAAGTAGTGAATTAAATTCTCATCAGAAAACAGTCTGGTCACTTGCAATCCTTTGGTCCAAATTTTTTTTCTGTCTTTGTAGGGATACTAGTTTAAGCCCTTTTAGCGTTTCGATTTATGTTACAGAATCAGGGTATAAAGAGGCATTTTTAATAAAATTTTTTCCAAATAAATTGAGGAGGTACAGAGAGGCTGTGGTAGGTGATATCTTCTCCAGGACTTCTGACTTCCCAAGCCTTCATGTGAATGAGTCACAGGTGCTCTTTGGCCCGGTGGCCCTCCTCGCCCCAGCGGGTGGGTCCCTGTTCAAGGTCCGACCATGACTCTGTAAGTTTGGATAGCCGACGTGCTTTCAGAGAGGGGAGAGACTGTGGCGGCCGGGCTGTCTGACGTGTGGATTAATGTTGGGGATTGGCGGAGGGGTGCCGCAGTTGTGCGTGAGCAGAATACAGGAAAGGAAGAGAGACCGAGAGAGGGAAAGATACAGCCACACACGTTTGCTCCCTTTCTCGCTCCAAGCTAGTTCTAATGGACATTTGTATCGGCCAGATACCTTTTTATTAAAATGTCCAGATGTGGGGAACAGTCAAATATTTTCTTCCAGTATGTCAAAGTTTGCCCTTAAAGCATCCAATTCGCTAACGTTCATGTATTGGGAAAAAAAGTGAGATTTTTACAGTGATGAAATGAGAATTCATTCATAAAAGCAGGAGACTGCCTTTCAAATCAGGGAATTCTCCCTAATTCCTTGATTTAATCCAACTGCTCAGACATCGGGTTGCACTTTTCATCATTACAATCATCATTCATCAGCAGTATCATCTGGTGTTCCAACGTTCCTTCCATCTCACCACTACAACTTTCATGGCAAACATTCTTCTTCTGTCCCTTTATAGATTAACATCCAATACTCATGTGCAGTCTATTGCGTATTGAGGGTCTTGATCAGACAAAAGCTGGGGTAAACACTCTTTTCACCAGGTGCACTTAAGTGTCAGGCATACATCTCACCCAGTGACACACAGATTGGAATCCCCTATACAGTAGACGTCATTAGCCATTTACTGCTGTCTCATCGTCACTCATCCATGGCTGTTGTGCTGCAGTTTCCTGCCAGATCATTGCTGAGCATCAGCCAAGGAGAACAGCGTTGGACTGTTACCTCACAAAGTAGCCATTTGAGTAGAAGTAATATTGAAATAGACTATCCAATGTGCATTGCAATACCAATGGCACCCTGAGTAGGTGTGCTATCATTATTGGCATAGACACAAATAAGATACAAATTTTAATTTCCTTTGAATAGACTTACTTCTTATAAATGTGGAAGATTAAAATTAAATAAAAATTCAAAATAAAATATACTTTAATCAGCAGATTAGTATAGACATCAAAACATTTTATAGCAGTTATGCGTATTGTTCTCATTAAATAGGAAATAACAGGGTAAATGGTTTCTTCAGAGTGCACATATTTGAAGCCAGAGCCCTTTGTGTGTATGTGTGTGTTAGTGCTTGTATGAGCAAGGAGTGTCAGGACAACGTCAAGTTGGGATGGAATCAGGATGCAGCGAATTTGCCACAGAAGCAGATAGTCAAGCCCTAGAACCATTTTTCAGGAGCCCACATAAATTAGTCCTGATTAAAGTTTTTCTGCGTGTGGGTGTGCATGCGTGTCTTGGGGTTGCCATGTCTGGATGCAAGCCAGGGGAGGCAGTGGTGTACCTGACTGGCTCTTCACGGTGGAGGGGGAGAGAGTTTGTGAGAGGTGTGTTGCAGCGGGGCCTGTACACAAGTGCAGATAACCCTTGCTGAGTTTCCCAAGTGTTTCATTTCTGTTATCCTTTACTTTTTTCAGGAGGGGGAATGAGGGAAAGAGGGTGAGAGAGCTAGAGAGAGAGAGAGAGAGAGAGAGAGAGAGAGAGAGAGAGAAAGAGAGAGAGAGAGAGAAAATCAAGCCAATTTTTAAGACTCGATCTTGGCTTTCTTACAAACAGATGTTGCCTGTCATTTGGTTGTTAAGCAGGCACCCAGTTAGTATAATACAGAGATTTCTAAAGGAAGCAAGATACGCTCTTTCTTTTTTCCAAATTAACAAACGGAACCAGTTTTGGCTGTTACTCTGTTTCTTGTTTCTCTGTTTCTCTGCGATCGCTTTCTTTCTCTTTCCCTTTGTCTGATGTTTTATTTGCGTATCGTTATCACGGTTGCGATTGTTGCACAGTTGTGCTCTGCTCTGTCGTGGGCCACAACGGACTTAACTCTCATGTCCCACTGCCAATCACTGTAGGCACAGTGAGTATAAAAGAACCCCTTTCGGAAACAATGAAGAGACCTTGGGTAAGTCATCCTTAACATGCTTTAAAGCTGGTTGGTGTTTTAGTTTTGTTTTACATAAGCCGCCTCTTTTTTGTTTGCGCCTTGACCAGCCATTTAGTTTAAATCACTGACCATTGATTTTTTTTTTTTATCACTCTGGAGAATATCGAATATATTTTGCCGAAATAAGAACATTTTGGTGCTTGTCCACCAGTCGATGGGCCTAAAGCATTCTGGAATCATTTTTGTTTTCTGCTGCTGTTAACATTTGCCAAAGACAACCCTCATCATGACAACTACATCTAACCAGCATGGCGAGGCTGTTCTCATCCATATTACTTGTGGTTTTGTTCTGCCTGTTTTGGCTTTGAGTGTGGGCTTGCCCATCCTGGGTCCTGGTGGAGTTTGAACCCCTCTCTCCGTTTCTGAGATCCAGCACTTTTTTCTTGTGGGTGAGCCCAGTCCTATCACCCTCTTTCATCTGCCTTTTTTTAGGTTTCTTTCTTTGCCACTTGGTATGGCCTTGCCAAAAAAAGCCTAAAGAAAGGAACTTGGCAGCACTTCGAAAGTCAAATCTGTTTATTTCAATTCAAGTGAGAGGGATGTGTAGATGGGCTCTGAATGTGTGCCAATTTCTTTTTTGCACCTTCACTTGTCGCTTTTAGCATGACCACTGTTTTTTATGGCAAGATTTTACTAGAATTTAAAGGCTTTTTGTGGGAAGAGATTCTTTTTAAAAAATTTCTTTAATCCAAGCATTTAATTTTTTTCTTAAGATATTGCGATTTAAGAACCATACAAATCCAAACAATGTGTTTATCGTTTGAGACTTTATCAATTTATCTGATTGTCTTAAAATCTTTCAAAATTTTTGGTGACTTTAATTCATAGAATCATTGTTTAAGATTTTGTGGAAGAAATTGAAAGACTAATGTGACATTTGTGTAAAAAAATAGGCACATTTTTCATAATTTAAATAAATATTATTCAGTCTTCCCAGCTATGACTCTCCTTCCCCCCCTTTTTTATTCCACTGAGAATAAAATGCTAGCTGTAGGACTACCAGGATTGAAATACAGTTTTACAGTATTGGCCTTAAAGCAATTTCAGGGAGAGTATCATTGTACTGGATTGACGATCCGTGGCCATTTGCCCCCATGTGTACCCACTCCAGTAATGTGTCTGTTTTTAATTTGTTCACTTTTCTTACTCTGTTGTTCTCTAGATCTGGAAGGCTTTGGATAAAAATATGCTGCATGGCCCAGATCCACAAAGATTTCTGCAGAGTACCTGCAATAAAAATTTAACCAAAGAGAACAAGTAGAATAATGCTTTAATATAGGCGGGGGAACTCACATTTGCTTTTGTACAGTACAACACTTAACTGACAACCTTAAGTTCTCCTTGCATGTGCTTCTTTTACTGTCTTTGTTTTCCTGTAAATGCAGAAGTAAATCCGGCTGCATAACTGAGTCAAGCAGAGATCAGTATTCTTATTGGTTACAAACTGTGGAAGGCACTTGAAATAGTGGGGTTCCAATTGTATCTCATTGTTGTTTGGGAATAAACGAGGAACAAGAGAAGCCTAGACATAATTTTATTGAATGGTCTTTATGTGCTGTTGGAATTACTCACTGTTAGCTGCAGTCATTTAAAAATTGGCTGTGCATTTTATAAAAATGTTCCAAAATTGTACATTTAAAAATTATTCATACTTACAAACCCCAGGTGCAAACTCCAACAAAAGAGGTTATTGTGTGACTAACCTTTCAATAATGATCACAATCACCTTTGTATTCTCTGAAGAAGTTTGCTTGTGTAGATTTGTGTGTGTGTGTGTTTGTGTGTGTGTATGTGTGGTGTTGAAATGGCATTGATTTGCGTTAACAGAAAACTGATCTGTTAACGCAAGGAACAACCATACTTGACAATGTAAAACCCCAGAATATCACTAACACCAGGAACTGTAATTTTAATTTACAGGAAAAATTATATATTGAAAGATATATTTTGAGAACTATGTGTAGGTATTTTTTGTTATTGTTGTTTCAAAATAGCCATGACGTAAAACAGAGATGGTGGTCAGATTTGTTTCAGAAAGTTAGATCAGGGGCCAGATGTAAAAACAGGTTTGGCAAAATTCTAACCTGAAGTTTAATGTAGGAGAATCTAAAACAAGTTACAGATTTCACATTAAATTATTAACATTTGTCAGAAAATTAATTTTTGAAAAAGAGAGACAATGCTCAGGAGTACATGGTTTTTGATTGGAACATTATGGATAGTTCTAAACTTAAACAAAGCAGAAGAAGTAACTAGCTCTACCTAATATATTATCGAAGGGTGTGGCCTGGCCAAGTATTCGGTTGCAGAAGCACTTTTTTGTTGACACCGGTATAGTACTATTTAACAATTATCGCATTTTTTTTACTGTCAGCCTATGGCCTGAGTGAGAGGCACCTTTTTGTGTGAGAGTTTTTTTTGTGTGTCTAATTTCCCTCCATCTTCGTGAGAAGATTCTAGTTAAAAATTTTCAAATGCGAACAGATATTTTTAGGAATGTCTGTCAAATTTCTGTCAGATTTTATGGCTTTCCATATTGCTGTCGCAGTCGTTTTTACAGCGGCATATAGAGTAGCAAGTGCAATAAATGAAATACAACTACAACTATAATAAAACTATGCATTTCAAAAGTTGACCTTCCATGTGCATTTTTTAGGTTAGTGTTTAAAATCCTTTGAACAGAAACTAATATCATTTTTAAAAATAATTAATCTGGATACTTTAGGGTGTTCTTTGCGTTAAATGATGATTTATAAACTTACTCAAAAGATAGATTTTGAAGAATAAAAATCTTTGAATAATGTTGTGTTATGGATGTCTGCTGATCTTTTGGTTAAGTGAAAACATGGAAAACATGGTTATATAAATAGATAAGGCATTGGCTGCAGCAATGGGGGTTTTAACCCCAAAAGTGACATTGTGGGGAGAACACCTGACAGACAGATAGACAGACAAGCGTGTGAGGGAAGTGAGCGACAGCACGCCCCGCAAAGCCGACAACAGGGCAGGAGAGGGTAAAGCCTGGTAAGATGGATGGACGGGCAGGCGGGAGACAGACCCTCATCTGCGCCAGGACCAGCGCTCCAGCCTGGTGGCAGAGGGCTCGGTTGGGAGCGACGGCACAGCTGCGTGCCATTGTTTTTACACATCAGAAAGGAATAAAGGAGAGGAGCGGAGACAGGAGAGAGGCAGAGAGATCGTCTTTTCAGCTAGGTGAGACCGCATTAGAGGTATTATTGTTCTCAATAAGTACGCTAGGCATCTTAAATTCTCCCAGCTCGAGCCTAGAGCCATTTTGAAAAGGGTAAAAAGTATCTGCTTTCCGTTTCTACATGGCACTTGCTGGAAAGAGGCACAGGCAAGGGCTGATTTGTTCTGAAGCTGGAGAGAGGAGACAATCTGTGGTTCTCAAATAGGGAGATGGCATGTGTTTAGGAGGGGAAGGAGACAAAACTTCAATCTATCCTTTTCTTTTGTGTCCTTTCTTCGATAAAAGCTTCTTTTATTTTCTTTTATCACTTGCTCATTCTCTGTCTCAGTTTTCTTTCTTAAGTGAGTTTAACTTTCATTCAGTTTTTAATTGTGTATCCGTCTGTTTCTGTTTTCCCGCGAGCTTGTTTTTTCTTTCCCCCTCCTGTTTAATTTTTGTTTGTGGGGGTTTAAGACAAAAGGAAACGTCCAAATTTTGGCTCTACAGAGGAAAGTCAGAATCACAGCCAATGATACTGCTGGGTTGCAACAAAACTAAATGGTAAGAAATGCCAAACAAAAAAACGAAACAAAAAAAAAAACCTTTGCTTGGTCACAAAATTCCACTTTCTCTGTGGCCAGTTCAGAAATTCCACTTAGACCGTGACTCCCCATATTGAACCATTTTTTTTTTTTGCAATTCCTTTTCATTTTTGGGTTTTGTGCCCCAGGACAAGACAGAACGGCAGCTCACGAAAGAGAAAAGGACAGTGTTCTGGGGAGGGCGGGGGGTGTTGTCTGCTGGCTATTTGGCGATTTGTGCTGTGTTCAAAAAGCTGCCGTCATTATTTGATTACTGCTGTTTTGGGGAGATTGGTCTCGGCGCAGGAGAACTCGAGCCTGTCGAAATGGTGTGTGTATTTTTAATTAAAGTAGTTTGATTTTAAGGGGCAGTTTTTGTTTTTCTACTTACAATGCAGTTAAAGTGTTTGTATCTTTTCCTTCCAGGTTTTTTGCATTGCATGTGATCTGGCCTACTCCATCCTCTACATCCACACTCCATTTTGATCCCACGCGATCGCTGACCATCCTTACGGGCTTTGACTGGCATCACACCGCAAGCAGTATGTTCCTTTTCTTTTTTAATAGCCTGTTGTTGCGCTTGAAGTGGAAGAATGTGAAATAATATAATATTTGTACAAACTTTTATGTAAGGTAAAAATTTTTTTAAATTTTGACTAGACCCTTGAAATAATATCAGTTTGTAACTATGTTTGTAAGACATAAATTATGTCAATGTAAGACAAATGTAAGACAAAATTATGGGAAAATAATTCAGCCTTAGTTCTTTTCTGTAACACTGATTGCATTATTTAAACAATATTATCATCCGTATCTGAAATAATTTAAATAATTGGATTGGCTTAAATTTATTGGTCAAACTTACGGCCAAATGACAAGGCAATTTTATTGAATCAGGGTTCTAGCAGATAATACTCATTTAGTGTTGGCTTTGAAATAAACCGCTACATAATAAGCACCGATACATTTCTGTACTCACGTGGCTCCAAAATCAATTTACATTATTTAACAGGAATGTCTGCTAAAATGCTTCCTTTGTAATTCAGCGTTCAAATAACTGGCCACAGACGGAATTAGAATGGCTCTTATTACCGCAGCAGTAGTGGACTCGTAAGAAAATGAGAACACTGCATTACGTCAACCAAAATATTCCGTTGTCAGTTGACATGGTAACCACTGTACAACCCCTCACTGAAACTCGCCTTCAGTCTCAGTTGGATGATTGCTAATGTAATTTTACCTGATAAATTGATTTTCAGTATATGCATTGCAATATCAAAGGCATTGGATAATTAAATCGGCCTCAATCCCACCATGGTGGCAGAGTCCCCTGGGGAGCACAGGGATGACATCACTTTCGTTCACATGTCAATGTCCTCAAGATGAGTCACAAACTGATCTAAGAGGATCGACACTTAAGCTCATTTAAATGGATAGTGCCAGCCCTATAATCGGAGCATGGTAAATGCATAAGGCCGATTAGCTCTTAACATATCACATATTTTCCTACCTTAAACAAAAATTCCACAGAGGAGACCAGTTTACTATGACACCATTACCATCACCACTGGGTTTTCAGGGCTTAGATCCCACAAATGTTAATCTCATACATAAATATTTCAAATATTTGAAATTATTTCATGATTATTTTTTTTAACTCATGTGTTTAGATGGTTCTGTAAGGTCAATGGTTATTAAAATGAAAAAAAAAAAAAGAAAAAAAAGATATTTGATTACTACAGGAGGCTTTCTTACATTTCAATGGTCAGTTTTTATTTCTGTGGTAATTTCTGCCACTATCGTCATGGGGAGACGGCAGCTTGTTATGTAATTTACATAACTATAATTTAACAGTAGCTTATTGCATAATTTTAATAACTTTTTTGACGTCTGTTTTAAAATATGTGCAGCTGACTTCTGGAGCTGAGCCTGTGCAAGGCAAACTGCGTGCTATAGAGGTGTTGGGATGATTTTTTCTTGACAGCTGTTCTTCCTGTAAATTGTTTGTTTTCTACTGTCATGTGTTTGAAGATTTCGGAGGCAAAATAAAGATGATTTTGGTGCTCAGACTTTCTATTTCTCATGAATAAAAATGGAAAGTAAATATAGTTAAAGTTCATGTTTCTCAGATATATAGACAGGCTGTCAGAATCAATCGGTTATCTAGAGTAAAAGTAAGCTGTATGTTCAGAAAGTATTATGAGCTCAGAAGAATAGTTTTATGCCACCCAGGGCACTGCTCAGCATTGCTGTCGGTGTTATAAATACAAACAACTCAGAAGTTTTTAGGTGAATACCACAGTGAGACCCCTGGTTCATGAATAGTGTGGTTATTGACATTTCAATTACTGTGTGGTGCCCATCAAACTTTCATGCAAAAAAATTAGCTATTATTTGGTATTATGTGGTTTTTAAATAATATATTATTATTAAGATATATATATATAACCACTATATTACAGTTGATTCTGTTTTTGGGATAGAGAGAAAATTATTAAGAACTTATATCAGAATATTAATTTTTAAGTATTAATTGGGTCAAGCTTTAGATCATCTTCCATCAATAATGTTTTTGGATGTTTTGCTATTGCGATTTAATTTTTGATTCATTAAGTACACTTAATGCTACTTGTTTAGTTGCTGTTTGATAAGAGAATTAATATTCTTTTACAATCTTCAGTTGTATTTTATTCACTGATTTTATTTGTAATTAGCATTAAATATTAATCTATTAATATGTTATTGAACATTTATAGGTCGATATACCATTGTAAACAGTACATGGTTATTATGATACTTGGTTATGTATTTTTGTCACATAATATTACCCTTAGTTTTTGTTCATGATGTATTTACAGTTTAATTACATGGTATAAAACCTGTGTTTTAATTCTAACTTTTAAATATATTTGATTATGTTTTTATGTTGGTAAAATAGCAACTATCTAAAGTCATACGTATGAATTAGCATGAACTCTTTTAGATTCTAAGAAAGACAGAAAATCTTGCATTAATCAAAAAGTATCTTGTCTGACTATCATTGATCAGAACTCGTACTTAACTACACACAAAATAAATAAAACCAGCTACTTTAGAAATGCTGAATTTTTGAAATGCAGAAAACCTAGTTTTTAAGCATTACATTGTTGATACTTTACAGATGCATTTTGAAACTCATCCATATTACTTGCCATTGTTCTGCAATTGCTCTCAATAGTTAAATGTCAGATCATTACAGAAACTCATATTTCTTTGGATTGTTTTTGGTTTTGCCTCTCATATTTAGGAGAAAAAGTCTGATGGAAGGTAGCAGAGTGACCTCAGAGTTTGATAAGCATTTGATAATTACTGGGTCTATTTATCTATTAACATTGGATTTTCGTTGATAGAAATTTGGTGACTGCATGACATAAATTTTTTTCTCTCTAAATCCTCCAAGAAGAAAACTGCCTGCTACCACAAACCCGTAGATCCGAACTTGTGGTGACCGACAACACAAGCTCGCATCTATAGGCCTGCGGGGCCAGTGCACACCTCGCCGAAACCGTGTGTCCAGTCCCATGGGCACTCACCAGATCTGGGGGATTCCCAATGGACAGGTGGTTGTTTGTCAGAGGACAGGTGGGTCTCTCATGTTTGTGCGTGTATGGTGCCCAGGTGGCAAGCACCCACATGGCAGCATGTCTGGGTGGAACCATCTGCTTGCTGACAGGTGAGAGTGGGCGGACAGGTGACTCAGAGATTCCACTGCAATTTGCTCTGCTTGGGAGGATCTAGAGCAGGGCCGCTCAAAAAGCACGCCTCCAGGCTGAGGTAGTAGGTTGTATAGTTTAGAATGACACCACGGGAGATAACTGTACAGCCTCCTAGCTTTCCCTGGGTCGCGCCAAGCTCCTGCCTCGATGGCGGGCCTGCAAGACATGAGCTCCGCAATAGCAGGAAAGGGAAATCAGAGATAGAAGCTGCTTGTGGTGTATGAAGCGGGTAAGGAAGGAAGGTGAAGCAAAAAGAAACAAAGCCTGTACTCTTCTCCCTGCTTCACATTGTACCGTGGGAAGAAGGATTTCCCTCTTACACATTGTGCACTGGGGATCTAAGCCCTGCTGTTAATAGATTTTTTCTTACTCCTGGGTCTACCAAAGACCTTGAGCTTGGATGGATTGCTCCTCATGTGGGACCTTCATAGTGTTGTGAGCAGAGCCTTTTTGTTGTTGCTGGTACAAGCCGGGTGATGTTGGGGAAAAAATGTGAAAGTATAAAAATGGTATAGCATGATAAGCATGAAAGCCCCATAGAAAAGGTTACAACTACCATAAGTTGACTTTTCTGAGTCTGTTATTCCTTTATAAAAGAAAGAACCCTCTCACTGAGGACTTCATAACCTCGGGAGAGGATTTCAACCAAAAATGACAATTATTTCAAGCACTGGGTTATGCTCACCTGCCAAAGTACACTCCTCTTATGGCAAACCACAGATGTTTGTTTTGGTTTTGTTTTTTCTCCCGGAATGTGCTAGAATATCCCGGCCAAAGTGTGTTTTCGAGGAAGGTACATAGGAGCATTGGAGCTAAAAACTTGACAGGATTCCCGGGAGCTGGGAACTTCATGAACTCTTTGTTTATCACTTATGTGTCTGGTATACCAAATTGGGGCCCATAATTCTGCCAGAAAAAAGTGCTCCAACCGGTTAACTAATTCAGGGTTGTTTGATGCCAGAGCTTGACCCAGGCGTGAAGCACGGCACACCCATGATGCAGTGGTCATCCAGTGGGCCCCCCTTACTTTCGCCGTATGCTTGAAATCATTGCCCTGCTAAAAGGTTAAATTTACTCCCCAGCTTCAGTTTTTTTAGCAAACTGAAGCAGATTCTCTCAGTATTTCCCTGTATTTTGCTTCATCTTTCTTTAGTTTTAACAAGATGCCCAGTCCCTGCTGATGAGAAGCATCCCTAAAGCATGATGCTGCCACCATCATACTACACTGTAGGGATGGTGTGTCTTGTGGAATGGGCAGTGTTAGCTTTATGTCGTACATAGTGCTATAAGTTATGGCCAAAAAGCTCTATCTTGGTCTCATATGAGCACAAAACCTATTCCCACATTGCAGCTGGGTCACAGTCATGCTTTCTGGCAACCTCCAGACATTCTTAAAATTTTGAGTAATAGCTTTCTTTCAAATGTACCATTTGTAATACAGCAATTTGAAATAATTGGTCAGGTATCTGAATACTATTGCAAGGAATTCTATATATAATCACATAATGATATACAGTAATAATATGATATAATATTATTAATGCTTAATAAATAAATAAATAAATGACTTCTCGCCACAACGGAACTCCCGCCACAGAAAATGTGAAAGTGACAAAAGGTAAAGTTGCTGTAGACTGTGGGAAATTCTTCTTCACCAGAAATGGCCACAATTTCCTGAATTAAAGAGTTGATACAGAAAACTATTTATGGCTGCCAGAAACTAGAAAACTTTAGCCAATTGTGTATAAAGTTCACATGACTCTTTACCAAAAAAAGAGGCTATCCCATAAACCCCAAAAATGAATGGAACCAAAAAACCAAAAGGATATCTTAACGAATATTTTAATGAAACACTCATTGGATTATTTTCCCCTTTAAGTAATTTTCTGTCCTTTCGATTAATTGCAGGGAAGTACTGGTTGCTTGGCAAGTCCATAAACAGGATAGAAAGGAATGAAGATTTAACTTCATGAGTATATAGATAGATGAGATATAAAGAGAACCCTGTCATCATGGGTTTTATTGACAGTAAGCAGTAAAGCTAGTCCCAAAACCAAATTTAGAAACAAGCTTTATTTTTAATACGTGTTTACGGGCAGCGTTGAGGCAAGAACCTATGCAGTTATGTTCACTTTTATTTGTTTACCAGCATTTGGTTCCCATGGAGAAATATTTCGGCACACCCACAAATATGAAAAAAGACCCAGTGATAGAACTACCTTTAGAAGGGCACATGATTATGGAAATGTAATGAAAGGTTAGCTGTTGGAAACAGCGCTTGGATCACAAGGTTGACAATGCTTTGTGCTTCACATCTTGTTTAAAGTGACATGCTTCCAGGTTGACCTGCCTGAATGTATGCAGACTGATGCTTCTAGTCACACCCATTGGCATTTATAGCTGATGAGGTGAAGATGAAAGTAAGCTTCTTCTTCTTTTTTTACTGTTGGCTGGAGGATGCTCTCTTATTACATCATTTTTTAGTTGTAAACTTTATTTTTACTTTTGGCAGGTGGATGCTCTTCAATACCAATTTTTTTTAAAGTTGCATAGCAGCAGTTCCTTTCAAGAGAAATTGACATTTAAAGTTTTAGTTTTTCCCATTTTGCCGCTGGTTATTTACTCAAGTGCCCTCGGGGGTACGACTACAGTGCCCTTAAATTTAATAGATAGCAGGTCGAACCTGTAACCATGAAGGTTATCATTTGAACACTTAAGCACAATCCCACAGATTATATGTAAAATGTGCCTTTCCTCCGTATCATAGATTTCTCAATTCAACTAGTTTCAGCAAATCCAATGAATATTACGTAAGTCAGTCCGCAGTTTCGGAATCTGCAGTTGGTTTTACTCTAGCTACTGTAGTTTAGTATATATTCCTGTTGAAGTCCCTTATTTTAAGGGTATTTTTCTCGTGGCCCTCTCTCTTTCTGTATAGGACTTTTGTATACAACGTTTTTTTTTCTTCAAAATTACATAATTCGAAAGAATACAGTCTGTTAAAATGTGCAAATTTCTGGAAGGCGCCATTTACTATCAGCATTATATGCAAGAAAAACGTGAAGTCTGAGCTGGGAAAGTTCGGAGAATCCCATTCATTTCAATGGGATTTTTTGTAGTAAGTACCCTAGTACTGTTAAACCTCAAATACCAAAATATATATTTTACGAATGTCAGATATTATAGTAATTATATAATAGTCTATTGGAAAGAAGAAAATCTCTAATTTAAGATTAGTTTGATCTGGGCGCCACCTTGATGTCAAAATTTTTTTACACACCAAAGAGTTTACATTGATTTTAGACAATTATCTCCAATATCCCTTCACCCACATTTTTAGCTATGTCAAGGCACAACTGACTACGTTAGGAGTGTATTTGTTTTAAGCTAGCTGTTAGAAGATCATAGTTTTACATAAAAGAACAGAGGGAGAGGTGATTTTTATCGGTGCGACTGGTAAAATACTGCTGCTCGGAGCATGCTCTGTGAACGCTCCATTCAATAAATTTGCTATTGTCTTGCGCTAGAATTCCAGCGATTTTGGCAGTTTGTCAGCTGAGCCCAAAATCGATAGCATTCTATTTTTCACCATAGTCATTTATCATTGTAGGGTTTAATTTAGTCCCAGTTGTTGCAACATGTCTTTTATGATCATCCCCTCACTAATACGGTTTATAACAAAAAAAAGAAGATGTTTAAGATATACCTTTTCCAAGCACAGATAAAGCACCATTCTCTACCATTTTCAGTCAGTGAATACTTTTTTCAATTGTACTGTATCCTCATCCACCATCAGAATTATCTTGTTAGCACTGATACGATGCAATGACATCCATTTCACCGTGTATAAGAACCGTTGAAAGGGGTTATGTATGCCTTCTAGAATCGTCTATGGCCCTTGTGTGCACTCCTGTGTTGCTTTTTGGGTCATTGTAGTGTAGGGAAGTGGTAAGTGTGAGTGAAAGGAACAGACTCATATCTGAAAGGGGCTGAGGTTACATTGTATGGCCCAGACCGCTATTCAGTACACCTGCTATCCCGATGTGGTAACCCATAGCCCAATAGTAACAGAGCCCCTTCCCATATCAATCAATCAATCAATCAATCAATTTAATTTTTATACAGCGCTTTTCACATGTCACAAAGACACTTTACATAAAGAAAGATACAGTATGTCCCAGGCCTGACCCCCCAAAAGCATGCCTGTGGCAACAGTGGCAAGGAAA
>JAOVYW010000033.1:3672196-3689520 GCA_025775045.1 Hiodon tergisus
TGTGTGTGTGTGTGTGTGTGTGTCTGTGTGTGTGTTTATGTGAATGTGTGTGTGTCTGTGTGTGTGTGTGTGTGTTTATGTGTGTGTGTGTGTGTGTGTGTCTGTCTGTCTGTCTGTGTGTGTGTGTGTGTGTGTGTGTGTAGTGTGTGTGTCTGTGTGTGTAGTGTTTGTCTGTGTGTGGACACTTTTTCAGCCATGCCCACTATACCATGTTGCCTCTGTTGAAGTCAACAGTCTGTATCTAGGCACATTATTAAGAATCTATCTTTTCACATCCACAGAATCTAACATGTTTTGGTTATAGCATCTCTCTTTAACGTTATTTTCCATTCAGACTACAGAAGCTAGAAAAATGCATTTTTTTGTGTGATAGGTGAATTAAAAGAAAACACAGGACCTAAAATCTTCTGGATGAATTGTCAGAATTAAAAAGAAAAAAAAAAGGTTTAATAAAATTATTGTTTAATTTAAACCGGCCCCTGAGCGCACATGGGCAACTTTAAACATACCCTTGTCAACCGAGGAAATTAGCCTGAGTCCACCAGGCCCCTGAAAACAGTTGCTGCACCTGAAACTAAGAGCTTGTCATGAATTGAGCTGGTGACCTTGAGCACTAAATTCGATTGAAAGTGTTTGAGGAGTGTTATGAAATTTGTTCTAACATAAACGACACAGCAGAGACACAAACAAGGAGTACATTATTTTGTCCATTGCTTTCCTTTATGGTTATTCCATCTATGGGACCTTGTTCAAAGGGGCAGCATTCCTCTTGAACGTAGGTCAGCGTGCAGTCTGGGGTTGTACTCTTCCACCGTCAGCCGGGACCACTGTACACCCCCCCAACCGCAGCTGGTCGGTTTTGGAAGAGTCTGCGCACAGCTCCTCCGAGCAAGCAGGTGGGCCAGGCCCTTGGACTTCTCACGCCACTCAAGGATTTCTCCCCTAACAGCCCAGCCCGGCACGGCTTAATGAAAAACAGGTTCCCTGGGAGCAGGGGGCAGGGCTATGGGGCTAACAGCTGGAAGTGGGGAGACATTGTGGAGAAATGAATACTTCCCATTAAATCCCTGACCCTGAAGCCTATGGCACCCGTGGCCTTTATAAAGGAACCAAAAAATCGAACCAAATTGCACATGCCATTCACACATGGACAAACGTGTACCGGGCTCACGGGTCTTCTAAAAAGTTGCATGTAAAACAGAGCGGTTTGAAGCATTCTGATTTGCAAAATCCTACCTCAACGAAAATATCTGAACGCTGCTAAACAGGTGACCGGGATTTCCCTGCTTTGAATTGTTCATTCGAATAAAAATAAACTTTCCCCATTCAGTAAAATGTGGGCTCTGTAATTTTTGTCGACACATTCGTTTGGGAAATTAGCTACAGGACAATTGTATTCTAAGTGTTCAGCCTTGAACCTTGCTGAGGGACCTGACAACAAACAACGTTATCAACCGTGTAACCAGTGCTTTAGCAGTCCATTCATTAGTATCAAAATTCCCAGACTTGTGTTAACGTGAGAATTGTGCTTTTGGTAATACTTCTTTGGCTGGAGTCCCAGACAGTCCAAACTAGGACAAGGTTTTCGACCCCCAATAAAACAACAACAGGAATAATGATAGAAATATTACATAAAAAGGCTGAGATGGAGAGGAGATGGGTCTTTTCTGAAACGTAACATATGTATAAATTTAATAATATATATATAAATATAAATAATGGTATACTGGGTCAGGAGAAACAGATGAAGAAAACTATGACCATAATATGAAATGTAATAATCAGCCAATTTAGGGAGTGACCATGATATGAGTGCACTCAGTCGCTTTTGAAATCAGAAATAAAGCAAAATCCTTAGCCAAAGATCATTCCTGTAGGCTCTGATGCAGGCTATAGTTTGGCACAGAAGTTCAGTGGCCCAGTCACATTAAACATTTCCGTAAAGTTTGCAAATTACCAAAACCTACAGGACCACATTGGAGGAGGGAAATTATTTCCATATAAATTGAGCAGCTCTCATCGGGAAAGCAGTATCGGGTCAACCAGATCGCAACGCACTGTGAACAGTACACACTGCAAACTGCATTTAAAAGCAACATTTAAAAAAGGGGGGGGGGGATGAAATCCCGGGTTCAGAGCTGACCATGAATTGAAGAAGAATGTAATTCTTGTGTTAAAAACTATTAAGATGAATGTGTTTATCTCTATGATAAAGGGGAATTGCAATAATTACTCAGATGATTCACGTATAATGCTTAAAGTCATACTTTAATGAATGCATCATTCGGTCATCCAAAGGATAACGGGTTTACAGGCTGCAGTGGTGTTACGTGGTAAGAGGTGGCCAACATAGAATATCATGAGTGCCTCTGCCATAAACAAAGTTTAAAGTCCCAGGTATTACTGATCAACGAGTACAGCGCGATGTGCTGATGACGGGTACCCTCCAAACACCTGCCTGTTAAATAGCGGGAGGATGATAAACAGAGGGTGACGGGTGATGTTATTGAGTAACTGAAGAGAGGAGGGAATTAGTAAAAGCTATTCACTGCCTAGTTAACCAATCTACCTTTCATCTGTACGTGTAACAAGTTCGTATGTGGTCGTGATTACATCCCTGGCCAAGGTCCTATCAAAGATCAAAGTTTTCCATTATACATCGCAGTTTCATACATTCCCCAAGTTTTTGTGCTTGGATTTATTGAAGCCTAACTGTACTGGAGTATTACTGACATCTATTTCATTTATTTGTGTTTTTGTAACTCACTACACCCTATGTTAATTACAACTGCATTACGACGTTTGTCGATCATTTTCAAAAAAGTATATCACCAAGGTTCCCAGGACCTCTTACATTAAAACAGGACCTCCCACAAACGATCCGTTGGCCGTTCTTACCTGCTTGCTGAACAGGATAGCGGTATCCCAGTATTCCGGGTGCTTGTCATTATTTTTGTTTAACTTTTTCTGCCAGGTGCAGAAATTTCGTAAAGTCAGGGCTGCATTACCGGAAACCTTGGGTCCTTTGTCAGCTTCGTTAATCACAATAAACTTAACAACCACGATGTTGATGGAGTTGAGAATGCTGGGGTGCTTGTAAAGCCTGGCGGCAACTGACATGAGCGTCAGAAGGTAATGTTTAAGGTCATCGCCATGGAATTTAGCCATGGACTCATCTGCAACGACCAGAGTCTCGACATATCTGGGAATCGAGGCAAATCGTTTCGATCTGCCCAGGTTATTTAAGGTAGCGTCAGTCACGTTGCCTTTTTTGTGTCCTTTCATTTGTTTGTATTTTTCCAGAGACTGTATAATGTCGAGGTTCACGTCAGAGTCCACGCCACATCTGGAAGTCGAGTTGCCGCTGTGGTGAGAATTGCTTCGGCGGCGTATAACATGCGCGCCCTCGGCGCTCCCGGTGTGTCCAGATGCTGTTTCATTCTGTATGGGGTTGATGAAATATTCCCACCCTTTGTAACCAAATGCACCCTGCACGCCCTTGCAGAGACTGACAGCTGCATGGGAATCCCTGTCCGAGTTGACATCACCAGAGTAAAAGCACCGACTCAAATCTGGAATTGTAGCGGGATTTGAAGCAGAGGAAACGCTTTGCATAAAAAAGGTAGGCGCAAGGAAATTTGAGTCTGGCATTAAATTGAGAACAAAATCCTGTTTGAATGCGTCAATTCGAAAAACAACGCGTGGCTGGTTTCCATCCTCCTCGGTCCTAACAAAATTATGTTCTATAGTTTGCTGATGCAGTCTAACAGGAAAACAAAACTCACTTTCCAATGAATGGCTTGTTTTAGTATAGACCAACAGTACTTTCAGAATAATTACAAATGTCCTAATAAACATGAACATGGTTATGTATAAATGTATGCGGTTTTGAGTAATTCAAAGACGCTAGAAATGTATATTTAAATTCAATATTAGTGATACAAGACTGATGAATTCGTTAATAATCGAAAGCACTGCAGCCTACAGTTTCGCCGCTGTGCGTCCTTTCTCTGTAAAATCAACTAGTTTGTGATCCATTCTCATCTACCTGTCTGTTGAAATGACTCTCTCTGTCTGTGGGCTTTATGCTTTGGCGTCATGTGTAAACATTGAGGAATTGTAATCAGAGTTTTGGGGAGGTACTGTGAAAGCTCATTGGATATGGCTCTTAGTTTAAGGTTAAGACCGCAGCCACTTGTAGCTCTGCAAATATTATTATCACCCCAGAATGCAGCACTAGGCGGGTTTTCCTCTCCCATTTGAGTCTTGAGCTACAGTTCGTTCTCCCACTGCGGCAAAGTTGTTTTGTATCCAAAATACAGTGTAAGCTTCCTACGTTTGTTTAAAACAAAGCTAGGATGAACAAATTAAATTAAATCTCCACGTTTGTGTACTGCGTATTTTTTGTAATATTGACTGAATTTTTTATAAAGTCAATATCAGACGTCGACGTCAATATCAGAAAGTCCAAACTGAACGACCACATAAAAATAAACCAGACTGTTGCTTTTTGCTACACGTATGCTCCTACTGTTGACCGTTTTGCGATATTCTACTCGCCATCATAAACATTATTGTCGTCATCGCCACTATTAATAACATGGCCCACTGGTAGGCCTGTTTGTAAATCAGTCCGAAGTAGCATCTATAAAACGTGCTTTCCCATTTTTCATCTTCTATACTTCGAGAATCGAGACACGTCTATTACAGAATATTGAGCGAATTGGTTTATATGCGATTTAAACGTCATAATTATGTAGATAACGGTATGTCAACAACGTGTACGTCGTTTAACTGCACAAATACATGTGCAGTAGAATTGCACGTATGTGATGCAGACTTGTTGCTCTCTGCAAGCAGCACTGTACGAAAATACAGCGCCTCTGCTCCGATTCTCATGCTGCGCATGTCCATTATTTTAAATTATTATGGAATGCTAGAACAATATATTGTAAATCGGGCTATCGACTGATTTGATGGCTGCCTGGTAAATTTTGCTACTTTTCCACTGCAGTGCTGCTGAGCAGGAAACGGGGCATTGGACAACGTTACCGATTGGCCGTACTCAATAATGATTGGACTCACGCAATGTTGTTGTTACAGGCGCCATTTTTTAAAATATATATGGTAAATTGTGAAGTTCAACGAAACTTTTCCTCAAAATTGTAAAATTCTGAAGGTAAACGTTAATTCTGGGGAATGCCTAACCCTTTTGGCCAATACTTTTGTGCGACTACTAACTCGATTAAACATTTATTAGGAAATTGTTAAAATCCTAATGCTTCATTTTTACTATTACCAGGAACCAACCAGCACCAGGCTGAGCTGAGCGCACTCATGGTCTCATTGGTTCCAGGTTATTTTCCATTATCGTGGAACTGGATGGTTCTATAGTAGTATTTCAAAGAGGCCTTAATTTTTCACTGTACATAAGCGCCCTCTTCAGTTTGGACGCGTGCGGCAACCGGCCAACCTACGAAGAATAATTTATTTTAAAAAAAACAATATCAAAGGGATTTCCAAATAGACACAAGTAAAATTACTTTTCATAATTTCTCACATACTAATCACTCACAAATCAGGATGAAGGACACATTTCAGTGGACATATAAGCATATCATTTACAAAACAATTTCAATCCTCAAGGGCCTGAGTAGCTGTTAGGCTGCCCTTTAAATAAGTGACGTCCTTGTTATGTCCATATGCACTTTTTATATTAAAATCAAGAGGTGATTTAAAATGATTTCCCCTGCTTTACAAACAAGGATCTGTGTTTTCAAGTAGAATTTACAGAAGTAAAATTTAAAGAAGAACGCTTTTAATAAATTAAGTATATGTAGTCCATGTTTAATTTCCCTATTTTGTTATAAGATTAACACTTTTATTCATTTTTTAAAATTAATTAATTACATAATTTTTAATTATGTTTTTAGCAGCATTGTAGAAAAAATCAGTGCCCCTGCTCTGATTCTCATGCTGTGCATGTCAGTCTTATTAAATGATTATGGAATGCTTGGACATAGATTTAAATAATGTTGTCAATCGAACTATAGAACTGATTTGATGGCTGCCTGGTAAATTTGAATGCTCTCTGTTTCCTGGTAGGCGAGTGGCTGGATTTTTTAAATCTAATGTGGGCTGCAATCAGAATCCCCTGGAGATTAATTTATGAATTATTTCATGAAAATGTAGTATTCTATTAATTGCATATGTGTCAAAATACCGATTAGCTCGCTGATGCATTCAATATATGTTTTTATTCTACAAGCCCGACCCCTTGTGGTCATTTAGCAAAAGCTTTAATAATTTCATTCTGCTCTAGCTGATTTTATTTATTTTATGCTTCAGGTTCTGGGTTCGTGCCTTAAACTGTATAACAACACCACCACCTTGTGGACATTAATATGGTGTGTTATTTGGGATCTATTTAGATAAAGGGTAGGTCTTAAATTACAATCAATGACATTGTAATTGTATTCAGAATTTCAAATCCTAAAATAATCAGTTGATCTAAAAGCACTTCATTGAAATTGTGTTGATATAAACCAGACTTAAATGTTTAATAGTGGTCCCCGTGCGCGCAAAATATCTGTTATATAATAACACATTGTCTGTTTAATGATTTCCACGGTACAGTTACTTGAAAACTTGTCTTATGTGGATGATAATTAATTTAGATAATAAAGTTCCATCGTGCTTTTTTAGCACGTCTTAACTCTCTAATGTAAATAATTCCAAACTAAATCTTTAAGTACTGTTTCTTTTTTATATATAAATTTGACACCAACATGTCTCCAAGCTACTCTCCAAATATAAACTTTGCGATACTGATTTAATTAATATCACTGACATCTATCTGGTTCGAAATACGCACCACAGAGCGCGTTTTCAAATACAGATTTGCAAAGTTTAGGTGAAAATCGTAATTGGCATAACTATGGCACCTCTGTCTCAATGGATAAGCGTCTGCTAAAAAAAAAGAAAATTAAATTTAAAAAAGAAAATTCGGTGTATTTCGAACATTCCAAAACGGGATTTCCCTTTGTCTAGATTTAAATTAATTTTATCAACGTGATGATAGAAAAAAAACTGGACTACCACCATCTACTTACCTAAACTTCGTAGCTCTTTACAATTATGTTTACGGAGTAAATAATAGCTGTCTGGAAGTCAAACTGGAGATATCAAAGCGGGGGAGTGCCGGTCTGCCCTCATTGGATCTTCTTGATCCAAGCGTTTTTAATGAAGTTCGAAAGGGGTGGAGAGAGTGAAGTGGTTAGGAATATCAAAAATAAACCTCAAATGTTTAAGCCAGAACGTATAAATACGACTGCTACTGACACCTCTCATTGCTGCCGCAGAATGGAAAGGGAAGATTATAAACTAGTAAATAGCATTGCATTAATTTAAGTATAAATTTTAAAATAATGTTTGAAAGCCCTAGATCTAGACTGTTTTCATCGTTCAAATGACAGCTCACGGTATACGCGTTTTACTTTAGTTTAGGATTAGCTCACAACAGAAATAATAATATAAAACGTACGTGGATAATACGTTGATTTAAAATTAACATACAGAGTACTTTTTGTCTAAAATACATGCAAAGATCTATCGCAGGCATCGATATAGCCTTTATAGAGGATATTCATTTGTTTTGGCGCTTTCATTTAAAGTAATTTCACTGCCGTATTTCTTCTTTTACATGAAAAGCATTTTTAGAATGTCTTCCACTATACATATAACTTTATTTACCCTTTCCATAATCAATTTAGCATTTTCTGAGTTTTTCGAATCAGAGGAAATTTTACCTGTAAAGATAAGCGGAAGAAACGGCGGTCGCTTTTGGAAGAGGAACGAGGAGCAGATGAGTTTGAGACTTGTTGCTTTTGGTAAAGATTTCACATTAAATCTGAGACCGGATGACAGCTTTTTAGCTGCGAAAATTAAGATCCATCGTGTTAAATCTGAATACATTTCTAAATTATTTGACGCCACAGAAGCACAAGAAAAAAACTTTCCTTCAAGCAATGATGAAAATGATATTCTGAGATACATTAACGAGACGGAAGAGCCCGGGGCAGATCTGAGAGATTGCTTCTACTCGGGGACAGTAGATTTCAACCAAGACTCTGTGGTTGCCGTCAGTCTTTGTTATGGGATCCAAGGATCGTTTATAACGGACGGAGATGAGTATCTGATTAAGCCTAAAATGCTTGACAATGGAAAAACCGAGCGTTCCCTTACGCAACTGCACGTTATTAAAAGAAGAGTTTTTACCGGCACACTGAGGGCACATGATACCACTTTCGATCGAGTGGAAGACGGGAACCATGGGACAAGCGAAAGCGGCGCTTCATCCCAAAGGGTAATTGAAGCGCGAAGGATGAGCAGGAAAAAACGCTTTGTATCTACAGCGAGATATGTTGAGACTTTGGTAGTCGGAGACTCCTCAATGGCACAATTCTACGGAGACGACATAAAGGTATGGTCTTTTAATCAATCTAGAGTGGGCTGTTCCGTTATATTCTTTTATTTGACTTGGACAAATTCTAAATGTCGCTGTGTGTATTTCTTGAGGCATTTCAGTTCCACAAGCTAATAAACACAGCTGAACATCAACTCACTTACGTGTAACAGATGAAGTCAGACTAAAACATTATGCAGACTGCAGTCAATATAAATGTTTGAGTAGTTGGCCTGCATACTTAAAATTGGTTACATTATTTAGTTGTGCCCTTTGGATTGGAGCCAGCGACTGACTGATTCCCGTTTCAGTAACCCAACCTATGCACCACATGCTCTCCCTGGGACTTTTCATGGGAGTACAATTTGGACAACAGGTTCAATTCCTCACTGTTTAACACTGCTCACTGTTTAACATTAGACCTGAATGAGCACACTAAAACAAGAACCCCCCCCACACACACACACACACACACACACACACACACACACATACAAACACACTCACAAATAAATGTTTCCACTAACCCCTATGAAGGATGTGTACATTAATATTTATTGAGAAAGCTTGACCATCACCTTTGGCTTATTGACTTTCTCCCACAGTTAGTTATGTGTCACAGAAATATTCAGCAAAGACCGTGCAGCCACACAAAAAGGTTCAGGGTTCTTGATTCGGGTTCTTAAGCTGATGAAGCATCCACTTGCCAAAAGGGAACCGACTGCATCTTTGTTTTTGACTTTCTGTTTGTGTGGATCAGGCAATTGGCCAGATCGAGGCTTAGCGTTGCCACAAAGTACTCAACATTTCCACAGCGAGAGAATTAACACATAATTATAGATTACCCACAGTTTACAGTGGAAAGAATGTAGACATGTCTGTTCAGAAGATTTGGCATCTCAATTGCAATGAAAACGATTCTGTTTAAATTCAGACTGTGTATACAATCAGTAGTTAAGGAAATGGAACTTTGGGTCATCTTTCAAATCGAAGGAGTGGTCCCACTGCTGAACTTTGACCTCGCAATTTGTAAATGTAAACCTCCCAGCGCAAGGATGACGTTTAAACTAATAAATACTGTGAGTGACTACATACGACCTGCTACATTAGCAATACACCATCAATATTACATGCATTAACTCAAATAGATACTTTTGGAGGAATTTTGAAGCCAGGATGGACGCGACTTCTGCTTAGTTCTCCTGTTATTCTGCTGTGTTTCGTTCTCTTGACGCAGCACTACCTCCTGACCGTGATCTCGGTGGCAGCCCGCATCTACAAGCACCCCAGCCTAAAGAACTCTGTCAACATGGTGGTGGTGAAGATGTTGATCGTGGAGGACGAGGAGGTGGGGCCCTATGTCTCCAGCAACGGGGACCTGACCCTACGCAACTTCTGCTCCTGGCAACAGCTGTTCAATCCCGCCAGCCAAAGGCACTCGGAGCACTACGACACCGCCCTCCTCTTCACCAGAGAGGTGAGGGCACCCCCAACATGTGGATGGAAGCATGGAGAACGTCTCTCACACACACAAACAGTCGTGCACACAGGATTTTGGGCTCAGTTGCTTGGCCTTTGTTATTTCTTAACATATAAAAGGTGTTGAATAGCCTCATTAAATATTATTTTAAAAGGTTATGGTTTAAATCAAGACAGAGTGAGTTGTGGCAGGAAAGGAAATTTTGTATGCAAAACAAAAATTAGTCACTTTTAAAATTCCAGAATAAATATGTAAACAACAGGGTAGGCCAAGAAGGGATTTTTAGTTATCTCTCTCTTTAACACTCTTTGTTAGAATGCTAGTGTGTTCAAAGCACGTTCTAAACTATGCCTTTCAATTGAAGGTATTTCATATTCACATCTCAGTCCAAAAAATTGAATCTGGCCAGTCCTTGCGATGGGAGCTGAAAGCAACATCTGCATTTAAAGGTGTTCTAAGAACGATGCATTTTTAGGACTTCCATAAATAAAGCCCCATGCGGGGCTAAACAGGCAACACACAAAACACCTGGCCTGAATCTGGACCTCCCTAAGAAAGCAAGACGCATGTTTGACTGCGGTCAAGTGGCAGCTGTATCAGGACTACATTTGTGCACACTGTGTGTGGCTATTGGCCACCGACAGGACTAGACTCATGCCAGTTGTGATTCAGTTTTGCTTCCTCCAAGTCCAGCTGCAGTTTGAGTTATGCGTGGATATATGGCTCTGCTGTCTGGGCGTTGTTCCCAGGAAATGGGAACGTGGTATCTCAGCGGGAACAGGGATAGAAGTTGCGGAATTTCGGGAGTCTGTTGTTTACAGAGCCCGCCGGGCCCCCGCACTTTAGCATTAAAGTTTCCTGAGTTTGACATTTTGTTTGCTCCGTCTTACGATAGAAGCCCTGAGAAATGTGAATCGTCGGCCAGAGCGTCTGTAAACGCGCGGTTTGAAAGGCCTCCTCTTTACTGCAGGATATTTGTGGACACCACAGTTGTGACACCCTGGGCGTGGCCGACGTAGGCACCATGTGCGACCCCAAAAGGAGCTGCTCTGTCATCGAGGACAATGGCCTGCAATCTGCCTTCACAGTGGCTCATGAGCTAGGTTCGATACACATGCGTCCACAGATGGGACTGTTAAAGCACTGACGGGCGTGGGCGGCGGGTGGAGTCGCTGGGGCACGGTTGTGACGCTTGGGTTTCCCCTCCCCTCCACCCCGCACAGGCCACGTGCTCAGCATGCCTCACGACGACTCCAGGAACTGCGAGAGGATGTTCGGGCACCTGGGAGGACACCACGTGATGGCACCGATGTTTGTCCACCTCAACAGGACCCTGCCCTGGTCTCCCTGCAGCGCGCACCACGTCACCGAGTTCTTCGACAGCGGACACGGTAGGAGGGACCCTCCACTCTGTCTCTGTTTTTACATGTCCATCCGCTCAGATATGCCATAGGCTTAGGTATGAATTTTTCCCCAAGTATTTATGGAAAGGCACCCTCCCTCCATGTCACATCTCTAACACTCTTCATGCCTAAACATTAGGTATGCTATATCACACATCATCATCATCATCATTATTATTATTAATGTCATTATTGTTATCATTGTTATCGTTATTAAACCCTTTTTTTTTTAAACACACATTTGTATGAAAATTTTTCATATTCTCATTATAAAACTTGCACACCGCTCACAAATGTGCCGTAGCACTCAGTTCTGTTAGGGAAAGACAGTCAACGGCCTTTTTTTGGGTACAGCACAAAATAGGCAGTTACGCTTTTTTGATTCAGCTTTGGTTTAGAGGGCGTTTGTTCAGTTTCTTCAGAGCGTAAGTTATTACAATTTCCATAATGAAGGTCTTTAGAGTCACCGAAATCCCCCCTTTATGTTCACAACTCAGCTTGCTTTTACAATACCACTCCTGCCCGAACTCGCCTTAACCACAAATGAAAACCGCGCTCTTTTATTCCCTGGTGAGTGTTATAACAACTGTCTAAATAGCTGTGTTTATTTCGGCTGGCCTCCAGTTGCTTTACTCCGCTGTTGAAGAACAGAGGACTATAATATTTCAGGTAGCTGACCCACGGGAATGCCATTCAAAAGGCTGTGATGGCAGGAATGAAGGAGGACTGTGGGATACCTTGGCCATGTACAATAATAGCCTGACATTCAACAAAGTGGTTAATTGTAAACACCAGGGTTGGCCTTTCTGGGAAGCAATTAATCTGCAGAGGGGTGGAAAATACTTGCATCACGGAAGAACGTTTTTTTTTTTTCCCTTCAGGATTTGTATGTGATAGGGTTTCAGCCACTCTACTTGCTATCTTATTCCTTTCAGCAGCATGATCCTTATTGCCCAGTATGTATCCCCTGCATAACCCCCGCCCCCTTACAAGGTAAATGTGCTGCTTTGCTTTGAATGTTTCCACACAAAAAAATCATCCCCGTTTAACACATGTCCATACTGTCATTGCACAGTAGATTAATCAGTTAAAAACCGATTTTTGATCCCCCTACCAAAAGGGGACTGCCTGCTGGACGCCCCTGATAGGGTCCTGCTCTTGCCTGACAAGCTGCCAGGCCTGACGTTCAGCCTGGACCGCCAGTGCCAACAGGCCTTCGGGGAGGAGTTTGGCCACTGCCCCAACGTCTCTGACTCGGACGTGTGTAGCCAGCTGTGGTGCCACCTGGAGGGCCAGACACACTGCGCCACGCGGAACGGCAGCCTGCCGTGGGCAGACGGCACGCCGTGCGGCGCAGACCGGTCCTGCCTGAGGGGTGCGTGCGTAGCGGCCGACCAGGTCGTGCAACCTCAGGTGAGGCGGCTCACGTAACCTCACCCCTTTTCTGTCTTCCTGCATACCCTGACAACGGTAGGGAAGATTTGGGGTTTTATTATGTGATTATTTGCCTTTGGCAAGGTCTTCAATCTCAGCACATTAAGATAGTCAAGAAACCCTGATACATTCTGTAAAAGCCTCTGTCCGGTTCCCTGACGCCGCCTTTTTAAACGGAGCGTCGCAGCAGGTGTCAGTGAGAGGCGAGGTTGGTTGGGATATCGGACAGTGCTGATGGGGGGGTGGTGCGAGAATATCTCCTGTGGCCAGGAATGGTAAGAGGAATGTGAGATATGGCGTGCGGTGAGCGGCACTGCCTGAGCCAATGCGGGCTGAGAGGCCCCGAAACCTCCAGGCCAGACTACACGTGTCCACGCTGGGTTGGCCGTGACATCATCACTGCTGACGATCAATGCATTGTTTGTTTGTTTTTTTCCCCCCCTTTATTTGCTGAGAGGTTGTACACTGATACATTTAAATAAATACAAACATTGCCATCTAATGAAATCGATCGCTCCTTTCTCTGTTGTAACAGAGAAAAACCTTTAGCGCTAACCTTTTGCTCCCTTGCTCCCAATAAAGGCTGTCGACGGTGACTGGGGGCCCTGGGGGCCATGGGGGCCGTGCTCCAGGACCTGTGGAGGAGGAGTGGAGTTCTCCCACAGGGAGTGCAGCGCTCCCGAGCCACAGAATGGTGGGGAGTACTGCGAGGGCCAGAGAGTCAAGTACCAGTCCTGTAACACTCAGGCCTGTCAAGAGAGCAATGGTAATCACATATTGGGGAAGTAGAGGACTATGTAAATCAGCGTTTATGAGAGACAGTCAAATTGCAAATGTGTCAAGTGAACACAGAATTAGGCATTTGCATTCTAACCGCTCTTTATATGTATATGTATATGTCGATTCCCTGTTTGGGTGACCGTAAGCCTTGCACAGTATTCCCCTTTGGAATGAGGCCCGGTCCGACTGACGTACGGAAAGCCTGCGGGCCATGGCAAAGGGCAGCTTTGCACTGACCTTGTCTTACTCAGGACACTGTTTGCCCATGCTATGTTATTTCAGGCAAGAGCTTCAGAGAGGAGCAGTGTGAAAAGTACAACAGCTTCAGTCAGCTGGACGTCAATGGGAACGTCAAGCAGTGGATCCCAAAATACGCCGGCGTTTCCCCCCGGGACAGGTGTAAGCTCTTTTGCAGAGCAAGAGGGAGCAGCGAATTCAAAGTGTTCGAAGCCAAGGTCCGACCCCTTTTTGAATAGGTGCAATATACTGTGATAGTTTATGATGTTTAGTTTATACCAGCAGACTGTACAACACGTTTTCCAGCTATTGGATTCATACGGACACAAAATATTTAAATATCCCCGTTGATATTATTTGAGTGCTATGCTAGCAAGATTAGGGCTCCAGAAAAGCTTCCAATGTCAACATCCGGTCTCTCCAATGTGCAGGTCATCGACGGCACTCGATGTGGCCCTGACACCACATCTATCTGTGTCCAAGGCCAGTGCATGAAAGCAGGGTGTGATTTGGTCATTGGGTCAGCCCAGAAGCTGGACAGGTGCGGTGTGTGTGGTGGAGATGGATCCAGCTGCAGAAAGATCACCGGCTCCTTGAACAGGGCCTTGTACGTCTGGAGTTTGGTCGTCAGACATACATCATTATAAAGTACTGTATTTAAATGTCATGTCGTAAATCCTCTGAATCTTTTTTTTTACCTATTGCCAGATACGGCTATAATGATATCGTTACCATCCCGGGCGGGGCCACCAACATTGATGTCAAGCAGCGCAACCTCCGAGGGTTTGAGCACGACGGCAACTACTTGGCCATCAAGAGGGAGGACGGGTCCTACATCCTGAATGGAAACTTCTCTGTGGCCACTGTGGAGCAAGACCTCCCTGTGCTGGGAGCAGTCCTCCGGTACAGCGGCTCCTCTGCCGCCCTGGAGAGGATACAGAGCTTTGGTCAGCTCCAGGAGGCCATCACGGTGCAGCTGCTGGAAACCGCTAGCGAGGCGTCTCCTCCCAAGGTCAAGTACACTTTCTACATCCCCAAAGGTGTCTCCCTCAGCAAGGCCAGCGAGACAAAAGCTTCCCTGCATGCCATACAGCCTTTTGGCGCCTCCCAGTGGGTCCTGGGGGACTGGTCGGAATGCTCCAAGACCTGCGGCTCGGGGTGGTCCAGACGGGACGTAGAGTGCCAGGACGACGCCGGCTTATCCTCCTCCTTCTGCGACGAGGCACTCAGGCCCACGGACATCCGGGCCTGTGCCGACCTGCCATGCCCCATCTGGCAGATGGGGCCTTGGTCGTCATGCTCACAAACTTGCGGCCGCGGGGAGCGCCGGCGCAGCGTGCTGTGCATTGACTACACCGGGAAGACAGTGGAACCGGGGAGGTGCAACCCGACCAAGAGGCCCGTGCCCGTGTCGGGAGAGTGCGCCTATCAGGAGTGCTGATTCTAGTCCTAGCAGGGAAGCCGACGCCACAGCACAGTGAGGTGAACCCCCGAATCACTCCTGGCCCTCATCCAGAGACAAAGAAAGGAACCGCATCCACCAAAGAACAAGGTCGCAAAGGAGTCAGACGAAAACCTGTTTGTTTTAATTGTATAATCGTCGTTGTTGATTTTCACTGAAGTTTTTCCTAACCACTATCAAAGGTTTCGCTAATTTGAGATCTACCTCAGAGAATGTTATATCCTTAGCAGTGGGTGAAGATCCTGTCTGCTCATCGTATCATTTTTTTAAAAGCTACTGTGACATCAGTGTAAAATACCTCCGTTTCTACGTCCTCTGATTAGCTGCACTGCTACTCAGACGGAAAACTGGCTGACAGTGGATTCCAGCTTTTCCTGCCTTAAAACTGGACCATTTCCATCCTTTCAAATGTAACGTAACAGTATTGCTAAAGCAACCAACTGTGTTTATCCAATATAGAGAGGAAACATCAAGACGAATCATTTTTAACATGAATGTTTTCCTATAGGTTCACATATTTACCCTGTTTTCATAGGATAGGATGCATTTAAATATATTATGATAATTTTTTGTTTTTTTTGTTAATAAAATAATCTTTTTAAATACTGCCACAAAGAATGTTCTGAGGATTTGGAGGTGGCAATACTATAAAATATGAAGACAACAACGATCGACATCCAAATTTCTTGATGAAAGAACGTGTTTAACTGAGGGTGGTCTGTTGTCTTTGTTACAGGAGCCAGTGATAAAAACAAATCAGCTGCAGTTTAGCGCGCACAAATCTGTACCAGAATCCATTCCTGGTTCTCAGTGAGCATAGAGGTGCATAAGATTGGAAGTGTATTGGTTTTACACACATAGTGTGCTAAATTAAATATAGTTTATGCAACAATCCACTTTTGCCATATTGGTCTGGAACATCATTTAGCGCAGGGTCTGGCTTTTCTTGCTTTGAATAGATTTGTGTATTTATTGTTCGTAATTTCATGAAAGATTCTTTTCAACCTGTGAACGGAACAAATCAGCCGAATGAAGTTGACATGAAAACGTTAAGCTCTTTTTGTTAAACTCACTTTCAAGTTTATGGGTTAAACAAATATAATATATATATATGTTTTTTGGGTTTTTTTTTGCTGCATGCTGAATACATTTTGCATAGACATTATTCATTGCTATAATTCAGAATGAAATTAAGGCTTTTTCACTGCCGTGATTTATATTTTAATAAGCTGTTGTTGTAATACACACTGGCTGTGTGATGTAGCATTCCAGGAAGTGTACAAAAGCAAAATGATAATTTAAAATATAATGGCATGATATCCCTTCAGTGAAGGCTTGTAATATGTATTTTAACAACTTACTTTTAAAGCTATTTATTTTTGTATAGTTTCTACTTCTTTCATGTATAGTTACAAATTATATGGTTTGTAGATGCTGCTGTTTTCCAGAATTATAAGTGATTACTTAAACTGAAAATAAAATAAATACATGGCTAATGATGAATCTCTCAACTGAAACTTTTTTAAATCCACCTTATGCCTGGAAAAGTTAGAACCCTACGTAGCAGGCTATAATTGCATGTGATTCAGTCAAATGAGGTTATGTTAGAAAATAACCACTTTTCTGAATACCATGGGGATTGTCTGCAGTTAATCTAATTGTTAGTTTAGCAAATGTTTGGGAAAATTAAAGGGGCTACAACAAAGTATAAGAAATTGAATGAGTCACATTGTCCCCAGGTACATTTTCCAAAACTTTGTAGTTTATATTTCTGATATATATGAAAATATATTAAAGACATGATTGATGACAGAGACAACAGGGAATTATGAGCCTCCCTTGAATATAATGGCATTAGCCCAAACGTCTCAAATACTAGTAAGAAGATTTCTTAAGCAAACACCTAATCAAACCTTGTGCTTCAGTGATCGCATCGTCGGTTTAAGCAGAAACACAGAAACAAAATAAAAAAACAAAAAATCAGGATGGTCCTATCCATAGGGACTGCGCCCCTGGGAGGCATTAAGGTGTAATGCCCCTCTAGACACTCTTTGTATCATGAGT
>JAOVYW010000033.1:3709332-3748003 GCA_025775045.1 Hiodon tergisus
ACAGACTGTGGGGTGTGGGGGGTTGGGGGGAAGGCGGTTGCGCAGGGTCCTGACTACCGGACACTTATGTTGGAACCATTGGAGCCTGGCTTGTTCTTATCTTTGACCTGAAGGGATAGAGATCAAAACAACACTCATATCAAAAACCTCCCAGCTGTGGCACACAAAAGGCCACACACCGAGAGGTCCCCCCGGAGCATTCAATGCACACCGCCAGACGATGGGATATCACTCAACACATCAGCAACAAGTGGGAGCGTAATCGGTTGAGCATACACTCTTGCATACCTCCACATACAGAAACACATAGACACCGAAGGAGAAACGGTGTCAAGCAGCACTTCTCTTCTTCTCACAGAAGGTAAATCGTGATGAGAAGGCTATGTGAGTGGGCCCACGCTCGGGGACAATGGGGGTGGAGACAGGCAACAGAGTGGAAGGTGGGTGAGAGGTAGATGCAGTGAGACAAAATTGTCTGACACCCGTCACCCCAAAAACAAGCCTGGCAAAAGAGTCCTGCCAGTAGATCACTCTAGAGTAGAGCAGAGGTGGGGATAGGGAAGGGGGGGTTCTGCAAGAAAAAAGATAGATAAAATGAGTGTCCCCTAACTGAGACTGAGATGGGAGAAACAGGAAACTTGACTAACCTGAGTTAATGAGGGGATAAAACATATGAAACAATGCAGGGTTTACACTGATAGAGCTGGCTTAACATGGGGGGGGGGGGGGTTGGTATTGATAACAATACCACCACACCCAGAACTTGGACGCGGTGAACCAAAAATCTGTAGCAGGCAACAAGAGATCAAACATAAAACCAAGCTTCTAACTAGAAATCTCGCATTTTAATAAAAAGCAGTTTTATATGACTACCATTTTGCAAGTGAAAAATGAAACACACACACAAGCTCTTATTTCACACTCCACTTAAGCATCTGTGCCATAAAAACACCCACCGGTGAACTTTGGCTGGAACAAACAGTCCAACAACTTCACAAACCTCGTTCACGAACACTTTTTTACGCCTGACAAAGCACAGATTAAACAGACTTCTCATGCAAACAAACACATTCATTCCTGCAGTTCCGAGTCAAGTAAGCAAGCTGCCCCAGAACCAGAGCCGAAACCAGGGTCGGACCAGCTGCTGCTCCGATCAGCGACAGCCCCATGACCGGCTCATCTGTGAAGCCACCAGCGCCTCGACGGGACCCATCCGTGCACCCCTTACCCGATTGCAGGAGCCTGCGGTGGGGACACGGCAGGGCGACCAGGGGGCAAGTAACGCAATACGCCTGGAGAAGGAGAGACCAGAGGGGACAGCTGGAGGGACGCGACGCATGGGCTAAAATTAGGACCACCCCTCACCCTCCACGCCCCAATCACAAACACCACCACAACAAACTCCAGCACTGTTGCCAGCTCCTGGCTGAATATTAGGACGAGGAGGCCAGGGGGGAAATCCAGCAGGGAGAGAGGGTGGCACTTCCATCACATATTCACACGCTTCTCCACCATAACCACGGTGACAGCGAAGAAGTAACCTCACACATTACTTGGATTTTCCCCAAAAAACTAACTGTGGCATGGTTCTATACCCCAAGGCAATTCCAAGAAGCTTCTAACCAATTTGCTCACTCTTTTCCCTGCTGCCTCATCCTGGTTTCTCCACAAAGCTGGTTCATAGCTTAAGTTTAAACACTGGTTAACTAGTATATCTCTCCTGTATCCAATCAATGACTTTTTATCATTTATTTTTGTACAAAAGCAAATATCGTACAACATTGAATGAAATAGATCGCATAGAGGGAGACAACTTTACTTTAACGCTCCTTAAAATGGTTAAACTCACTTTAAGTGCCACAAGAGGGAGCTCGTAGCCTTTGTTGTTTTGTTGCACATGAAATTGAACCAGATACAGGTTCTCAGTAACCTTAAAGTTATCTTTGTAAAATAGAACACCTTAATACCTTACGGAATGATAATAGTCTGACATAAGGAATTATGACTATAACTACAAAAAAGCCGCCTGCAAATATAGTCCCCCACTGCACTAAAAAGTCAAGAGAAACCTTCAGTGACACATGATGGACCAGTGCTGGAGTTGTTTTTGTTGTCCTGTTGGGTGAACCAGCAACCAGCAACCAGCAATTAGCAATTAATTAAGCCCACCTTGAACTGACCCAGTCTAGCATAGTTTAGGTCAAGCACTGGTAGTCATGCCTGCTGAGACTGAAATGGACTATACCACAAGAAGAGCAGGAAGGGACCAGACCCTCAGGGGAACACAGTGCTCCCCACTTGGTTCTAAATTCTGTTACAATAAACACTCGCCACACACAAACACACACAAACACACATACACACACACACAAATATACACACAGGTACACACAGTGACAATCACCCACACCACACAGACAGGCATATCGACACACACACACACACAGATGCACACAGACACACACGCTGCACAGACAGATTCATACATTTACAGACACCATACAGCAATACCTACAAGAGGGGTAGTAATGAGCAGTGTAAAAAAACATGTGAGTTAGCTGTCAGCATGTTCAGCTGAAGAATACTACAAGATCTTGTATGAAGAGCAAAGTGGGACGGACACACTGAGTCAGCAGTTCTTTAACATCAGCGAGAGACAAACAGTCTATAACATTCCATTGCTTTCACCTTCCTACCTCCTCCTCCTCATCACCAGGAACAGAAAGTGCCATTAAGACAGAACATGGTAGGTTGGGTGTAGAGCGAAAAAGTTGCTTAGAGGGGTACCCAAGGTGTGGCGGTCTCGATGAGGGTTTGTTTTAGCGGCAGGAATGTCAGTCCCAGTACCAGCCGATAACACAGGGTAAAGGCAGGTCTCATCTCGCCTCGCAGCCCTGTCCATTTGGTTCAACAGGGTGTCCAATGGCCCCCGGCCCACAGATCAGAGATCCACCCCCCCACCACAGGCAAACAGATAGACACACAGCATAGTGACCGCGCTGATATCTGTCATCCGTGGGTCTCAGGCAGCCATAATAACAGTTGACATTTAAGTGAGACACTCAAACCACCCCTGAAGGAAGGCAGAATTGTCAAAAGTGGGTGACCTTGGAGTGTTGATGTTCTGTGCCAATGAAGTAACGTTTGGGAAATTTTGGGCCATAGGGCAAGCTGACCTTTTTTTCAACCCCAGAAATGAATGACCAATAGTTTGAATAGACTTCACCTAGTCTTTCAAGTGAACATCGACCACTATTTATGAGGTTTACTGTAAAACTGACATGACCAACCTACAAATCCCTGATTAAAATGTTTTTCCATTCTGGGAAAAAGAGGACATCTAGAGGACACATAGGAAATGCCCCCTATACACACTAATCAAAACAGTGACCTGTCAAGCGCAAGACCTGATTAGCACAAGATGTTGCTAACCTGTGGCCGTTAAACTCCTCCCCAGCTTCCGTTAACAGTCGCTCCTTACACTTCTCAATAATGAGACAGAAAAAAAGAGGAACCAAAAATAAAACAAGGAACCAACTTTTAGTTTCACCAGAACACACCAACGGCTCCGCACAATGAAGACGAAGTGAAAACCCAGACTGGGCATGATGTAGACAAAGAAAAAACACAACAAAAAAAAACGCATCACCGGGTTTCTCTCATTTAGCATAGGTCTTAAAAAGACTCTCATCTGCTCATACCCATTAACCCCGCTTCCCCTCACTTGCTGTGGAGTCGGTGCACATTCTCCTGCATAGGGTCCCGAGGGCAGCACTGGGCCACATGAAACAGAAACCTGCTCGCCTGGTTTTAACCATGGTGGAGCAGAAAAACTCATCTTGCACATCTAGTCGCAGTTCAGCTGATTGTACGGACTCCTAATTACCAAACAAAGTGTAGAAAATGGCAGTGTGGTTCTTTAGTCTCATTTTCGAAAATGAGGACAGCTCTTTTTTTTTGCCATCAGCCCCTCGGTTGGAGAGCCTGGCCCCACACCACAGAGCATTGCAGTCAGCATGAAGTCCTCACTGCCTGCACCTGCTGAGCACCAGAATTTGCCCTGTATTTGCATTTTCACCAGTTCACGCCGACAACAATGTCATCATACAAACCACCATTAGGACAACGTAAACCATTTAAAACAAGGTTTAAGGTTGCACATGAGATACTTACACCCCCAAAAAACACTAATCGGATATAACTCAGTTATAAAGCCCAGTTAGCAACAAACACTTCATTAAGGTCTTTTTATAAATTTTTATATAGCAACGGCAGTTCTAGGTCAACTCAGAGAGACAGTTTTTCTAATTTCCAAATCGTTTTTCTTTTAACGAACAAGACAGGTTGCATCTGGGACAGGACGCCCTAGAAAGCAATGTGGAGAGGAGAGAGGGGGTGGAGGATGTGACTGTGCTTCCATCCAATCTGGCAGCACCCGGTGAACACTCATCACCTTCCCCTATATCATCAACAGAGGGAGTGGGGTGGGGGGGTACCGTGAGGGGGGTACCATGAGGGGGGTACCATGGGGGGGTACCATGGGGGCAATGCAGCAAACACCGCTTTCCACGCTACTCTCTTTTAAGAGAAAAAAACGGATTACGTCAGAAGTTCCAAAAATAAACCCTGCTCCACATACCCAGACTGCACTGTTCTATTTGGCTGATGTTACCCTGGAGATGCCCACCGGCTGCCAACAGGTAGAAGGAAGTAGAGGGAGGCTGCCAGACCTTCAGGTGAGTTGGCAGGAGCAGCATTACATTCCTGCCTGACCTGTCACTCTGATCTGGAATGTGGCACAGAGGGAGGTGTATTTACTTCCTGTCTGTAGTAGGGAGGTGAGAGGGAGCCCAGTGGATGAGTTCGCCCCCCCACCCCTATCTAACCAAAGTGGGCAATTAAATTCAGCTTGGCATATAACCGTCTGACTAGTTTAAGGTTATAGTATGTTCAGATAACTTTCCTGGCTTTTCTTTTGCAGATCAGGTTCAGGAGAAGAAGGCAAGAGAGAGTGCAATGCGAGGAGCAATTAAAACAGTGGAAACAATAGATTCAAGCAAACCTGGGAGAGCTAGACAGAAGGAACAGGAAACAGCGTCAGGAGACGGAGCTATAAGACAGCCCTCTCAAAGCGCAGCAAGCCGTTCATTCAGCAGTGCGTCCCACAGGCGTGTGTGGACTTGTTACTCCCTGTGTCTGGCTTAGCATCAGCTTGGCTTGGCTTGTCAAGTGCTGCCCATGGGCCATTACCGTGTGACAATCTCGTGGCTCCCGTCCCTGAATGTATCTACTCCTCTATCCCCTGTGTCCTAGCTCACAGTCCTCATTCATCACTACACATAGAGACTGTACGCTCATTATTACATTCAGTCATCTACCAGGGGGTTCATCCTTGCCCCATGGACTTACTTCAAACAGTTTACACTCTTCTTCACAAAGGCTTTGACCATTGACATTATTTACATTCTTTGGCCATGCGGGAGGAGGTAAAAACACCCTGCCCTCAAACACACACCCTGCATTTCACACAGGTACATGCAAGCACACAATCTGCTTTCCCCCTCCATTGCGATACAAACACACAGACACACATACCTTACATTTAATACATAAAAGATAATAACAAACAATCTGCATTTCATGTACACTCACGTACATACATACGGAAAAACAGTTTTCTTTTCCTACAAACACAGACACCAACAACTTTCTCGATACTTCATCTGAATTCTCTGTTAAATGTGGAATTCTTTACTCTAAGGTGGATTGGCAGGATCAACAACCATTGACAAATGTCAAGGCATAACCTGTTTTTGTTTTTTCTATACTTCTCTTAGAAGAGTGCTTATATAACTATATAACAAACATCCTGAGATTACACAGCAGGGTGGCTGAGTGACAGCTCTTGTGCCGCAGAAACACATGGCCAGTGGGATGTTCCCAACTGAAAACTGACCTGTCAGCACACTTCGCGGTAAACGTGTTTGTCAGCTGGTGGGGTGGGAGTGCAGTCACACACCAGCGCAGTTGGAGGGGGGGGGGGTGTTTCTTCAAACACAGCCATCACTCGAGATGGGACAGGGTGGGGAAGGAGGGCGTGTTAACACCTAACAGAGCCACATTCCTGTTCAGGAACACATTGAACGACAACTCACCTGAAAAATCAAACACACTGAAACGCAATGTTGGCTGGGCGAGGCAGACAATCTTGGGTCACCTCAGCCGCAAGGCACAAAATCCTTATCGATTCAGGAACCACAGCATTGTTCAAAGGTCAAAGCTCTGAGTTTCATTCACAGAAATATTTAGAAAAACACACACTCGCTCACACATGCAGACAGAAATGTCCTTTTTAGCATGTGATAAGCCTGACTACTATTCTTCTAATATAGACAACAAAAGAAGGAGAAGAATAACAACAACTAAAACTAAAACTTTTAATTTCCACAGAGCACAACCTGAGCACCTCAAACCCTTACCCATCGTACTCAGACAAGGGTGGTCAGGTTCAGTCCAGGTATACTACAGGGTCAGATAGGTGTTGTTCCACTCTTAACTGTTTAATTGGGCAGGAAATTACCTCACCAGTTTTCAGGATGTAAAAACAATTACACAGCTGCGGTGCATGGGTAATGGAGCTCCTATGTATGGGGAGTGGGTACTTCCACTAAGGATCATGGGAAGAGCGTACTTCCACTCAGGATCACAGGATGAGGGTACTTACACTGAGGGCCTCCCTGCGAGACACCTCTCGGCTCTTCAGCCAGCAACGACTCAGTTCACTGAGCTCTGGGATCGGCTGCACCCTCAAGCGCACGGTATCGCCTGACTGGCGGATGGCCTCCACGATGTCGTCCCGGCTTTCGCTCTCCACGTTGCGGCCATTAACCTCCACCAGCCGATCTCCTGGCACTAGCCCCAGGGCAGCCGCCGTGTCCCTCGCGCCGGGCTCCGCGAAGTGGACTGGCCGACGGTAGATGGTGCCGTCAGCACGGTGGTCTACCATGGCACTTCGGCGCAGGGAGAAGCCAAAGTCACCCGTGTCCCGGCGATGCAGCTCCAGCTCTCGCAGCTCGGGCGCCGGCGGTGGCACCAGCAGGTCGGGCAGCCTCAGGTCTGCTGGGAACGTCCTGCCCACCAGCTCTGGGACCTGCGTCCAGCCTGGGGCCTCCACCAGCTCCCGCTGAAGGCTCATTGTCCGCTGGGTGTCAGACACTTCAGCCTCCACCTGCGGCAACGGCGAGGCCAAGTCATGCCCCAATGGAGAGGACTCCTCCAAGGGGCTGTCCTCCCTGTTCTTTTGAGAGAAGGAGAGGCGCTTCATTAATTGGCCAACTTGTGAGTTCTGCTTGACCAGCCCACCAAACTTGGCCACACGTTTCCGGGCCTGGCCTGCCTCCCCTCCCCATTTCGGGTCATCGGCAGTGTCCGGAACCGCACTGGTCCAATTGCTGAGGCTGCTTGAGTCCACATCATCTTGAAGGGCCATTGGGCTGGAAATCTCTAGCCTGGGTCTGCCATCCTTCCTGGCGGCGCGGGGGAGGTGAAAGAAGCCCCTCCTTGCACTCATCTCCTCCAGGCTCTCCAGCTCCGCTGCCGACATCCTCTCCTTCTTGTCTTTCTTCTCCTTCTCTTTCTTCTCTTTCTTTTTGCCCCCGTCCCTCTCCTTGTCCTTCTTGATTAGGTTGAACATGGTGGCGTCCCACTGCCAACCTCTCTCACTCTGGAGCGGTGTTGCCTTGCTAGGTCGAAGGGAGAGCCTTGCCTTCCAGCTTGGGTGTTGTCATCCACTGGCTCAAAGCCACCACATCAGCCAAGTCGCACTGAGGAAACAACACAGCAAAACTAGTTAAACTCAGTGCCTGGTAGGTCGACCTGGATAAGAAAGTCTGCTAATCAGAAAACAAATGCAATGTAATTATATATCAAAAATAATTTCAATGCCTAATTAAAAAAGAAATACTAAAAAAGTGAGCAACCCTAGTGATTATAGCAACCCAAATTTAATTCTTAGTGGCCTATAAATGCAAGTAGCCCAGTAAATGAACGCTACCTGTCCTTAATGAGGGCACAACAAACAATTAACAAAACGCTCCACCAGTACAAATATAAGAAGTTGGCTTGGACATAACATTCCGGAACCTTCTTACAGCCCTGAGCAGCTAAATCCCAGAAGCAAGAAAACCCCCTCAATGTGCAGCACTCTCAGTCATGGACTCTAAATTATTTATGAATTTCACCAGTGGACAGGTCACAAACCTCCAGTGATGCCAGGTTTTTAAGTGACTCGCTGTCCTTTTTTCCTTATTGTCTGACAAAAATTGTGTTTTAAAATGCTTTCCTTGAACATGTGTAAAACAAAGTCCTGGCAAGAATGGCATTTGCATCAACTAACAGCTAAATTCTTAATGACTCTCAGTCCAACCCTTCAAACTAATGTCAGCCGTCTAATATGAAAACAGGCTCAGAGAATAAATGAGCATCTGAATTCTACTGACACAAAAAAATCTTTGGAGAAATCCTAAGAAAGGGCAGCAGGCAAGCCAGAACCCGACCTATCCAACGCATCATTGTTGTTTCGCCTTTCACCGAGACAGCCACCAAGCCACCACCACAGGAAAGTAAACACAACACCCAAACCGGGTAAATCGAAACAAATGTCCTATTATCATAAATACAGCTCACTGAAGGGCTCTAACCCTTGAGACATTCTTGAAACCACCCTGCAGGTGCAGAATCAACATGAGTCACATCTTTGTAAATCAGCACAGGAGTGATTTTTTTAAAGAGGTCCGTTTGCCGTCATGCACCAGTTAATATATCAATTAATGGTTACAGCCAGGCCATGAGAATATTATGCATCATCTGGTAAATATAATGTTTTGGTTGGCAGTGGGTAAGCACCATATGTCCATACAATGACCAAATTGGTATTGTGACAAATTTGGCATGGTCTTAGTTCCAAAAACAAGCAACAACGTCGTAGCTTTGAACAAGGCAAAATACCAAGTCGTATCAATTAGTGTAGGCAATAACCGTTCCCCAAACCAAACATGCAAATACATTTTTTGTTTCCACATTTTTCTTACGTCGTGTTTAATGTCGTGTCAATGTCATGTTATTAATGGTTCCAAACACACTTCCTTAACAACATTTAACCCCTTACTTGCATTAACATCTGAAGTACACAAAACACACAGATAAATATGCATCTCTGTCTACAGACATACAGGTTTATTCGTTTTTATTTTTTTGGACTATCTGACTGTTTTATGTGTGCCAATCCTACACCACACACTCCTGAAGTAGAACAAATGTGGAACATTGTCAAACAGTGCCGTGTAGCCCAGTATGACCCAGTCAACTTCAAGCCCATATTAAATTGTTACATTTCATTTTCCAGAACCCTAAGTCATTTACGAAAAATTAAAATATATTCAAACCTAGTTGGCCAAAATAAAAACATTATTTAGTGCAAGTATCTGCGCACATTTAAAACGGATGGGGTACGGTTATTAAATTAAATCAAAGTCAACAACATGAGCCACGCCATGTTTAGCCAACACAAATGCGTTCTGGGTTGGCTTTGTCTTATTTTATAATACAGGTAAAGGACTGTCAGTTGGCAGGAACGGCTCTTGAGGCATGTCAACTGGAATCCAACACTCGAAATGCATGGATCTACTGATTGCGATCGGTATGCGGCGCATGCGCGTTTCACTTCCTTGAGATTTATTCGTTGAATTTCACCGGAATTCTAGAAACCTGTCAATACCTAGTCCTAGCCGGACGTTTAATGGACCATATTCCAATATTTAAAACGGCTTTTTATAAATCGTTTTACATGACACATTAAAATAGGTCATGTACACAGAAATCCGAGAAAGCGCTCTCAGAATCTCGCTGACTTTCAGTGTTCTACAATATCGTCCCAACTTTTAAACGACCCCCCTTTTTCAGATATTTCATACTTTTTGCATAATGCCTTCACAGTAAGATTTAAATTACTGCTTTAAATACTGTTTGTCAATGGAACGTGACACGTCTTTTTACGAAGACCAGATAGACCGGTAGGATAAGCTATGGAACGCTTGTGATATTCGTAAAATAAAAAGACAATTAATCGGTTATACTAACGTAATGAAAAAAGAACAGCCACGGTTTTCTTGAAATGTACTGCTCAAGTCTCGCTCGCGTGACATTTGACAGTTTTTTGTTTTGTATTTTTTTCATTCCCGCATTTTCACACACTGTTCTATAAAAAATACGTCATGATAACAAAATAGATACATGGAAGCTTCTACAAGAATTTTTATTTAACTCAGAATAAAAACCTAGTTTAGACTCACCGTTTCTCCAGTTCGTTTCGGTTAACCCAGCAGTTTGTGGCGTTGGTTAGAGCGCCGGAGAGCTCAATCAAAATTGTGTGCAGAGCCACAAGGCGGCAGAAAGCAGCGAAGCACGCCACAGACTCAGCAGCCTATAGTGAAGCCTACTTGGATGCTGTAGAAATGGTAGGATAGATACGGCGGTCGAATATTCAGTACTTATTGTTGTTGTGATAGTAATATATTCGAAGAATTGTAAACTAATATTAAAACTATCAATCTCTCAATCCTGGCCGATTTTAATGTAGCAACTATATTGCAATACGATTCCAGTCAGAATTTAATTAAGACTATTTCTTGCCAAAAATTGTGTTGACTCTAGCCTACTAGCGCCACGACGTGGAAAATGTTTAACCACGTTATCGGTTCCTCATACTATGTTTTCAACTTGTTTTAAGTGTTTATTTTTTATTGTTTTTATTTTAAAGTCCACTGCAAATAAAATAATTTCGATTGTACTGATATTATTTAAAAGGTTTTCTTTTTTCTTTTTTTTTTCTTTTTAATTTGTTGGCTGATTTCAAATATATTTACTATAACAACTCTCACATAAGATAATAAAACAGTATAGAAGCGATTAAAATTTTTATTCAACACCGTGATTAATATAATACATTACCCTTCTAAATCCACGGAACCGGACAAGGTTTGCTTTGAAGTTTCAATGTCCCTTCAGTAGGAGCATCGAAACACATTGTTCAGCCATTCGCCTCTTCTTACCGTTTTAAATTTCCGTGTGAATGACATTTTTTTTATCAGATTTTTTTTTAAACGACATCAGAATACACGTGTGCATTATTTCAAAAATGAATAATACGCCTACTATGGATGCATTTTTACATTGTTGCTATTGTTATTAAAGTTCTTTTTATTAAAGTTGTGCAACTAACCATGTGCAATTTAGCTTTTTAAAACTTAGTAGACTAGTATGACTGTTATCTAAACTTATATGGGAAAAATCTCCATTACTAATAGATACTGATAATCCATTTAACTCCTAATAAACCTGTATATTCGACCTTAAACTTCATTTAGAATGTATCATTGTGTGCTTAAGTGCGTACAATTTCACATTTCCTTTGTTTACAAATAATTATCCTACAACCTAAAATCTACTGAAAAAACTTATTTACCTCATTTACAAAAAAACTCAGAATTAATAAAAATGACACGATTGTGATGAATGAAGAGATTATTACAATGCAGGAATATGTCATAAAAAAGAGGAAAAGGTCAGAAAAGAAAATCTGAGAAACAGGAGAGGGTAGCTGTCTGAAGGTTCATAGCCAGGACTTCCTGCTCGCAGCCAGTCCAAGTCTGGTGCGGTCTGAGTCGGCCCGAGGCCTCTTTGAGGTGCACTCCAAGGTGGAGTCCGTCTCGAAGGAGATGGCAGGAGGTTGCGGGGGGGCCTTGTCCTGGGGGTGGATCGGGGGCGCCTGCAGGACCACGCGGCTGCGCAGCGAGTGGCGGAGGCGCAGCAACAGGGGCCCGTGGTCCTCCGGGCGCTGCCCAATGCTGGCTCGGCCCGTGCTGCAGCAGGTGGAGCAGGCGTAGCAGAGCACCCGGAAGATGTAGACCCAGCCCAGGTAGTGCAGCTCAGCCAGGTTAAGCATGAAGCAGCCCAGGCTGATGCTGAACATGAAGTTGAGAAAGATTGTTTTCTCGGTGGCACGTGACACAAAGCAGTCCGTCTGGTTGGGGCAAGGGTACGTCTCGCAGCGGAACAGGTGTGGCACCTGGAAGCCAAACAGGTAGTACTGCCCCACCAGGAAGAATATCTCCATGATGGAGCGTAGCACTACATGAATAATGTAGATGAGGAGCACCCTGCTGGACAGCTGTGTGGGGTCCTTGCCCACCTTCTGGACGCCCCCCTCCAACTGGTTCTGCTCAGCATATTCCCTGTCTAGGGGACCACCCTCCCCCATGCTGTCCGGCAGCCCTGTTGCCCTCTCTGCCTCCCGCTTCTCATCCCCAGCTATCTTGTGCAGCACATAGACCACATAGAAGATGGAGGGCGTGGAGACCAGCACAATCTGGAAGACCCAGAAGCGAAGGTGGGAGACAGGGGCAAAGGTGTCGTAGCAGACGTTACTGCAGCCCGGCTGCAGCGTGTTGCAGGTGAACTTTGACTGCTCATCACTGTAGACCGCGTCGCCCACCAAAGCCACCAGCAGGATGCGGAAGATCAGCAGCATGGTCAGCCAAATCTTGCCAATCACCGTAGAGTGGTTCTGCACTTCCGTCAGGAAGCGGCCAAGAATGGACCAGTCGCCCATTTCCTAACCTGGAGACAGAAAGAGGTGAGGAACGAACAGCTGTCTTTGTGGGCACCCCCGCACTACAAGAGCTCCCTGACTTTCACAAGTTAAGGTACTATACAGTTTTTGCGGTTTATTTGTGAAATATACTTTCAATAACAGATGTTGTCGCACCTTTACTTTTTAAACAGTAGAACAATTGAAAAATCATCAAATTTAGTCTCTTAATCAGGTACTTTTGAAACACTAGCTGGCAAAAGAGAAGAAACTAACATAGATATTCATAAGGTGCAGTGATGGTCCAAGCTGTTATACCCTTCTGTCCATGATTGTAAGTTGGGACGGGTCAGGATGGCTGCTCACCTAGGTGGCTCCTCTACAAGTCAGCAGACGCACGGAGATCCAAATCGGACCCCAAATCATGGACAACAGGGAGGGGCCATAATACAACCTGCTGTATCAACTATTCTGCTTTGGAATCAGGCCTAAAGGGACAGGATTAAACTGTATTAAATATATGCACTCTAATATACTCTTTTAAATATATGCTCTCTCTCTCTCTCTCTTCTCTCTCTCTCTCTCTCTCTCTCTCTCTCTCTCTCTCTCTCTCTCTCTCTCGCTCTCTCTCAAAGTGTTCAAGGTACCTCAAAACTAACCTTATGAGTTTTATGATGAAATAATGAATTTCTTGCAAAAGGAATACCATTTCTGTTTTTTTTTTTTTTTTTCATAGTCTGGACTATTTTTAAACAAACATTGCTGTAGAACCATTATTTGTTGCATGCTAGAGATTTCTAATTCATTACCATTTACATAAAGGAGAAAAGGGATTGATACTTCTAATTAAATCCATTAGATCCATCCTTGTGTGTGTATATTCTATTCTCATTCTTTCAATATTTTACTGACAGCATAAACCACAGAGTTTTAGGGTGCTGAATTATTGCAGCCTCAATTCCAGTAACTATTCATCTACAACCAAAAATACAAACAAAAACAACCAACCTGACCGAAAAGACTGACTAAACCACAAATAGACGTAATCCAAATTAGTGTTTAAAAAGCATCCAGACATACTTTGGTGCCACTCACCTCCGTAATCTTTCTTTCTGACCCAAATCTGGAAAATTACCAAACCATACAATATGCATAACTATATCTGAAGTGGGATATGGACGTTGGATGTTCTGGAGTCTATTGAGCTGGCGAGAGAGAATGGGCTGACCAGACATATTCCCTGACTCCATGGGAAACACTCATTGTACTGTACGCCCAATAGAAAGGCCCCCAGTGTACAGTGTGACAGAGGGTTAAAGGTACAATAGGGGGCACCTTCCCTGAACGGCTGTCCACTGTCAAGCACAAAGCTCAAAGAACATGCTGGAAAAGAAACGAGAACAATACTATTTTGTAATATAAAAAAATTATGATGGAGGTGAGAAAAAACTTATGACAAATTATCAATATCCTTTAGTGCGTGTAATGTGTATATTCCACAATTGACCCTAATCCAAAATCCGTTAAGCATTAGACTGCTTCTAAACTCTGGCCTGTACAGCACAAATGTGTTTATTTCTGTGAATCGAATTTCACCGGCTCTGCTGTTTAAATGTTGTTTTATCTAAAGGTTTATCCTCCTCTGACAAGTAAGATCTGCAATATCATAGATCGATGCCTTAGAGGCCGTTTTGTGGCTTCAGGTGAAACAAATACAGGCCATGTGCCATTCAGTTTCATTCCTGTTGCTCTATGCCAACACTCTATGCCTCAACGCTCTATGCCTCCATGTTGTTTCATGCAGTCTCAGCCTAAAAAAACATTAGTATCAATTTTGTTATTATTCTTAATTTATATTTTTATAAATTAAGGCATTTTGTACCCTGAACATTTAAGAAATGTAAATACATTACAAATGCACCTTTTTTAAAAAGATGTCAAAACGTTTAGATAAACTTGATATAATTGCAAGTTACAATACATAATTATTATTTTTTCTGACCACATATTGCTAGCTGTTTAAACTCCTGTACTGCTTTTTTGTTAATTCAACAGATGGTACATTTTCAAATAATTATAATCCTGTGTCAACACTGAGAAAAGTGTCCTCACCACTAAGATTAAAGTTATCAGTTTGCTGTTGTATTTGGCTAAATTCCAAAACAATTACACACAGCCATGGTTTTGGTAGGCAGGGTTTCTTTTTTTATTACACTACAGGGTTCCATATCCACACCAACAGCAGAAAAGAACGCAAATATTGCTAAGACTTGGCACTTACAGATCTAAAGTTGAAGTAAAACTTAATATAAGTTTATAAGTAATCGCTGTTGAATTCTCTTGATTTCCTACTCTGCAGCTGTACAGCATTTTCTGACTTCAAAGCCTTTGAGATCTGAATCTATGTTAAAATCACATGAGCACCGAGCGCTCGTCCACCCATACTACAAGGAGAGAAATGTCGGCAAGGACAAGATCTTAGACAGTTTCTACAGTGGCTACGGCGCAGCAGGATCACTGGATCCAAATCAGCCAGGAAATTCCGTCAACTCTGCATCTGTCGGAATCTTTGAATATGCCTGGGTTTTGAATACTCGAAAACCAATTAGTAATTAGAAAGTCGCTCGATAACTTTCTAAATGATCACATGCATTTTAATAGGTTGCTTTCGCTGTCTATCAGAATATCTATATTCCATTTACTAAGAGGTGCTAACATGTAGTACTGGTAGCAACTAGTATTTTTATTTTATGGTGAACCTGTTTTGTTTTGTTTTACATTCACAATTACATTTTAGTCATTTGGCAGACGCTCTTCCCCAGAGCGAGGTACTGAAGTGCTTTAGTTTAGGGGTTACCTGAGCTACCTTGCCCTAATGAATACTGTGAGAAGGTATAAAGAATAATGTGACAAAGAAGATAACATGATATCAATAAACATACGTGAATTATACATACATATTAAAACCATCATAACGTAAGCACAAACATACTAAGCATCCTAATCTAAGCATAAGCATCAACAATCACAATATAAGCATCCATATAGCAATCAGTTCCTAGGGAGGTTCAAGACTCTGATGTAAGGTATTGTCAGAAGGAGTATTTTTTCAGTTTCCTCTTGAAGGCAGTCTAGACCTCAGATCGTCTGGTAGGGCGTTCCACCATTTCGGTGCAAGTGACGAGTAGACTCGACTGGAGGATGTTAGCATACATAAGGAAGTGACACCTAGACGCCCGAATACGGAGGATCGCAAGGGTTTGGTAGGGATGTACCAAGAGATGAGCATGCAGAGGTAGCCAGGAGCTGATCCGGTGGTTGCTTGGTGAGTCTGGGTGAGGATCCTGTGGTGGATCCGAGCAGCAACAGGGAGCCAGTGGAGTTTGATGAGGAGGGAATGGCATGATTGAACTTCCTTTGAATGAAGACCACCCAAGCAGTAACATTTTGAATTAGCTTGAGCGGTCTGGTTGAGGAAGTAGGCAGGCCAGTCAGATTTAGCCAGTCAGTCTTTTTAATGCAGAACCAGAAATTTAAATGTATTGCTTAATTTCAGTGTTATGACTATTAGTAAAGGCCAAATAGCAATTTGCATTACAATACGGTTAAATTGCTTGTAGCAGCAATGTTGTCTATTGAAATCCTCTTTTGTTAAGATGACATAGTTTTACTTACTGTATCCACTAAGAGATGCGCTGGGATTCAAGTGAGGATTCCCGTGAGAGACCTACCTAGAAAATTAAAATCAGCCAAGGGTTACGACCATGGTGAAATGCAGGTAGCCTATAATTATCGGTTCAACCTCTGTTACCATCTGCTATTTGAGAGCCGCTGTTTTTTCATCCAGAGAAAGCCAGGCACTTCAGGGAAAACATCACGTACGTTTTGAAACAATCTTATTTTATCGTAATGCGTTTTACCACCCTGTGCCTAAGCGTTGCTTGGTTGCAGGGGAGAAAAGGTGAGCCTTCCCCGCTAGTTTATGAAGAAAAAGCCAGGTGAGAAACAAAAAACAAAAAACAAAAAACTTTTCTGAAAGTAATCTAAGCCATCGAGTAACTCTTGAAATAAGCATATGCAGCAGAATAGATACTACTTTTTAACTATTTTTGTTTTCATACAGTCATCAACACTTGAAAAAACATTAATTAAAACTAACATAATTCATGAACATGGTGGTAAATTCTGGCTCTGTTCAGAGGCATATACTTTTCTGTGTGGTTTTGTCATCCATTTGATATGGAAGACACAATGGTTTGTTTGGAAAAGAACAAACAAAGGTATATTCCTGGTGACCTCCACTTAACAATGTGTTATGGAGCTGTGCAATTTGAAAGTGCTGGGATGCACAAGTAAGAGGTTGGTAATGCAAGGACTCCCCATAATAGCTTTCAGAATAGACTGCCCTCTGAAAGCTTGGATGACTTGGCCATCCTTGTGGAAGTCCTGGAGGAGGACCTCAAAGCCAGCAAACACCACATTCACTGCGAGGAAGGCTTCACACTTCCACTTTGCTCTTCTGGTAGCCATCAGCTGGATGAGCCCTGGGCATTGGATTTCCCCCTTCATAGCCATGATCTTGACCACAGCCCAAGACGAGGATAGCAGAGTGGCTTGAGGACCACTGATAGAACAGAATGAGGACCACCATCTCCATATCTCCTCCCAGATGGCTCCTCAAAAGGACAGAGCTTCTTCTCCTCACCTCCGATCTGTCCAGTGCTTTTCCCCTCAGCAGTGAGCTGGGGAGCTGTGAATATGAAGGGATCCCTCCCACCGTTAGCTAACCCCAGACATCCCTGTCAACATTTCTCTATAGGCTACCGACAGGAAGCACGTGAGTTGGGTTAGGGTTAAGGGAAGCAGATCAGTTGGGTTAAGGCTAAAGGGAAGCCGATGAGTACCTTGGTCACATCACAGCCACGCCAATAATCACAATTACACAAACCCCCCTCGGGTCTTATTGCTTTATTTCAGACTGCTTCACAGCATGGTGACCCTGGGGGAGAAGGGCCACCATTATTTTCTCGCATGTACGGCAGCCTTGAACTGGCTGAAAGGAAAAGATGCAGAAGGAAAGGTAAAACTAACAAATCAACCGAAAAAGTGTAGATTTGATTTAGCCGACTGTGAATGGGAGAGCAGAGCAGCAGCATCTTGTGACAGAGCCTTGTCGGGCTGGGGTGGGTAAATTGACCGGGTTTCTCTCAGCCTTCCCTATTGGCTTCCTCGGCACCTGCATTCCAGCAGTGCAGTGTAGAGAAGTGGTCTTCAAAGTTTTTGAGACTTTTTGCCAAGATACAATCTTTGGTAGTGGATACCCCCTAAAGCGACTGATCATACGCACTCAAAGGAGTTGTGTTTCATGTACGCATTGCCTCAAAGCTGGAGTGCAGAAAAACTGAGTTACAAATGAGAAATCAGCTGTGCGTTGATAGTTTACAACATGGTGTCTGTGATCACCTTTTGTTGATTTTTTTTTGGAGCCGGTTTCTGATTTTTGTTTGTGAATGCTACCATGAAAGTACCAATTCATATTCACAAAATATAAATATTTTTAATACACCTAAAAATCTTAAAAATAATAATTCCTAACCTTCCCCGTTTGTGGTGGCAGGACCAGTTAAATTAAGAGGATGGGAAGAGTCTTTGGTATATTTCCAATGACAGATGTTAATCCTGTTATTGTTTAACAAGTTTTATTCTTTATTTCTGGTCCTTTCAAAATACACAAGCAGCAATGTTCCCTTACAGCTGGAAGCCATAGACATGAATGGGATGGAAAACTTTTCTGCAACGGCTTTTGCTATAACTTTACACTGTTCTACCCCCCCTTCCTCCTTCTTATTTCAGCTCTTAATCCTTAAACCGCTGATTCCATGCTCTAACCCGACTAGCCGTTTGCTGTCATTACCTGACACAGTGTACCTCTCTGGGTAGGAACCAGCTAAGAGTGTTTTTAGCCATCTGCCAGTCAGTAGCAATGAACAATCGGTGGTCACACAAGTCACACAAGGGGGAGCAAATAGCCGTCTCAGACTGATGTCCTTCAGCCAGATAATCCCATAGCGTTTCTCCTGTTCAAACACTTTAGAGCACTGTGCCGATGGTGTATAAGTTTTAAGGGACTTAATCAGTGACATGACTAAATTAGAGTTTCTAATCCACAAATTGAATTCCCGGTTCCCAAAACTCACTCCTCAGTGTGCATTGTGGAGTCACTCAATAATAGTTTTTCACGTTATTTTAAAAGCACCTAAATCAGTTGCACAGTTGTGCAGTTGTACAAACTGCTTGTTAAAGTTAAAGAATTAAGCCAGTCAAGGTATTTCAACACATTGTAATTGTAAGGGAGTGACACTTTATTTGGTAAATGGACGTCCCTGCAATGTTGCCAGTAGTTCACCGAAAGGTCACAATGAAACGTTCTTACTAAAGTCGCTAAGGAACGCTTCGAACATTCAGTTTAGTACCCTGCAACGTCTAAAAGCAACGTTGCAGTTTTTTTTATTTTATTTAGGTGCGTATTTAAGTTAAATAAATAAAATCTCCGAGTTATTGTACATGGAATAGAAATTAATTTGCAAGTTGAAAAAATTATAATTTTGGTTTATTCTTGTACTTTGCAGCAAATGGTAATATAGTATGATTTGTTCGATTAAATATTAGTAACGCTGGTTTAGAATATTAGCAACGCTGGTATAAATTTACTCGTCACAATCAATTAATAGTTTAATTATTTCAGCCAAAAATATTTATTCGATAATTCAAGAAAACAAAATATCCATTCTACAAATATTAACATCGTTGCTATGACGCAAATGTGGTTGCTATGATAAAATTTCTGGAGGAACAATTCGGTTTGAGTGGTCCGACAAATTGCCTGCTTAAATTACATAATTAAAAGTAAATTTTGATAAAATACTTCCTTAATGCATTGAGTGACTCATATCACATGTACAAATGCTACCATTGTAAAATGTGTTTGTGACGTTACCTACATTTTGCAGGGTCTTGTTTGTTGTTCGTGTAGTATTTCTCTGTAGGCGGTTGTTTCAGTGTACTTCAAATTCCATGCTATATTTATGTTTCAGAAACTGTACGTTAGCAAATAATCTAAAACAAGCAGTAGTTGATCATCTCGGTCTGTTAACAAAGTTAGCTAGCTTAATACATAATTACTTAACGATTATAGATTTTACTTTTTTTGAAAGCTATATTCCTATGCTTTTAAAGCAATACTAATACGAATATGCAAGTTCTAGCTCGTTTTGTAGTTAGCTAACCTCTACAGTGAGCAACAAATAAGCTTGAATTGCCAACAGATAAACTTGAATTCAAAACTTGTAATCACGCAAGCTTTTACATTTTACAGCCTCGGACTAATATTACATTATTCTGTGTTTAGCTGTCTAGATTCTTCCGCGGTGTGTATTGTACTGTGGTTTCCAGTTGACACAATTAAGCCTAAGGATAATTAGCTGAAGGGTGGGAAACTAAAGGAAAAACGCTTAATTGATTAAAACCGTTATTTCTACTATCATGGAGTCTTATCATGTTCTGGAAATGATAGGGGAGGGGTCATTCGGACGGGTCTACAAAGGACGAAAAAAGTTTAGTGGCCAGGTAAAAATGCTTGTTTGTGCCGCCTTGTCTTAAGTGAAAACTTATGATTTTTTAGCAACTATTATATATTTGCACCAAGTCGTATTTGTGTTTTAGATCAGATTAAGTGTTTTTTGTTGTTGTTTTTTTACTTTGTGCTGTCAGGTCGTGGCCCTTAAATTCATTCCTAAAGTGGGCCGGTCTGAGAAGGAGCTCCGCTGCTTGAAGAGGGAGATTGACATCATGAGAGGACTAAGACATCCCAATGTTGTACTGTTACTGGATAGCTTTGAGACAGAGAGAGAGGTAATATAGGAGCTGGTCTCATATCACAAGTATGTGATTCATGATGCATGTCACATGTATGTGATGAGACATCAAACATAAAGTCACCGCAAGTTGCTGCAACCATTGATTTCATATTGATTTCATTCATTACAGGTTGTTGTTGTGACTGAGTATGCTGAAGGAGAGCTGTTTCAGATTCTGGTGGATGATGGAAGTTTGCCAGAGAGTCAGGTTTGTTATTAACTTTCTGTCTTTCTAATTCCTCCCCTCCTTTGTCTAATATACTGTATTTTACTGCGTCTCACCTGGATGCTCATCCTTAACATCCTAATAACAAATTAACAAGTTCAAACATCTTACAGTAGATCTTTTTCTCAGTTAAGTTTGTCATTCCAGAGTTTTGCCTGTGTCTTCTTGGTGTCTGTAGGTACAAGCCATCGCCTGCCAGCTGGTCTCAGCTTTGTATTATCTGCATTCTCATCGCATCCTTCACCGTGACATGAAGCCACAGAACATCCTTTTGGGCAAAGGAGGAGTGGTGAAGCTCTGTGATTTTGGGTATGTCCCTGAAGTCCACGGATATGTCTAATTGATGTGCCTTGCGCTGTTTCCATGACGATCAATTCCTTGTAAGCAATAGTTGTGACACCTTTCCCCCTGTGTTTGCATTCCAGTTTTGCCCGTGCCATGAGCGTCTCCACTCTGGTCCTGACTTCCATCAAGGGCACGCCTCTCTACATGTCCCCCGAGCTGGTGGAGGAGAAACCCTATGACCACACGGCCGACCTGTGGTCTCTCGGTTGCATTCTCTATGAGCTCCACACGGGGGCACCCCCCTTCTACACCAACTCCATCTTCCAGCTGGTGCAGTTGATTGTCCATGATCCCGTCCGCTGGCCTGAAAGCATGAGTCCAGAGTGTACGGTATGGTGTTCCAGGTTCACAGTTCTCTAAAGGATGGCTTTTTTCAAACGGTTGGCTGCCGAGTTTCTGCTATACTGCTGCATACTTGCTGAAATGTCTGTGTTTTTTGTAACTTCCACAAACTTCACAAATAGATGCTTTGTTACTTCAAGAAGCATGTATATGCCATGAAGTTTGTTCTTTTCAATGACAGAGTTTCCTGAAAGGCTTGTTGACCAAAGACCCTCAGAAAAGACTCTCATGGCCTGACCTTTTACAGCACCCCTTTGTTGCTGATGGAGTTTTCGGTAAGACCTACTCAGAATAGATTCTTATTTTTTCTTGGATGTAGAAAAGTATGAATAAAATTGAGCATATTGAATAAAGTCTTACTTATAGAGTCATCAGGGGAATCTTCATAGACATTGTGTTTTAGTGAGGTGTTGCTGCCGGTGAAGTATTTATTGTTTGTTTGTTTGTTTGTTTTGTGTCATTTGAATGGCCTGTTGTCTCCCTCTGCTGGTGCCAATGTGCAGTGTTCACCAACAACAGTTCTGAAAACCCCTTGACGGTGACTCCCAGCTCAGACCTGCAGGCTCTGAAGCTGCAGCAGGTCAAGCAGAAAGCAACACCCCGCACTGGCGAAGGGAAGTTACTGCGAACTGCCCGGGAGCAGAGGGATAAGGACAGGAAGAGCAAACGGGTGGAAGCGAGGTACCTCTGTTTTTGATCCTTTTGACACAGAGCATCGGTTCTGTGTTCAGGACAGAAAGACAACCAAATAAATCAAAGACAGTTCTAGCCTGTGTCCAGGCAGTGTCACTGTTGTGCTGTAGAAACTATGTCAGCTGGCAGTCTGCGTTTCAACACCAGTACTCTCATGCTTGACAAGCTTTTTTTGAAAGTAGTGTGAAAAGCATTTGGCATTGGCTTAGAGCATCATACTGTGCTCATCAATGTACTTCTGTCGTCCGTGTCGTTCACGTCTTGGGTCCAGTCTAAAATATGCCCTACACTAGACCTTACATACTGGGTGTAGTTTTTTCTTTTCAATGTGTGTGCCTCACAGTGGTCTTGGCTGTGTGTGTTATGTCTCCAGGGGTGGTCCCATCAGCAGAGATTACGCACAGGAGTTCCCATCTGTAGTGGTTGGGCCCAGACAGGTGCTTCAGCGCCAACAAAACCACCAGGACAGCCTGGGTTCTGTGAGGCTAGAGAATGAGGTCTGTGTTTTGCTCATCCTTGTTGCTGCACTATATAGACAAAAGTATTGGGACACCTACACATTACACCTACAGGAGCTTTTATGACATCCCATTCTAAATCCATAGACATTACTATCGAGTTGGTCCCCCTTTGCAGCTATAACAGCTTCCACTCTTCTGGGTAGGCGTTCTACAAGATTTTGGAAACACACAAGAAACTGTTATAGCTGCAAAGGAGGGACCAATTCGTTATTAATGCCTGTGGATTTAGAATGGGATGTCATAAAAGCTCCTGTAGTTGTAATGTGTAGGTGTCCCAATACTTTTGTCCATATAGTGTACCTGAAGCTGCAGTGAGTAGTTTTGTGGGTTGCCTGGCATTTTTTTGTTACATAAACGGCTCAAATTCATATGTAACATTTGGTTTTGAATTTGCAGAGTGAGTGCGTACCAGTGTGTGAGTGGGAATTTGCATATGCTGAAAAGTCTGCTTACAAATGACACTAATGCTGTTAATTGATATAATTTACTCAATTATGGAAATAGGTTTTTTATTGACAAGTTACCTTGCTATACTTTCGTTTCGGCTCATCACTCTTACTAATAGGATGTTGACAGCGACGAGGAGTGGGAACGCCTGGTCAGGACTACCGATCTGAGAAGTCGAAGCTCTGTGACCCTTGACCCATCGGTTGTGCCCCGTTTGAGGGACAAGTTACTGGAATTCAAAGTCCAGGTACCGTAGCGGTCTGGAGTTCGGGTTTGTTTCAGTTATTTAAAGAGCTGGATTTTCTTGTTGGAGGCTACTGTAATAACCATAGAAATCTGTCCTTTCAGACACTGCAAATATGAACAGCTAAACAGGCTGATTCTTGACAGGTTAACTAGCTTGCTAACGGCACAGAACCTGACAAAATGGTTTACCTGAAAATGAAATGTTAAACATGTGGCTGTGTCACTAAGCTGCAGAACTCTTAACCTTCTCCACCTGCTCAGCTATTGGAAGGAATGCTGGAGGGGGCATGCCGAATTCGTCAGCCACTGAAGGTTCTGGGTAACCTGTTAGCTCTGGGCGCTGATTTGGAAGCCTTTTGCTGTGTGACCCAGGAAGTGGCCCTTCCCCATTTCCTGTTTGATCTGATTGAAGCGATCTTGGCAAACCCAGTCGTAAAGCAGGTAGAGGCTCAAATCACTCATTTTGGCTACTTAACAATATTTTGTCCTGTAACATAATTTCGGCTTCTCTCATAGGCTATTCCCTCAGCAAATAACCAAAATTCCATTATGGTTTCTGTAAGTTACCACTTGGGAGTGTACCACAAGTACTGAGTAACACCAGACCTCAGCCTACACTGATTAATGTTTCTCCTCTACAGCAGCTGTGGTGTCTCCCAGTGCTGGGAGACCTAATGACAATGCTGGCGATGTACTTGGAGAGGCACCCCAACTGGGAACCAGCTGGACGAAGGTGTTCTACTGCAGTTGTTTTCATTCTGTAGTCTGACATCTTGATGCAGGTGTAGCGACGATGACTCTGGACTTTGGACCTGAAGGGGGTTGGTTTTGTTGTGCTGGGTGCATTGTCTCAGTTACTCCAGCTTAAATCCTGTGGGAGAAATTTGTTACAAACTAATGAGGGGGCTATATCAGTAAAAAATATAAAAACGAAAGAGCTACATTATCATTATCATTTATTTATATGGTGATATACTGTATGTAGCTGTACAATAACAGTGAGTTGACCTTTTTTCCGTGGTAACCCTAAACAGTCTGGATGAGTGCTCCAGACCTTTCTTCACGGTTCTGCTTCACCCTGATATGGCCCCTTTAGCAGTAAGTATCCCTCAACTTTGCTGTTAGAGCGCCCTCTGTCAACGGCACATGTCTGAGCAGGCCTGGTTTCCCTCTCAGCCCCTGGCAGCATCTGTACTGACCCTGCTACCGAACTACAGCATACCGGCAGGTGTCCCTGCTGCTCATGTCGTGGCTGTGATGGAAACTGCCTTGTCCGGTCCAGCAGAGGTGAGTGTGTGGACACTGCATTCGTGTTCGAGGTCTGATCCAGAAGTGGCCTTGACGTTCTATCGGCCAGACTATGATGGCTGAGTAACGATGCCTCGTTTCCCAAAGTGCTGTGTGCCCCCACCCCAAGGCTGTGGACTGATCGATGGCCTCCTGGCATTGCTGTTCCTGACTCTGTCTGAGGCAAGTATAAAATTCACATACATATTTAGATTTTAAACAATGTATTATGTGTTCTTTGACAGTACTTCTTCTTTTCTTATATGCTTATTTTTGATCCCTCTCTTTTTTCATTGTCTTTCTGTAGCAGATAAACTCTTTGCCATCTCCGTTTTTGGACTCAAGTCTCTGGCGCCTTTTGTGGCTGAAAGCTGGTGTTGCAGTGGACAAGGATAACCGGGAAATTGTTTCGCCTGCTGGTACACACTAGAAAATCATTTGATATTTATTGAACAGTTTCAGTAATTAACTGTTTTAAGAATTTAGAGTTACTCATAAACAAAACATTATTTTGCTGCACTGCAAAAATCACTGTCGCTGTATTAAGTCTATGATTACAGGGTGTTCCTAAACTGTTTTTTAAAATGTATTTCTCCCTCCATAGGACTGCATGTGTTTCTTTCTCTAGCCCTTTTTGTCCTCACCAGAGAGCCACATGGTTGCCTCTCTCTGTTTACTGATGGGGGAACACACTGTGTTTCAACCCTGGGACGCCTCCTCACAGTTGACTGGTTTGTAGCTTCTGTTCATAACATAACATTGAGAAAGCCATTGGTTATCATTAACCCCTAGCGTTTAATGTTGATATTAAAAGAAAAACATACAAGGAATGATGATTGTTGAAATATTGTTCTTGACTACAATTCCAACAGGGCCAGAGTGAAGGATTGCTCAGAAAGAAGGCCTGCCCAACCGTTGAGTGACACTAGTGCAAATAGCCTATCACTGATGAGCTGCCACCTGCTGTGTTTCCCATTCGCTGTTGAGGTTCCAGATGAGACAATGGTGGAGATCCTTGAATCGTATCACTGCTCTGACATCGTTTCACATCTCCTGGAAGTGAGTAGCCTTTTCCCTGTAATGCAACAAAAAAACAAAAATTGGACATAATCATTATTTTGTTACTTACTCTGTAAATCAATGTCCCAATAATAAATTATTTGTTATTGCATTGATTCAATTAAATTGATTATAGTTATTGCATTGAATACAGTGCAATTGAATTAAAATATTAAATGATCAGATTAATGTAAATGCAGTTAATCTGATGCCTTGCAATTTGGCGACATCAATTTTTAAAATCAGTTCTACTTCCATCAATATAATTTGTGACAATATAAGTCACAAATGCACGATGTGTCAATTATAGGACTCACCCACATATGTACATTAAAGTGTCCTGATGCACTTTGATCCACTTTCCTGAGGCCACCCAGCCAATCATAATCCTTTACTCAAGGACGGTGATTAGTAGCTAACTCTGGTTCTTTTCACTAGCTGGCTAACCATGACATTGTCCGTCAAAGATCAATGGTGATTGCCCAGGCAAGATCAGCATGGAAGAAATGGATACACAAATTATTTTTTTTTAAATATACTGGATATGTAATACTTTTCCACTTAGTGAGCTCTTATGAGAGGAGATACAACCAGAATAGTGATTAAATAGTGACTTTAAAAAAAAGTCCTAGGCACTCACATGGGTCTGAAATTAAAAAGGTTTTATTTTCTGGGCTATCTGTATTTACTTCTTACTCTCTCTCCTCCGGAGGCACTGAATTTAGCTACTTGCCTCCTTAAGGATTATGATTGGCTGAGTGGCTTCAGAAAAGTGGAGCGCAGAAAACTTTGATGTGCGTCAGTGGATGGGTCCTATGATTGACACATTGTGCACGTGTGATTCAAATTGATAAAAATGGTAAAGAATGGATTTGCATCAAATTAACTCCACTTGAATGTACTGTTATTATTGTTGCTACTAGACGTTATTAAAATGCAGCTATCATTCTTGTTCATGAACTTGGTCCAGTTTGATACTCAGCAAACATTCAGGTTTCCTATATAACTGATCTGGGAAAGTATAGCAAAATCTGGGATGTAGTACCATAAAAACCAACCTTTGTTTGTGTGTGTGGTTTACCCCCTCAGCTTTCTCTGTCTCTCCCACTCCTTCACCTGGAGCTCCCTCTCTCCTTGTTGTGTCGCCTGCTTCTCTGTGACCCCGAGCATTCTGTGCCCTGCTTTGTGGCAGCTGCCGAGGCCCACAGCTTTTTCTCTGATGGCCGCCAAGCTGAAATCCCCGGGGATGAGGAGCACTGCGGGACTCATGGGCCGGAGGGCAGGACTGCCAGCAGCCTCCTGTTTGCTTTCCTCAGGTCCGAAACTCTGTCCGGCTCAGCTGTGGAGCTCCTCTCCCTGGCCTCCCAGGTGGCCCGCTGTTCACTCCACCCTCCTCCACGCATCCTCTACTTCAACCCTTCCCTGCTGAGATCAGCGATCACCCATCCGGACGACAGGGTCAGAGCGGCCACCTGCAGCCTGCTGAGCAACCTCAACCCCTTGGCTGACCACACCGCTCCTACACAGCAGGTCCTGCTTCAACTCTTCCAAGATCTGGTCGATCGGCTACATGACCCGTCCTTGGCCGTCCGACGGGCCATGTGCCGGGCCGTGGGAAATTGGCTTGGATGGATCGCTGAGTCGAAGTCTGGAGTCAGTGGAGAGTTTAAGTCAGCAGAGAAAAAGATGGAGGAGGAGAAAGGGTTGGCGAACTGGCCGAGGAGAGAGGACCCGAACGAGCCTCCGGCCGCTGCGGGTTGTGGGCCCGACCTGTGGGAGGAAGTGGCGCTAGGGGCGGCGCCGGCCCTCACTGTTATCCTCCGTGACCCAGACCCACCCACTCGCCGGCACTGCTGCGCCGCTCTGGGAAACCTGTCTTTGGTTCAGGGAGGTGAAGTCACACTGCTCCATTGTAGCTGCCCCGCTGTTCTCCTGCACGCTGCCTGTGCAGACGGACCGCAGGATGTGAGACTCGCAGCCATTGCTGCTCTCCGCGTCTTCAGCCAGAGAGACACATTGCGACATGTGAGTCTGTTTAATTATATTTTATTTACTGTTACATTTCCTGAAAGATGATTGTTAAGCTATAATTACCCTGTGAAAGGGTTTAATTGAGTCAGGCTCAGATTCTATAAAATATGCAAAATGGGGGGAAATATATATCGGAAAAGGTTGTACAAATATTAGTTATTCTTTAAAATGTTTCTGCTGTGAAATATCTAAATTCTTCTCCCTTTTTGTTTCTCTTTGGGGCCTTTAACCTAGGCTCTGGTTTCCTTGGATGCCGAGGAGAAATTGAGTCGTGCGTCCCACCATGCGCCTCTTAAGCGCCACTGCCACTGGCTCATTACCAAACTCCGCCCTGCTGTGACGTCACATAAACTGCGAGACCAGCCTTCCCAGATTCCACCCTGTTGAGCCATTTGGACCGATTTTCCGTTCCGCCACTCCGCCAGTTCAGTGTACCGGTTATTCATGATTAGGTTTTTCACTTTTAGATTTTAAATATTTTACATCAATGTGGAAAATGTTCTCGTTTTCATATTTTATATTGTGAATAAACAGTTTTGATTCATATTAAGTGCGTAAAATCCTATGTTAAACTGCTAGGATAAATAATTCCTTTTGGATTGTCCATGGAAACAATAATCAAACTCCTGATTGAAGAATTAGTTTTGGAGTGATACATGTCTTCCTGCCGAGACCGTTCGCGCTGCTTTCCTCTAATACAGTTATTAACAGTTCCACAGACTAAAACAGTTTGCTATATGGTGAAAATATCTCGTTTTTGTGAAATCTAGGCTCCTATTAAATAAGTTGCCTACATATGTTGTGTTGCGGAGTAGACGATGAGTTAAATATTATATATGTTTTCTTACGTGTGTATGTTAAGGATTAATTATATCTGGCTCACGTAAAATATCTCTATCTCCCGCACAAACACACACACACGCGGGCGTGAAAACTATATCAGCTATAGTATATTGAGAGAGAGGTTTTACGTGAATCTGATAATTCATATTTAACAAACGCGCGTTATAAAATACTTATTCGTATGTGGCAACGAAATCCAGCTACACTGTTGAAGAGGAATATTAGGTATTAACAAAGAGTAAAAATTTCTTTGGTTTTCTTACTACAACCGAAAATGCACTGAAAGATATTGATCCAAAATCAATCTAAGTAACTTAACCGAGTACTCGTTATATTTAATTATACGTGTCATCACATTTAGTGTCTGTATTTAAACCTATTGAACCCCTTGAAAACGTAGCGCAATTTTATATATTTTTTAACCTGTAGTTTGATTCAATCCAAATACGGAGTAAACAGCCTACATTTTAATTCATTCTGAAATATATATTTTTTAACCATATCGCTACATGACAATACATTAAAAATAAGTAAGAAATTTGGTAAATTAGGCTTTCTTTCGAGCAAATATTATCCTGAGCAGACCACAAATTATATTTATTTCAGTTGTAGTTATTTAGCTCCAACATAATCTACTTTATCTATGGGGATATAATATATATTTACCAAGTTTTCCCACTCACCATTCCCACTTCGGCGTCACTGTCACGAATTAAAGCCGGAAAATAACTGACAGACGCCGACTGTCTTTTAATTACATTGTAAAAACCAGGCCCCTATATGTAAAAAAAAAACAAAAAAAAAACAGAGCATGCAACTATAGAAGCTATATGAAAACATTTTGCGGGAAATCATTTTACAATTCCAGTTATTTAAACTTGAAATCATATATATAAATCGATTTAGCCTTTTTAATACTTTTAACACGTTTTTATTCTAACCGACTGGAAATTTCGCCCGTGGACTATTTACTAGGCGTGCATAGGGCCATTCAAAAACTCAAAATTATATAGCATTTAAGCAACGTGTTTTTGGAAATGTAAAATTAATAATACGTTTTGTGTTTTTGATATATTTACAATTATTTTAGTTCTCATTCAACGCTATTAATGTCCAGTGGCGGTAATCACAATTTGTTTTTGTGACCCGACAACTGCCATTAAGACGGCAGGTATGGGCTAAATTAGAATAAAAATGTGCTTTTTATTGTTTAAAGACGAGAATTTTATGTCATTCTGAACTGACGGTTAGCATGAGAATAATCAACCCTTACAATTATTTTGTATCAATTTTAGTTTTACTGTGTGTGCACGCATTACATTTAAAGAATTCTAACAATTTATCTCTATGTACACAATGAGTGTAATGCACCCTACATTCTTGCTGGTGGTCTCCTTGAATCTGCGGGAAATTAAGTCAAGTAGCGTAATGAAATATTGCTGAATCGAGTCACTTTATTCGGATTAACAAAATTACATTTACACAAAGCAGAAACCTGGAGGAGTCACACTTATTCATTTTATATGAAAGTGGACAACCAAAGGTATTTAACCCTATGTCCTGTTATATTTATAGATATATATATATATATATAAAAACACGTAGCTCAATTATTTGAACACTCAGATTTAAAGCATATCACAAAAATCACAGGAAAATACATTGCATATTAGCCGTTTCATACAGATGATTGTGCGTCGCCAAGATGTGTCAAAGCGTTCACAGTAGGATGCAGTGTCCTCCTCTTTCTGTCCCTACATTTTTTTTGCTTGCCGTACAAGAGGAACTAACTCGCAACGTTTTATTTTTCCAATTTTGGAGTATCATTCGCAGGGGTTCTAATGTTAAGGAAATAAAACAGAAACGACAAAAGCAAACATTCATTCATGAATCGAAACCCTAAGTTTCTGCTTCTCATTAGTATTAGGTCGAGTTTATGTTGTATTTAATCAGTTGATAGAAAAACAAATACACATACATGACCGAAGGCGGGGGTTACAAGATAACCGCTGTGACATTTTGACAAATTAAATTATTTTGGGTAATTTACAGAACAGTTTACAATTTCGGTGTACACCCTATGGCACAAAGGGTAAATATCGCATTTTAATTCGAAATGTTGACTCCATTAAACAATAGGACAAATAGCAGCAAGGACACTGCATCTTCAGAAGCAAAAAGTCAAATGTCAAAACATCACAAACCATTATACGCGTTCTAGTGAAAAATATAAAAACGGTAGCGGTAAATAGGACACGTCTAAAAATCTTTTCCCTCGTAGTAGTTCTTAAAAAAAATCATACATACTAGAGTACTAGCTGTATAAAACTATGAACCATGATTGTATTCGCAGATATAACGGGTAGAAACACGGAGGGCAAAGTCTTTTTTCAAGAGTGGAAGTAATCAGAGGGAAACCTTAATTGGCAGATGCTGTATACAACTGTGCATGGTAACAAGCGTCATTCAGAAAAAACATCACATTTAGAAGTTGAGATAGCAAAGCCATGCAGATGGACATTAATGTTCCTAACATTCATCCTTGTGCACCAAACCTGCATGCTCTAAGGACTTCACACATGCATTGCATACGTGGGCAACGAAACTGCTAGCAGGAAGAAGGAATAATTCCAACATTTAACTGTAACTAAGGGCAAAACATACAGAACTACCCTGTAAGGGAGTGGCTGCTTCCCCCCCAAACATTTCCTCTTATTTCACCTTAAGGTGTACATAATCATTTGCAGCCTGAATTTAAACATCAACGTTCCATGAAAATGACAAGACGAGAACCCAGCCATTTGAGGGTATTTTGTGCCAATAAAAAAATTTAAAAAAAAAAAAAAAGACAGCACATAACCCTGCAGTGATAATTATGCTTGGCGTTTTTCACACGTACACTAGATGAGATCCTGTTAAGGTTGATTACCACCAAAACAGAAGATAGACTTTAAAGTTGTAGTCTAAAACATGGCTTCACAGTGCTGGTGGGCGTATTCAGCTTTTGCCATTACAATGTAGTCAGCACATTGTACACAGGGCCGAAACAGGAAGCACGTCGCTGGTTGTCTCAAATTCATAACAATAATAAACCAAACAGGAAAAACAAAAACAAAATTTCATTGTGCCATCACCTATAAACCTCACATTCACATTTATTCCATTTCCATCTCCACCATTGGCTGTAAGCACTGGCGGGGCTGTGCCCAGCACAGTCAGGCGTTGGGGTCCTGTTTGAGCCGTTGGCTGCGGGCCTTGTAGACCTCAATGAGGAGGTCCTTGACGTACTGGATCTCCCGCTCGACAGACTCCGCCTTGTCCCGGAGTTCACGGTTCCGCCCTTCCAAACCATGCAGCTGCTCCTCGAGGGAGTCCAGCTCTGCCCTCTTGCGCTGGCGATACCTGTGGAGACCGAAGCACACCTGTTAGCTACTTCAACTATGTTAGACCTCTTTAAAGCTGGGGAACTGGCTGTGACCAGCTGGCATGGTTAATCGTCACATAAACATGATTAGCCCATTTCAAAACACGATCAGTAATGACTTGGGATAGTCTTCAAAACTTCCAGGTTTGGGTTTCTTAAAACGCATTCCAACGTCCAGCAAAGTTACTTTATTTCACAATGAATAATGCAATTAAGGGAACCATCCCCGCCCACCAAGATTTGCTGCTCTTACCTGTGAGCAGCAGTCTTGTTCTGGTCTCTCTTCTTCTGCTTGCGTTCACCGTGCTGGACTTCCTGTGGGATAACCCCTTGCTCTTGCCTGGCAGCACAGGGGTCTTCCTTCAGCCCCTGGAGTTGTCGGGAGCCAGGAGAGCCCAGTTCCAGTACCTCATCATCGCCCCCTGACTGGCACCTGGAAGACTGAGCTCCTGGCAGGAAACCAGCATGGTAGTCACCATGGCGGTGACCCGTCTCCAAGCGCGCTGGTGCAGCAGGATCATCTGCCCCACCCAAGAAGCCATGGTAGGCCTCTGGCACGCTGGGGGCATGAAGGAAGCACCCCTCGCCGGTTTCGGTCTTCCAAGGGAGGGTCTTTGCTCCTCCGTCACCTTTATCTTCTCTCAATGCCTCCAACTCCATGCTGCCATCGCCAACTGCCTTCACACCATACAAAAGCTGTTCTTCTTTTTTGTGGGGGAGGTCAAGAACCCCGTTGAAACCATACCCCCCAAAAACCTTCTCTCCACTAACTGCATCTTCCGAAAAGCAATAATTCTTTTCCTCTTTCGGCAACATGGCACACTTTCTGATGTCTACTGGACTGCCAAGACAGTATCCCTTCCCAACTGCCTTCTCCCCCTCAACACAGCAGTAGTTACTATTGACTACTACCTCTGGACTCCCTGAGCTACTTCCTTTGGAACACCAGATGCTACTCTCCAATCCCTCCCCTATCCTCATCCCATCACAAACTCTCTTGCGGCCATTGTTAGGGCGGCTACAGTTGTAGGGTGCATGTCTAGAGGTTTTGGGTCGGCCAATGGGGCCACCGCAGAAGCTCAGCAGGTCTAGTTCCCCAGTTGCCAGGGTAACAAGAAGCGGACTGGATTCTGATTGGCTGTTGGGGTAAGAAGCATAGGGTAACTGGTAGTATGATTGGGCACCCACTGCTGAAGGAATTTTGTCGCATTTTCCCAATTTTCCCGCTTTCTCAGGGACTGGGTCAGACAGGAAGTAATCCTCCAACTGAGCAAGTTCCTCTTGCAGAAGAGAGGTCATGACCTCCAAGTCAGACGGCACCTGAATGTCATGCTGGAGGGGCGAGGGGGGAAGGGAGGAACTGGGTGAGGCAGAGGAGTGAGGGGCAGGGAGGTAGGAGGAAAAATCCACTTCTTCCGTCATCCAGTCAGTGAGACCATCGCCTAAAATAAGGAAAATTAATAAATAGCTAAATGATATCCATTGATTTAACATTTATTTTTATGTTTTTGACATTTTAACCTCCAAAAAAAGCCTGGTTGATTACACTAATGTGTTAGACACCCATTCCCCAATCTGGCCCTAAATAAAACTCATACTGAAACCGGCTACAAAAGCTACAAATGAAAACTTCAAAAATAAAAAATAAAAATCACACACTACAACAAGCATATCAACTAAGATGACAAAAAATAAATACTGTTCTGTTCCACGTGTTCAAAAAAATTGAAATATTAAAAAATACTCAATTAGTTGTACTTACTGTATGAGGAGAGTCAGTGTGCTGCAGTGCGGTTCTCACCTGGAACAGAGGGAAAATAAAAAGGCGTCTTCACCGCAACTTACCAATTAAGCGCTGGCTCTCTGCTGGCTCCTCCCCCCGCCGCCCCTGCGATTGGCTGTGGTTAGCCTGTGGGGGAGAGAGAGCGAGGGGGTCTACCGGGCAGACGTGGAGAGTCTTCCAAAGAGGGACCGACGCCGCCATCATTTCGTCCGTTCCGATTCAAAAGGCCAAACGTGTACGGCGTGTGAAACTTGAAGATGTGATCCACGAGGGACAGAGCTGGGTGGGCATGATGAGACCTGCAGGGGAGGGGTGGGGGTTCATTCATCAAAACATAAGGACCAAACACCTAGCCCAGTGAGCAGCCAGCCGGCAGGAATTCCCTTCTCCGATACGCCACCCAGAGATGAGGGTCAGAAACATTGGCAACAGGTTGGTGTGCCATCCCCATTATCCTAAACAAACTCCTCCACTTTTAAACAGAGAACATTTATTATTTAAACCAATCGTACGATTGATTTAAATAATAATGGGGGGGGGGTCACAAACTTACTGCTGTAAAATTAGCTGATACTTGTTCATTGTCAGATTCTATCAAGAAAAACATTGTATAATGCACTGAAACACTGTTTTTGGAGCAGAAAAATGTATATTTTGAAGAACCACCAATGGATGAAAACTAATTTCAGTGTACACAGTTTCAGTCCATCGTAATGTTCTCGTTCAAGATCATTCAGAATTTGTATCAATATGAACCCCAAATCCCGCGAGAAAAGCCAAAAACTCCTCCTGATATATTGTGATTAAAGCCACTGCACAATGAACCAGATGTGGTTCAAGTCACCACCAGGTGCTGGAAAACACATTTACCAAGAGCACTACATTGTCACAGGAATTGTAATCAGCATGACATTTTTTCCCCCAAATTCATAGCAAGCACCAACCTCAGAAGTAATTTCTAGTGCATGCAGTGAAACCACCATACCAACACAGACCTGCTCGGCAGGAATGGGTCTGCTGAGTTTTTAAAACAACTCCAGGACACCTAAATATCACAAGCTGTACAGTACACACAACCAGGCTATAATAAGCACTTATAGCCTTTTAAACTACCAAAAGGAACCTAAAAATAAAACAAACATTTGGGAACTAATTACATTGACAAGCAACTGGATGAAAACTAAGGCAATCTATACAGACAAAGTCTAGTAACCTTTGACTAGTTATTACCACGCAGCATCCACTGGAGTAACCAAAAAAAGCAGTGAGCATGGTTTAAAAAAAAACTAAAAAGCAATGAGGCAAAACACAAAGAATGGTCAAAGCCGAAAAATGTAGAACAGCATTACAATAAACGGAGACAACAGCTAGACCGATTTAGTATAATTGACGTACTAGAATTATTATAACGCTTGAAAGCTCAATATTTTATATTTGGGACACTATGACCATCAAGTGTAAATCACACTTTGCCACGCCATTTGTGTAGATAAAAATTAAAACGGCGCTTTCAAAAGTTTATCGAATTAAGGATTCTTTCACATCAACAAAGACAAGCTGATAAGTACTAAATAGACCCATAGGCTTGCTGAACACAATGACGTAATGCAATATTGCCAACTGTTCTAAAGTAAAATACTACTGGAGCTGTGCCATCAGCAGTAGCTCGGCCACATTTTCAAAGTTTCACTAAAAACTCGAATTACTTTGAATTAATGACGGACAACGACTGGTAAACAGCTGCAACGTGAACTGACTAAAGTTTTCGCATCCTCAGGCTACGAAGTAACGGCAATTACAAATGCACGAGGAGCAAAACCAACAACAGTAAAAGTTATTTAAGTCATACAAGGGCTAAACCAATGTAAACACTTGTATTGTAACTAAAGTAATTCAAGAATAATATTAGAACAATGGCTGTGACTGCAATATCAAAACAAACTACAGTTATGCAATAGTACAAGACAGTATATGATAGAGATTTTGAATTTTAAAAAATTATAACGGAGTTCAAGATTAGCTACAATGATGTCATGACTAATATTTCAAGCAACAGTAACCACAGATGACAGCTACTTAACAAGCTACTGGAAACAGAGAAAGTCTGGTAACAAAGTTTCTAACGGAAACAAGAAGCAGGGAATAACAGATTAAACTTACTCCATTCTTGCTGAAATTGTTGTAGGTTTAGGGTGCGTTGCAAAAGCAAAGCACGGCACTTCGAGTCGACAATTCTCTGAATTTAAAAAGCCATGTTTACCACGGAATACCCGGGACAGTAATGAAGAGGCGCTGTTGCTTTGTAGCATTAATTTAAAGACTGAAAGTTCATTGAATCAAAGTATCTCTTCGCCCACACCCAGCAACCAACTACGTCACAGCCAATGAAAGGTGAAGATCCCTCCGCAAGTCACCATTCTCTCCAAGCTTATTTCATTTGACAGGGAGTTTTATTGATTAATTAAATATAAATAGGAAATGTGTTTTTTCCTGGGATGTTTTGATAAAAAATTAACAATGAGGATATAGAAATAAGAACTATTTTTACGGAACTTTAAATTGGTTGATTAAATTCATATATGAAACACCGATACAGTAATTCGGGTTTGTAAATTAAATATATGGGTTTAGTTGGCTTCCAGCTTAACATATATTAGGCAAGTAATTAACAAATACATGTGTATCTTGTATTTCTGTGAGGACTATTTAATTGCACACAACGAGGAAGGACACAAAGTTGCTCACAGAAGATGCGTGTCTGTTGTTGCAGCACTGTTGCATCAGCTGTTTAAACTGAAAGCAGATTCGCTGAACGTGGGAAGCCTGTCGCTACTCTATTGGATGGTACAGTACATTTTCATTGGCTGACTGGCAACAGCTATCAAGTCCCAGTAGTTTTTTATTTCACCGCTTTCTGGACACGTGTTCTGTGTAAATATCCCGTGTGTAAAACAGCGTGGAAAAAAGTTTCTGTAGGCAGGCGGTTGATTCTGCGGTCGTAGCTGGTTTTACCGAAATATTACGTAAACCCTGAGTAAGACTGCTATGAAATTCATAATTTCTGTCAAGAACAAGTGATATATATGTGTACCTTTCCACACAGTTTATTAAATACATCTCCACACCAGTATATATAATTGAACAAATATATTTGGAAAACTTGGCTTAATTGATTATTTTATCATATTCAGGGCATTGGGAATTTAATGAGTGCGGCAACATTGTAAAGAGCACATATAGGCAAAACTATTATAAGGAAGCTATTGATGTAAATGTAAGTAAACAAAATTTTACGCCTAGGCCACAATTCGATTATTTATACAATTGAAACATACGACGTCGCTGCATGTTACCATACACCAGAAAATATATTAAGCTATTTTTGTTTTTATAGCCGAATGGTAACGACCCGTCAGTAATGACGGTAGGAGCAAGTTGGTAGAGGCGCATTTTAAGAATATAGGAACAGAAACTGGAAATTGTAACTGATGACACGCACATAAGGTGATGTTGGGAAGGGTGTAGTGGCGTCTGTTCACTCATTACATTTTTTTAGTTTAAAAAAAAAGTTACCGAAACAATGTGTATATGTTTTTTATTAATAGTTGGCCACTGTAGGCTATTTAAAATATAGTAACTCAAATATTCTTAGTTTGAACTCAAACTATTTAATCATAGGGGACAATGGTAAATACCGATCTGGAAAATCGAACAGTGAGGTCTTCAGTTTCTTGTCTCTCGTAGCACGGGAAATGCTGCTGTTACTTTATTGCTAAGTGGTCCATTTCTCTTGGCGGCAAAGTAACCTTACGCAATGAACCCTACAAGAAGTCTTCCATTAACACCATAGCAGAGACCCCGGGAGCAAGCGTGTCGCCAGAAACGCAATATTCACAGCGCAGTCGGTGGGGTTACCGCGTCACTGGAAGACCCACAACCGCCGCTGAGGTTGAAAATGCCCGCTGCACCTTACACGCAAACCCATCGTACGTTAGAGCACATAGCCAAGTGAGTACTTTAATAACTTTGTTCTATGGTGATTGATATGGTTTACAGTTTGCTTACAGCCATGGTGTAAACAGAAACCATCTTTGTCACATTTAAATCATACGCGAGTGTAACACTAGAACAGCTGATAGTCTCTTCAGAAAGTTTATTTAAATCATAATAGACTATTCAAAAGATAATTAAAATATTTTAAATGTTCAACTCTTCACAGTAGTAGTATTATAAGAACAGGATAGCTTTAACGTACTCCACGTGGTTAGGTGAGGGGCGCAGTAGATATTAGTAACTCCGATAATTAGGCTGCTCGTACTCAGGTGCTTCGTTGGATTTTTATCAGTTGCAAATCAGGCAGATGTAATTAGTTAAAGCCACGTACGTCTCATAATTACAACTGTGACGCCTGTTAGTAAGTGCAATGCAAAGAAACAAGTATGTTTTTCTTCCAGTAAAACTAAAAGCTGATTGAAGCAGCTACGTCTTCCTGTTGCTATAGTAATAGCGAACACTGCCCCCTATTTTAGACATGTTTTCCTGGTTGCTGTTGCCATGGGATTTGCAATGGATCGTTCTCTCTCTTTCTCCCCCCCTTCCTCTCCCCGCTCTCTCTGTTTATGAGGGTAACTCTCCTGCCGTACCTTTCGCCCTCCATTAAGTTAAAAGTTTAACTATTATCCATTGCACACAATGAATGTGTTGATGTTACAGTACGAAACATAGACTACAATAATTATTTTAATGTCAGTGTTTAATATTCCATATTCCTAATATTTCAATTTCCAAAAACTGTCACTCAAGATAGGGATGCATGCTTAAAAAAATATGTGCATTCATTATGTTATATATATATCTATATA
>JAOVYW010000033.1:3749186-3796318 GCA_025775045.1 Hiodon tergisus
CTCTCTCTCTCTCTCTCTCTCTCTCTCTCTCTCTCTCTCTCTCTCTCTCTCTCTCTCTCTCTCTCTCTCTCTCAGGTCATCTGCCCCATCATGTACTGTAGTATTGTGTACTGGATGACCGAGCAGCCCCCAGAAGCTGCCCGCTACCTGCTGTTCATGGCCCTATCCACCTCCACGGCCCTTGTAGCCCAATCGCTGGGGCTTCTGATTGGGGCAGCATCCACCTCGCTGCAGGTAGATCTGTCATCAGCTAAAAGCATAGCATTTTCACTGTAATTTGTTGCACTATGTAAGCGTGACAAAGTCCTCTCATCAGGTGGCCACCTTTGTTGGTCCCGTCACCGCCATCCCCGTCCTCCTCTTCTCCGGATTCTTCGTCAATTTTGACACCATCCCCAAATACCTCCAGTGGAGCTCCTATGTGTCCTATGTCAGGTTAGACCCACTAGACTCACACTCACGCTCAAACACATATATGCACATATACACTCACACACACTCAATACACACCTATGCAAACTTACAAACTCGCATTCACCAATGCACACACATACACTCACAAAAAACTCTCACGCACACGCACTTACAGATTGACACACTAACAGATAGACACACACAGCCACAATCCCACGCTCGTGCGCACACACACACACACACACACACACATTCATACTCTCAAATACACACACACTCACATGCTCAAAGAAATACCGGCTGCCTGCCCATCTCTCGTACAGGTATGGCTTTGAGGGTGTGATCCTGTCCATCTACGGGATGAACCGCTCAGAGCTGGAGTGTCCAGGGAAGGTGTGTAAGTTCCAGAAGCCTGAGGAAGTTCTGCAGCTGCTGGACGTTGAGAATGCAAAGCTCTACATGGACTTCATGGTGCTGGGCATTTTCTTCCTAGTCTTGCGGCTCGCCACATACCTGGTACTGCGCTACAAAGTGAAATCTGAGCGATAGGCTCCCTATCTCCCCCTCCCAGACTACCCACCAACTACACCCCCAAAGGATTCATTTAGACCTGTGAAATACATGCAAATGGTTTCCCTTGTCCTGTTTTATATCTTCAAAAAATCAACAGAGACGGTGAATTGGGAAAAGCCCCCGGCTGTCAATGGATTATCTGCCTTTCAGATTGTGGTGTCAAGGATCCTAACAAATCTACTTATCAGTTGCCATAACCAACAGTACTGTTTCAACCTGGACCATGCCATTAAAGTGACCAGGACTGTGGATTGTTCTGGGGGCTGATCGTGGAAATGTGGCCAGCGATAGAAAGTTTTTTTCTGCTTTTTTAGCCAGTGATTAAAAGTCTCAGTTCCGTGTGATTTCCTCTGTTGGTCTCAATGTGCATTTTTCCGCTTCACTCTGTCACAAATTTTGCACAATGCTCCCCTTGGTGTGTCGGTCATTGATAGGCCATATCGACAGACGCAAAGCTGAACTTTGACCTTTCTGTGCGTTCTCTGGTCACTACCCCTGAAGAAAAACAGAAGATATAGAATTATTCATATTAAAAACTTTCCTTAAATGAGAGGATTATAGTGACAAAAAGGTCTCCCGTTCAGCTCAACTCTACACCACAAAATTAGCGTAGTTTCTGGATCTTGCTGCTTTTCTCTGGTTCTTCTCTCAAAATTGTCTCCTCTGGATCTTGTTGCTCTTTTTTACTGGCTCATCATTATTTGTTCATCTGTGTGCACAGCTTAAGGTCACATTTGCTATAGATTTGGGATCTAAAGGCATAATTCTGACTAACAAAAACATTTAAATTAAGGTCTATATTCAGTATTGACCCAGCTGTTCACTAGTGGTCGTCAAAATGTGTTCTGGTTGTGCCCAGGGCCAGTCTTAAGGTACCAGCTTCTCTGTAAACCAAGTTTGCTTCATTGGGGTGTTACCGATCACAGGTGTCACTTTTGCAAAGCAATCAAAAAGCGATTTCCCGATTGCATTGGACCAAACATAGGCATAGACAAAATCACTGTGCAGTAGATTACCGTCTTTGAGGTTGATGATAAACATAGAGATTCAGACCCTGTGTGTGTCATTTATATCTATTTATATCTATCTATTTATAACTCCGGTGGAAAAACCACAGAGTTCCACTTTTATTCAGGCTGGAAACATGAAACTGTAGCTGGAAACATATGGAAAGTAAATTAATGTAGAAGTATATTATAGGGTTTTTTTTCATTGCACACTATAACAAAAGAAAACAGATATATAAATGGATAAAAGCATGTTCCCATCAACAGCTAGTAGAACAGGTTTTTAGCTGTTGTACTTTCCTCAGACACCTCAAACAACTCCTAGACTCTTATCCTTTGCATATAGTCTTTATCCTACGCATTCAAAAATACTTTCCAACTAGAGAAACTCTTTTGTACTACTGTGCAATGTAAACACCTTGAAATCCAATAGACTCTTTGAAAAAACCAAGGATAATGACCAGAAGAATATGTATAGGTTTTATGCTATGTGTGTTGTTCAACATAGGCCCCTTTTTGGTAGTTTTTTATTCCTTGTATTTTTGGATATATTGGAAATTCTGACGTGCCCAAATGGTGTTTTAAGCTGAGAGTGCAAAACTTGGGGGCTTCTTTCCCTTCGGAATCAACTTATACCTTCAGTCTCAACCGTTTTTTCAGCTCAGTCTTTCATCCAGCAGATGAGAACAATGTACAGATGTGACAGGGAAAGATGTATCACAGACAGATGTGCAAGGGGCCAATGACAGATGCGAAAGGGACAGAAAAGGGACTGGATAGGCTCAGATTTACGGATACCGCTTTTTGCCGTTAAATGTGTCACACCTGACATTTCAGTTTTTCTGAGGCGGTGCTGATACTAACCTCTGAGGTCAAACAGAATGTGTTCACACGTAAATGCCCAAACTGAGCTGATTTGTGTTGGTCATCTACCTGCCTCCCATTATAGCCCAGTCTTTTGTTATCAAACACAAATTCATCTGTTGTTTATCATTCTTTCAGGATGTGCAATAAAAAAGACTTTAAATATAGGTTTTGACTGTATATAGCACTACACTATAACGGTTATATTTAATAAAATGTTTCTGCAGTCTGCAGTTGCATTCTTAAATGGGCTTGTTCACATTTACACACCCGGTTTCATCTCTAATTCTATAAAACAACAATTACCAATGTTTTTGATGCCTTGGGTTGATTTTCAAATTGTTTTTCTTTCATCCGTCTCATTGTCATGCCTAGTCTGGCTGTGTTTAGCTGTCCTTGTGCCAGGGGCTGTGATTGGCTTTGACTATATATAGTTACTTTGCCAGGGGCTATCATTGGCTGTAGGCAGACATGGTTCCCAGACCAGGGGCCAGTCCAGACAGAATTTCACAGCACTGTAGTGAACCATCCAGCTGTATAAATGGGTAAAACAATAAGCAATGTAAGTCGTGTTGGATAACGAGTGGATGATGGATTGATTGATATGTTTATTCTATTAAGAATGCTAGAGAAAGATGCAAACATGAGGTGCAGTGCTCTCTACTGTCCTGAGTAAATTTCAATGTAACTATTTAGCTGGTAACTAGAGATGACCTCCTCTTCTGCTGTTTTATTGTGGAGTTTGAGGAAATGTTTAATGCCATGTTGTCAGTTTCAAATGTGCAAGTGACTGTTTTATGGTGAGAGACTGTTACCATACTCGAAACCGAGCTGAATTTCCGACTGTTTCGTGTCTGTAACAGGCAACCTACATTGGGATTTAGTTTAGATTAAACAATAACAGCTGATTGTCTTTGTCCGTGTGTTACCTTACCGGCCAAACCGGTGCGAAAATGAGTCTGACGACAGCGCTCTCCAGTGCACCTGTGGGCCAGGGCGAAGTGAAGCTCTGAAGCGAGACACGCACCCAACAGTGCCACAGCAGGAGATGGGAAAAGAGCTGGAGAATCTGGAGAATGTTATGTGAAGAGTAACAGGCCAGCATGGCAGTTTGTCCTTCTAGTGTGTGAGACACAGGCCTCTTTCCACACATGGACATTTTTTGGAAATGTCTATGAATATATGCTCCGTTTCATATTACTGCATGTTGAATTTACTACAACAACAACAACAACAAAATGCGTTTATACGTGTACCAGTTTTTCTATTAAAAGAATGTTGTTTTTTCCCTGCATTTAAGTTTATGGTAGCAGGAGAGGTGTACATCAAACTGTAGCCGGCACTATATGTCAACCAAACCTCTGATGGTAGTTTTTGGAGATGCAGAAAACGTTTACATATGCGGTTCTGTGGCGCAGTTTTTACAGCACACCGGTGCCAACTTGCAGCACTTCAGACAACACACAAAGCTGGCCTTAAGGTCCTCCTTCCTTGACTCTTCCTCTCAGTCCTTATCGCCGCTTTTTTTTTTACAAGATGCGTTCATTTCCCTTCCTGTTTGTCTCATTTCCTTAAAAAAATGCCAGTCCTGTGTACTCAATTCAACTATCATTATTATCAATAAAAGCCTATATTTATTGGGCACTTTGTTATTCACTGTTTGGTAGAGTTATCCAAGCTTGGTACCACCAGTCACACAGCAGATCCGCAAAGTACTCCAAATAACCAGTGGTTATACTGGTTTGGGAAGTCAGGAAATCTCACCGGTGTACACATTATCCAGTGCCTTTGTCTCCTGTTCCTTGGAGGTCTGGGGGCAGTTTTACATTTTCTCCCTTTTGGCAGTCGTAAATATTGTTTAAATATTTTTTAAATACTGTTTTTTTATTCTGTGTTGTTGAAGTGCACCGTTCACTCAGTGATCACAAACCTGTAGAACAGGAATGCCAATAAATGGAACACAGAGGCTCAAAAATAAAAATTTTATCACGTATTCTATAAGGTTTAAAGAGCATGACGTTTTTTCTTTTGTTTCCGTCTTTATCCTCATCGGAACTTAACTTTCAGTTTGGATTTGAGCTCACGGAGAGTCACAGACCTTTGCAAGTGACTTCAGTGGTGCTTTAAAAAAAAATATTACAGGATAAAAAAGGTACTAAGTTATATAGGCTACTACACATAAAATGCCCCCCTTGCGAATACCAGTAAAGTTAATTGAACGAGGAATCATGTAAATGATTATTCCCATTAATTTCAGCTTATCTCCAGTGTATTCTAAGGTTACATGTTTTGCTAAGAAATTTGGGAACCGCTCCTTAATGATGCATGGGACTTGGCTGACTTAGTTTCCACCACATGCCATTGTGCCTGATCATTAACCGTAACCACAGTGACAGAATACCACAGTCACTTTGTGAGACACTTATTCCAAAAATAAAATAAGAAAGCACTTCATTGTGCTGCTCGCGTGTTATCTGGTGTCGGACGTGAACGATCCGAGTTTCGTAAGGCTCCCGCACAATCAACAAAACAATAAAGTTTTACAAGCCCCGACCGCTTCCCGTTCTCCAGGTTACACATTAAGTCCAGCGCCATTCCACTGTGCATGAGGGTGGGACACAGGAGCAGAGTAACAGCACAGAGGAAGCAGACCTCACATCAGTATTGTGTCTCCCACGTTGTCTCCCTGCGTTTAGGCGCCTGGAACTCAGATAAGACCACCAAACAGGCCACAGGTAACAGTGTACCTTCTCTCCTACGTTGGTTTTCTCTTGCTTCCTTCAGCGTTTTTATTTATTTATTCCCTCGCAGTGCCAGATAAAGGGAAAATATCAATGTTTTGCACGTATCACTCGGGTCTTTAACTTTAATTTGGGGATGGGAACTTTGAATACTGAAATGGGAAATCAAGTTACCTGAAAGGGACGGGGCACAAATGATGATTTGCCGCTGATCGACTAAGTCAGTCCTCACTGCACCCTCACCCTCACCACTCCATGACCCTCATGATCACAATTCCCAGAATTCCAAGCAGTGAGGGAGTGATTGGCGGATTGTGGTTCCTGTGTTCCTCTTGTTCCCCACCAGCCTCTCATCTGTCCGGGAACAAGGACGCTGGAACCTTCATATAATTTAAAAGCTGTGTTCAAAGAACAACCTTCTGAACAGGTACCCCAGTCTGTGTTTATGTAGATGGTTAGAAAATACACACACACAAAACAACCTTCTGCAAGATGAGCTTTGCTGGTAGGCAAATGATGTTGTGAGCAGGTTGTCAGAGGGTCTACCTAAATGGGGTACTTTACACCCTACACGACTGGTGTAAAGCATTTTTGTTTCCGGTTGTAGCAGACATAGAATTTTTCTTGCTTAAGCTATTAATTATAATAATATTACTACCATAGCATGAAAATAACATTATTTTTTCGCTCCAGAGCGACTTACATTAGTTATCAATTCCCACAGCTGGGCATTTACTGGGGCTATTTATGTTAACTACTCTGACTGCCTGCTATGGTGCTACAGCCCAAGGAGCAAGGTCCAGGGAAAAACATTGAACTCTGAGAAGCCCGTTTATAGTTTATAGTTTATAGTGTTCCCACTAATGATAGGCTTCAACCATAGCATCGTCACCAGGTGAATGTTTGACAGACGTGTGGCTGCAAGGGTAACCACACCTCAGATTGTTTTCTCAGATCTGAATTCCAGGTGGGTTGCTGACGTTCGCCTCTGCGCAAGCTCCTCCACAGCCACCTAGCTCCGTCAATCACTAAGGTAGGTCTATGCAAGTTGGACCGATATTTGCAAAAGATAAATAAAAATCCAGTGCCTGTCTAGAGGGGAATTGCTGTTGGACCTTCCTCTGGTTGCGTCACCAGCTAACTGACTCGCCTCAGAAAACAAGCATCTGCATTAACGGGTTAAGTGTACAACTGCCTGTCGCCCTGGATGTGGGAAATAATGTGATGTCCCCTGTTGTAGGGCCACAGGACCCAATGGAGCTTACACCGTAAGTTTCTGCGTGATGTCTCTCAACAATCAGACACCAGACACCCTTTGCGCATTTTTTGCCAGCACTGAGAACTGTTTATGTGGATAAAATGTAAATGTTGAAATTGTTTAGCTGATTTTACACAGCACTCCTCTGTCAGCTGTTGAACAATTACAACAGCCTCTTGTGGTATGAAGTACTGCAGTGCTGTACTATGAAGTTCGTGGCGAATGTCAAACTGGTGGCCACTTCCAACAATAAACCATGCCTTTTCACCCAGTGTCTGTCTGCACTGATAAAGTTTCACGTGGCCTGACAAGTGCCTGTTATATGAAATATTATTTACCGGCCAGAGAGCCACGTTACAGGAAATACGTGCCACACATACCAATACACAGGCAATAACGGTTTGTTCAAGTAGTAAACAATCATGACTTGGCACAAATTTTAAAAAGCGAGCCTCTAAACATACTTTTCTTTCTTTACTTCAGAAAATTCACTTTCAATCCCAAGGAAGGGATCGACAATCCGGCTCTCGTCATCTCAGACGATGCAGGTACACCAAACCACACAGCAAGTGCTCCCCAGTTCTTTTCTATACAAACCACTATCTCTCTTCCCATATCCTATGACCACAGCAGTGAAATCCCTATGACTTTAAATGATCATACCTGAATCAAACTGTTAATCAAACACAGTTCTAATTTTCTTTTCTGCAGCAATTAAATATTTGAGGAACTCTAAGCAGGCAAACATTGCAGAACCTAAGCAGAAAACAAGAAGAATTCCATAGTGATCCCTTTTCTCTGTTATCGTCCCCAACAGAGTCAGATTCAGTTCTGCAGCCACACCTGTGCCTACTAAAATGCCACAAGGGCGAAAGTTTTGGTTTTCACCTGCGGATGGAGCGGGGCCGTGGGGGTCATGTGATCAGGCAGGTGAAACCATGGAGCCCGGCAGAACGCAGCGGGCTGAGGGATGGGGACCGGCTGCTGGAGGTCAACGAGGACTTTGTGGATGACACTGGACACCGTAAGGTGACAAATGAGAGGGAATATCTAGCTTGTTGTGATGAAATGGAATCAACCACCTGTCAGTCTTTCGGTCTGCTTATCATGTCTATCTGTGTGAAACTCTCTGTCCAACAGTGTACCTGATTCTTCCTGTCTGACTATTCCACATTCACTCTCTGAATATTCTCTCCGACACCAGGTAGCCCAGAAGATCCAGATATCTGGACATCAGCTGTGTCTCCTGGTGCTCCGGGGGGAGGAGTACGAGCAGGCGGTGTCTGAGGGTCGTGACTTCCGAGCCCTAGCTGCAGCCCACAGGGGTGGTCCCAGTGCCCGGCCGCGTCTCTGCCACATCGCCCGGGATCCGCGTGCCCACCTTGGCATGATTGTCAGCCCTGTGAAGGGTAGGGTTTCCGGGGGAGATGGGCTGGTGTTTGGATCACCAATGAGGAATGATGTCAGAGTGACGCTCGGTGTGAAACTCATCCGCAGGGGAGAAGGGCCAATTCAAAGTAACAGTGGAAAAGGGAGGGCCAGCTGAGCAGGCAGGTGTACAGACTGGCGATCGCCTGGTGTGGATAGAAGGCACCATGGTGTCAGACCTTACACCTTCAATGCTCAGCAGGATGGTAGGCCTGACCATGCCGGACCATACAATAACACACAACTTTAACAGCCGCCACACCCCTGTAGGTTCACACACATCTCTTTTCTCTTTTCCCTCCCAGGTGAAGAAGGGTGGAGATCACGTGACCGTGCTGGTAACTGACAGCGAGAGCCAGCGGAGCTACGCACGCCGGCAACATCCCATCCTGCCTGCCATGGCGACCACTCACAGCTTGCCCCACAGACCCAGGAACCTGCACATGGTCCAGGGGCCTGAGGGCTTTGGCTTCCTGCTGAGGGAGGAAAGGATAAAGCCAACAGGCATAGGTAAGGAACACATACACACAGACAAAGACACACTCACAAACACAGACTCCCACAGACTGTTTGTGTGTGTGTGTGTGTGTGTGTGTGTGTGTGTGTGTGTGTGTGTGTGTGTGTGTTTGTCTCAGTCCACGTGTTGAGAGAGGTGGACCCAGGCAGTCCAGCAGAGTTGGCGGGCATGCAAGATGGAGACCACCTGCTGGGTGTGAACGGCGAGCTGGTGGAGGCCCTGGAGCATGAGGACATTGTCCGCAGAATACGTCAAAGCGGTCACAAGGTCACGCTCACCACCATCGACGCCCATGGATGGAACTTTTACAGACAGGTAAGTGAACCTAAACACTGGCTCTGTGCGGGGCTCATCATCAGGAACGGCGTGGTTGTGCCCCCAGCATGATACTCTCATTGGACAGTGGCTATGACGTAGGAAAATGCCCGTCACAACCAGGACCAGCTTAAAACACCTCAAAAAATCATAGACACCAAAAGATTTTTAAACCAAAAAAAAAAAAGCAAGTAAGTAACCATAAAATATGTTTTTTTCCCCCCAAGTTGGACCTGTCTCCTCTGCTTTTCTATGAAGATGCGCTTCCTGAAAAGGAACAGAAGACAAGGCTAGCTCACACAATAGAGCTCTCTGTTGAGCTCCCCAAGGAAATGCAGGCGAACCTGCCCTGCCCACGGTTCTGCATTCTGGTTAGAGGGGCTAACGGCTTTGGCTTCCATCTGGGATGTTTTCCCCATCAGCCAGGAACATTCATCAGCCAGGTACTGTTACTACCCCTCAGTGATCACAGAATGCCAAGTCTGTATGGGTGTATTAATCACAGACGGCAAGGCTGAACATCTGTGACATATTATTCCACATTCTCAGCCACAACAATCTGTCTGAGCAGTACATTGTGAAGTGTGAGATGTGTGTCATGTGACTATTCATCCACAAGGTGGCAGCAGGGGGCTCAGGAGAGAAGGTGGGACTCTTTGAAGGGGATGTGGTGGTAGAGGTGAATGGAAAGAATGTGGAGGAGGAATACCTGGAAGACGTGGTCATGCTGGTCAAGAAGGGCGGATGTTGCCTAAGGATGTTGGTTGTGGAAAGATGGGGATACGAGATGCTGAAAAACAACAATATTAACATTGTACCTGGTCTTGTTCTTCAAAGCACTGAGGTAACAAACACACACATATGCACACACAGGTAGAAATAAGCACATACACCGAGGTAAAAACCAATGCATGCAAATTATACACAGGTAAAATGAATCGTGATAAAATTCTAAGGTTACACAATACATATTTTGACCAACAACAGTAACGTCACATGCAGTAGCTGTACAGACAAGAAATTCAATACAAACACAGTCTGTAATATTAATGCCACCAGTGTCCTTAATCAGCATGTACAGGTATCACAATGCTACACAGCCTTTTACATGATGAGCTCTCTGGGGTATGGATCAATGTATGTACTCAGGTGAAATGTATTTCACAGGAGGAAGAAACTCAAGACAATTCCTTCCTTTAACAATCACTTGGCGTGAGTCTCATGCATATCAAAATACCCAAGAACGATTGATCTATTGCTGCTGTAGATGTCCAGACTGTGCCACAGATGGAGACATTCGGAGCCACTTCCTATCATGGATGTTTCTGTGTCGGCTTGAATTAAAAAGCCGATCTGACCAGACTGCTCCGTGGATCACTGTGTGCCAGGGGCAGTTATGAAATATTTTACAGCGTTGAGGTCAGTTGGAGATCTGCCAAAAAGTGAAGCATTTCAAACCCATCAGGATCATCTGATATCACATTTCGAAGGAGGAACATTAACAAGCCTAACAAGCCCCACATGTGACATGTTGGTGGCTAATGCAAATGGTTGTATATCGACATAGATGGTTATATGTTCATTTAAAAAAATAATTATTTCATGATCTCATCTGCTAAACAGTGATATTAATACTTTACATCACTGCACAGGTAAATATATGTTTATAAAATAAAGACCCAAATAAAGGTCCTTTCCTGTTTCCAGCTTCATCTGCTTGCTATTCATTGGTAAATGACTTTTTTGACTTCAATCACAACTTTTTCAGACTGTCAGGAAACTCTGATAATCGGTTGTGACTGACCATAATTGTATTCACGTCACCATATTGTTATAAATTTGGATGTATCTTTTGAAACGGTATGTTGGTGTGGTGCCCCTTTTTTGTCGGTGGGCCAGAGAACACCGCTCACCTGTGAGTATCTGGGAGAAAATGATACAAAATCTATATTTTAAAATCTGATTTCCTTCGTAAATATCAGAAACTCTTAATCTGAATTGTTAATTTAGTGTGAATGCATTTGGAGGCCAGTTTAGTTTAAAACTGCGTTATCCCTCTAAATCCATTATTATTGCTTGACACATGCCGACCATGTTGTGTTCCCTTTAAGATTAATTTTCCGTCTTCTATTGATGACGTTTTACGTAATACTGTATATTCAGGAACTACGAAGACGTTCCAGAGAACTAACGAGTAATTTAACGTAAATATTAAAAATACTATCAGGTGAGGTCGCCAACGGTTTTGACACTTCGTGTGAAATTTTATAAACGTATAACAAGAATTTATTGGTATACCTGTAATTCACAATAGCTGGCTAGTGCTGCCTCGCCAAACTGGGGGTTAGATCTCTCATATAGCTAGCTGGCGTTTTGACGGCAAAAATATTTTCTTAATCAGCCAGGGCATAAGCGACACGTTTTTCCCCCCATTTTTAAAAGCCAAGTGGTACTTAAAGTTGTGCTCCAGTTTACATGATTTGTTGAATTCTAGCTAAGTAGTCCTACTTGCTGTACGAGTTAGCTTGCTCGCTAGTTTAGCAAGATATCCAATAAGCTACTTAGTTAAACGTGCAGTTATTATTTTATTTGGTGGGTCGCTCCCTTGCTCCTGGAACATCCTCCGTAATAACTCCACAAGCTATATAAAATGAACAGCGAGAGGTATTGATATTGTCAGATACGGTAGTCATTAACAGTTGCTGTCAGAGAAACACAATCAACTTGATAGAGAGCTAGCCTCGTCGCTGGTGGTTGTTGCTGCCTTCTTGATCGTTTATTTGTAATCTATTTGAAGATCAGTGAGCTGTCTCGTGGTGGCAAACGAGCGATATGTTCTGTGTTAAATTTAGTTACAGTTGCTACCTTTAATTTTTTTGTGACATTACAACCATTATATTCAAAATGACAGTAATGAGACGTAGAGAAGTAGTTGATCACATTGACAAAAATACTTTAACGCTCCGTTTGGTGTTAGGACGTTCTCATTTAGACATTTAATTAAGATTGCTTGTAATGATGGCTTTCGAATACAAGTAATTGTCAACCAATATAAGTCAAATGCCAGGGAACACTTACGGGCAGGTTTCCATGTTCCCTTCCCTTCCGCCTTATTATTGACATGAACTGAGTGCACTAGTCTCGTCGTGGGTCTGACACCTGTCCTCAAATACTGTGCCCTTTGTGGTGATGTGGATTGATGGGAGCGTAGAGAAAACCTTAGCCTTAATCTCTACCTCTTTGTCCAGGCAGTTGGGCAGTGCCTGTGGATGGAGGCAGTGCTTCAGTGAGATGACTGACCAGGGCAACAGCAATCAGAACATCTCCCGGAACCCCTTTGCTGCCCTTTTCAGCTCCCTTGCCGATGCCAAGCAGTTTGCCTCAGGCCAAAAGCAGCAGGGGCATCCCGAGCCAGCGTGTGAGTGCTGGCCACGTCTGTTGGGCCGTTTGTATCCTTGTCTGTGACTCGGTTTGTAGCTCTGTTTGTAGCTGTGGACGCACTATTAGAGTGTCGGTGTACTGTTGTGCTGACCCTGATGTGTCAGAGTGATGGTGTTGGTGGTTTAACTTATGTCTATTTCACCAGATGATTCAGGGGAGAGTCCGTCAGAGTCGGAGGACTCTGTATCGGACAGCATTGAGGACAATGACGACTCTGTGGCAGAGATCAGTCGGTCCTTCCGGTCCCGGCAGGAGCTATGTGAGCAGCTCAACGTCAATCACATGATACAGAGGATCTTCCTCATCACACTGGACAACAGTGAGTGTTGCTGGGTTGGTTGAGGGCAGTCGTGCCTCACGTCTGCTCTTCTACCTGCGGGCGCCACAATGAACACTGCAGGTTTCTTTTAACATGGGAAACCCAACTAGTGGGTTGACTATGGTCGGACTATGTCTTAATTCATACAGGAAAGGTGGGCTTTGTTCTCTGGTAGCTTGCTTATTGGCGACTGTCATTGCAGCTGTTTTGCGAATGGAAGCAGATAGCATGTAAGACTTGCAATGGGGTGCAAGTGGTACAGATTGGAAACTGGAACTAATCAGCATTGTATTAAAATGTGGTAAATGTTCAGCTAAGCATGGATATATGTCCATTGCATTTACGTTACATTTTGTTTCTATATGTATACATTGAATAGACTTATTTTTTTGTGAAGGGGTCAGGGAGTTTTTCCCATTATGGTTAATTGAGGTTTTTCTTTTAATAAATGTAGTCTGTATAACATCTGTGTATTTGTGTTAATCTAGTTGTTTAAATAGCCATTTGAATTTTTATTTATATTTGAGAACTCCTTTTCCTTTGAGTAAAATGTTTTGTGTGTGTTTGACTGATACTCAAGTTTTTTGCATGAAATTATTGAGACCTCTTATCTGCCCTGACTGGGGATTAGTCTGTCTTTCTGTGTTGTTTCTATCCAGTGTACTGTGGAAACATTAGCTTATGTAAGACTGAGCTTAACTGGCGCTTGTCAGCAAAATGCCTCATGCAGAGTGACAAGTGACAGACAGCAAAGCAGTTTGCGGGGTCTGCAGTAATGCACTTCACAGTAGAGATAGTGACTTTTGCCGGGCTTCTATAAGGGTTGATTGAGCAGGCGTTGTGTGCAGGCGAGTCTGGATGCTTGTCATTGTCAACGGCTCCTGCAAGCCCAGTTCACAAGTCCCAGCCCATTCCTTTTAGTAACATAGTTGTTGTGTTTTTCATTTCAATAGTACACTTCATATATGTGTGTGTGTGTGTGTGTGTGTGTGTGTTTGTGACAGGTGACCCAAGTCTGCGGGGAGGTAATGGAATCCCACCTCGCTGTGTCTACCTGGAGGAAATGGCAGCCGACCTGGATGGACAGGACTGGCTGGACATGGACAACATCGAGCAGGTTGGGCGGGGTTTTGGGGTTAGGGTGTATGTAGACCCCTTTGGTGATTCAAGCACAGTTAGGAGGTCAAATTTTTATATTATGCAATTACACTTAACTAAATCATGCATAATTCATTGGATGTGGTTGCAATGTGGTGGTGGTTGCATAACCTCAGTGAAGTCATTGATCATCATTAATCAGGACATCTATAATGAACGTATCATTAGATATCCTGGTCAGACACTGACTCTGTCCCTGTCATCCAGGCCCTATTCAACAGGTTGCTCCTTCCGGAACCAGGAAACCACCTCATCTACATGACTTCCAGCAGTGCGGTAAACCTCTCAGCCGACCGTGATGCTGGAGAGAAATGTGCCATGCCGTACCTGTACGCCTGCTATCAGAGAGCCAAGGAGGAGGTAGGACTGCATAATTAAATCACCTTTAGGAGTAGGGACGCCCTGTCTTTGGTGGTCTCGCATTTTGTCATGACTTTGTAAATTGTGTGACACTGTATAGTCCATCCAGGTAAGAATTAAGATCAAGCAGAAAGCGAATGCGTTTTCCGTCCTCCAGGTTGCGCATACTTCTGCTCCAAGCTCTCATTGCTAGTCCAATCATAGGTTAATTCCTTCATTCTGTCATATAACAATATCCTTGACTATTTTGCAATGACACCAACTGTGGGGGTCTCCACTCTTGCCCTCCACCCCTTCTCAACTACAGATCACCAAAGTGCCAGAGAAGCTACTGACATACGCTGTACGATGCAAGAACCTGACCGTGTCCAATGCTCGCACGGTGCTGCTCACTCCCGAGATCTATGTCAGCCAGAACGTGTATGAGCAGCTCCTGGACCTGCTGCTGGAGGGAGTCGGCGGTGCCCGTGAGTTTGTTTCCACTGAGGAGGCCTTTCTCTCCAGTGGAAGATTTGCACAGAAACTCACACTTTAAGTACTAGAGAGGCCATTCATGGGCTTTGTTTTGGACTTATCTTGTAATTTTTCAGTCAACTGAGATGTGAACGTTTCCATTTATCCTTTTTTACTTTGATGCAGTGTTCGCTCCATGTTTTAGCAGTCCTGTTTTCCTTGTGGCCAACCTTTAGAGCTGGACGAGGTGTTGGAGTTCGTGGAGGAGGTGATCGCCGCTCTTGTGGCTGATCAGGAAGTGCGTACCTTCGGGGAGGTGATGGTGCCAGTCTTGGACATTTTCCTGGGTCGTATGAAGGACCTGGATCTCTGCCAGCTGCTGCTCTACTCCTACCTGGACATCCTGCTCTTCTTCAGCCGACAAAAGGATATTTCCAAGGTCAGGGATTGTGTGGAGTCACAGGAACTCAACATGGTGTAATTCTTACATGAATGTTTTTCCTTGAAATGTAGTCTAAGATTAACATTGGGAGTTCTGATGTCACATTTTGAGGAAAGACATTCCAGTTCTCTTTCCTGTTTTCTGTTCTATGGGTTACAGTTTATAATAGTCATTCCTGCCAAAACATACCATACCCTCGCGTATGTGATTTTAAAACTAACTTAACAGATTTGACGTTTCAGCCGAGACACTGAGCATATGTTGGAGTTGAAGTATTCAGGCTGTCAACCCTCTGCAACTCTAGGTGTTAGTGGAGCACATTCAGCCCAAAGATCCCAGCAACGGGCTTCAGTACCAGAAGACTGTGCTGGGGGCTGTGCTGAACGTGTCCTGCCTACTGAAGACCCCCGGAGTTGTGGAGAGTCACGGCTACTTCCTTAGCCCCTCTCGCTCCAGTCCGCAGGAGATGAAGGTCCAGGAGTCCAACATACACCAGGTAAGTCTTAAACTGTTGCCCACTGTCACAGTGTTATGCTGTTTGAATTGGATTTGTTTTTTAGGCAGTGTGGGAGCAGTGTCTGATATTCAGATGTACTGTGCTGTCCCTCCCTGCCCTGGCGATAGTTCATGGGACAGTTCCACGACAAGCTGCACCAGATCCTTAGGACACTGCTCCAACAGTCAGGTGACACTCGCCACCTGCTGCTATCCTGGCTGGGTGGCTGCCTGCAGGCTAATGCTGGCCGTGCCAAGATCTGGGCCAATCAGATGCCAGAGATCTTCCTCCAGATGCACGCCTCGGACGCCTTCTTCCTCAACCTCGGTGCCGCCCTGCTTCGCCTTTGCCAGCCCTTTTGTCGCCCGCACTCGCCCAAGCTCCTGACATTTAACCCCACTTACTGCGCCCTCAAGGACCTTAGTGAGGAGGAGAGGCGGAATCGCAACATGCATGCCCGAGGTCGGCACCTCTTGCCTCTTACCAAACCCATGTAACGCTTTTTTAGTTTCTGTGTAATATTTTCTAGTTGAAATATGAATGAATGTGTGCTGTTTATTTAACTGGTTGTAATTATTATTTTAGATCAGGGGTGGCTAAGACCAGCCACGATCGGTTGCAGGCTTTCCGCCGTTCTCGATGTGATTCTGTAGCTAAATGGAAGGGTCTCCATCCATGGGGATTGAGATACCACCTCTGTCTCCTCGTCTACCCAGGTCTGGATAAGGAGACGTGTCTGATCCCTTTGCCCCCCCAGCAGCCAGTCGAGTTTGCTCAGTCATACAACCTGCTGACGGAGAACCTCATTCTCACCCAGGCCGCCCTTCACCTGGGGTTCCACAGGTGAGATGCCTGTCCAAATCAAACGCCGACCGCAGCTATGTCATTCTCAGAATCAAACCAGACCCAGCTCTGTGTCTGTCTCATTAGGCTCCACGACCAGATGGTGAAGATGAACCAGACTCTGCACCGTCTGCAGGGCGCATGGCGGGAGGCCCAGAACGTGGGCGAGCCAGCAGCCGAGCAGCTCCGGGAGCAGTTTGAGCGCCTCATGACAGCGTACTTATCCACCAAGGCCGCAGCCACACAGCCTGCCATGCTGAAGTGCTGTCTCAACCTGCAGGCATCCACCGCCGCCCTGCTGGTGCAGCTGGGCCTTGAGAACCTGGGCCCTGAACACGTCCAGCTGGCCTTCCCCCTGCCACCCCTGAACCGCAGTCTTCTGTGCCACGTGCCAGGTACCCCGGTCACACTCTGTGTCTGCGCATGCGGATGTGTGCGCAGGTATTCATGTTTGTATGTGCTTATTGTATGTACACTTGCATCCTGAAGGGATTCTGCACATGTTTACACGTTGGGTGTGAAAATGTTAATTTATCAAAAAGTTATGTCATCAATGGAGATTTTAGCAGGTTACATTCCAGAGCATATTCCTTGTCAGGAAGACATGTATTAATGATATCCAACTATCCATTTGTATGTTGTATTGTCACAGAACAACTACAGCAGACTACAGCCACTATTAAGGGAAACGTCAAAATCAAGTAGCTTCTTCCCTGGATTCTCAACATCGCCATAGTTTTGATATGATTTTGTATTTCAGTAAAGCCAGACGAGATCCAACTTATTCTAGTCAGTGCAGTAATTCCAATGTGAAGCGCATGCGCACACACTACCACAACATCAAGGAGTAGCGGCTGCTGATGCTGATGGTAGGACCAATTTCCTTGTCAGAGGAAAAAAATTTAAAGGGGAAAGTAGTTGGAGAGTAGTAGGAGTTGCTTTGCTCCTGTCCAAAGCCGCTCTTTCCTCAGCACTCAGTGTACATCCCATGGTTAGGCAACCCACCGTTCTTCTTTTTCACCAGAATAGGCAAGGTATTATAATAGTGAGGCTGCTACAGTTAATACTTTTGCTGTTCAACTTCTATCTCTTATCAATATATTCACTTTGCTCTTTGTAAAATGCATCACTTTTTCCGTTTGCTGTCTCGAATGCTTTATACTAGAGTCGCCTACACCGAATCGCAAACCCTATACAGTTCTGCATAAAATAGCTTCTATCCTCAGTTACAGGTAAAATTGGGGAAATAATCTGGTCTTGTCTGGCTTCCTGTAGCTGTCTTTGAAATGAACACTTCCTGCAACCAAATGCATCATCGGTCCAAGAATGCTTAGCAGGGAATAAAAATGTCTCATCCATCTACTCAATGGAATGTTTAGTAGAATGGAATGACTTTAACTACCCGTATTGCAGTAGTGAACCAGAGATTGTAACAATAACACCACCTACTGCCTCTTATTCTTCCCTGTAGAGTTTTTCGTAGAGAACATGGGGGATTTCTTTATCTTCCTGCGGCGATTTGCCGATGATGTCCTGGAGTCTTCAGCTGAGTGTCTGGAGCAAGTGCTGAACTTCATCACTGTCTTCATGGGAAACGTGGAGAGGTGAGGTGGAGAGCTCTATACCTGTATTTGTTATTGTTTGTGTTCCTGTGTGTAATTTGATCTGTATGTATGTGTCAACCCCTTATGTATGTGGCATGGGTCTGTGTCTTCACTCAGGATGAAGAACCCTCATTTACGGGCTAAGCTGGCAGAGGTCTTAGAAGCAGTAATGCCCCACCTAGAGCCGGTGTCGCCCGGGGTGATCCAACCCAGCATGGTTCTGCGGCAGAGGGTCTTCTGCTCGTATTGCCATGCCCCTCACCTGGCAGAAGCCCTCATCACCGTGTTTGTAGACATCGAGTTCACCGGTACATGAAAATGAATGGGCAGGCGGGTCGAGGATGCAAATAAACCAAAATTGGCATGCATTTAGCTTATAGACTAACTTTGTCATGCTAGGGTGGCAGAGTGGACATTAGATATGATGTTTATTTAGGATTTGTGTATGTGTCGCGCCGAGGCGAATCCAGGCTGAGAGCGGCCTGAGATGGAGACAAAGATGGGATTTTTTTAATTTATTGAATAGGGCCTTTTATTTTATTATTACACAATCATAAAATTTAACAGTTAAACAAAATACACAGTAAGAACAAAACCTCCCTTTTTTCCCAGGGGATCCTCACCAGTTTGAGCAGAAGTTTAACTACCGGCGTCCCATGTATCCCATTCTCAAGTACATGTGGGGGAAGGAAAACTATCGCGAGAGCATTAAGGCAAGGACGGTGTCCATTTTAAACTCTTATAATGGCAGTTTGCCTGATAATTAGCATTGTGTCAATTGCATACGCCCCGGTCAAAATGTGAGTGTTTTTGCACTTTGTCCCAAATTAACCCCATAGAAACACTGAGATGAATTAATACTCAACCAATTAAATGTGTACACTTCTGTGTTGTCATAGCAATTGGCTGACTATGCCTCAGAGAACCTAGAGGCCATGAACCCGCCACTCTTCTTGAGGTTCTTCAATCTCCTCATGAACGATGCCATCTTCCTGCTGGATGAGGCCATACAGGTGAGGCTGCCGTGATAGAGCCTGAAGAGGGTACATGGTGTGTTTTTGTTTTTCAGTTTACTTTAGTGCTCCTTAACGTAGTAATCTAGTATGTATGTTCCAATGCCGCTCTTTAAGTGGGTGTTGCAGCGTACCTTGTGAAAATGTGAATCATCTTTCATACTGGACTTTTCTCTGGCCCCCAGTACCTGAGTAAGATCAAGCTGCTCCAGTTGGAGAGGGACCGGGGGGAGTGGGAGGGTCTGGCCCCAGATGCTCGCAGGGAGAAGGAATCCAGCCTGCAGATGTTTGGCCAGCTCGGACGCTTCCATAACATTATGTCCAACGAGACCATCGGCACTCTGGCCTTCCTCACATCCGGTGAGAGCAGTGTACACAGTTGCCCTTGCGTACCTGGGACCTCATTTCATTTCATACAACCCTGAGACACATTTCACCTGAAGCAGCTTACACCTACAGCATCAAGCATGTGTTCAAGGTTGCCGTCAAATGTACTTATCAGTGAGGAAGCTAGAAAATTGCTTAATAGGTAGACATTCTATTGAAAGGGCCAATAAAGGAGCCCTGTGGAATTGTTGTCTTGCAAAATGAGGGCCTCACATGGTCTTTTCCTTGTCACCCCAGAGATTAAGAGTCTGTTCGTCCACCCCTTCTTGGCTGAGAGGATTATCTCCATGCTCAATTACTTCCTGCAACACTTGGTGGGGCCCAAGATGGGTGCCCTGAAGGTGAAGGACTTCAGCGAGTTTGACTTTAAACCCCAGCAGCTGGTTTCCGACATCTGCACCATCTACCTCAACCTGGGGTAGGGTGTTGTTCTCATCTAATAGCTTCTTGGATTTGAAGAGGTCATTGGTATAAATGTGAGGCTGTCCCCATATACATGATGACTGAAAGGGCGCAGAGCTTTGTGACCGTCCGGTTGTAAAAAACGCAGTACACAAAATAAAACGGACCTAGTCTAAAATGTTTTTTATAGCAATGAGGAAGAGCTTGGAGGCCGTTTCTATGCTGTTTGCATCACGTCAAGAACAGCCAGTGGAGGATTTGTGACTGTCATAGGAGAATGTTAATGAAGTTCATGTAAAATAAAATTTATATACCATAAAATGAATGTGTTTTGGTGCTCAGGGCTCCCTCCATGCATTTTTTCAGTTTGTGTAGTGAAAATTTGCCAAATAATAATTTCAACAATTTAAACATTTTTGAAGTTGTTTTGGGGTTTTTGTTCTTCCCCATTCAGTGACGAGGAAAATTTCTGCGCCACTGTGCCTAAAGACGGGCGTTCGTACTCCCCCACCCTTTTCTCCCAGATCATCCGAGTGTTGAGGAAGATCAATAAGCCTGGGGACATGATTATGTCCTTCAGTCTCCTTGCAGACAAGATAAAGGTGAGAGCCCTGCCTGCCGCCCTCACATTCTCCCTGTGCTTCACAAATGTGCTTCAGCTCATATATATAACTAGTGTTGTCATAACATTCTGTTTGGTGTTCAGTTACAGAAAGGATCCTGTTTCCTCTGCCCCCACTGATCTGTTTTATCGTGTGGTGCTCATTTTTGCACTTGTTCTTAATGAAGCGCTGATGGATCTTGTATTAAAGTAAATGTCACATGTAAATGTCACCCCCTCCCCATCTCAGTCCCTTGCAGACAGACAACAGCAGGAGGAGGAGACGTATTCAGATGCACCGGATGAATTCCTTGACCCCATCATGTCTACGCTGATGCAAGACCCCGTGCTGCTGCCCTCCTCTCACATCACGGTCGACCGTTCCACCATTGCCCGCCACCTGCTCAGGTACATCACACCCCCATGGGACAAGACTTGTAATCCGTACTCTTTTGTATGAGGCTGCGTGGAAAAAATTTCTTCCAAATTTTCTTCCCCCCTCTGCAGCGATCAGACGGATCCCTTCAACCGCAGCCCTCTGACCATGGACCAGATCCGGCCCAATGAAGAGCTGAAGCAACAGATCCAGCAGTGGCTGGCTCAGCGCAAGCAGGAGCGCCTGCAGACTGGCCCCAGTGGCTAAGCTTGCTGGGGTGAGGGTGGGGGTTGGGGATTGGGTGGGTCGGGAAGGGACCTCCAACCATCCATCCAGAAACTAACTCTATAGCCCCCTCCTTATGGACAACCTCGCTGTTTGTCTCCATGTGGGTTTAGGACAGCTCTCCTAACCGAACGCAGCCATCTTGCTTACACTTATGCTTTTAAAACCACCCAGCAAGCCCATGGCGAGAAGGAGAAGGTCTCCCCATCTGCAGAAGTGTGACTGAGTTGGACTTCTGAGTGACTTCGGGTGGTGAACCAAGACCTCTTGAGAGGCTTGTGTACATTTGGTACGTGGGAACGATTCCTCCACATTCTTTTCTCTGTCGTCTCTGCTTCAACCCCTTCCTGTGAAACAAATGTGCAACACCATGATGCATCAGGTCAGGAATGAGTTTCCAAATTTGGGGAACAAATAACAGTTGTGGTAACATCGCCACTTGCATGAGTGACACTGATTGGATTTAGGTTTTGTTCTTTAGGAGTGCCAAAGCCACGATTTCAATAGCAGTTTTTATCATGGAAAGATGTCCTATGATTCTCCCTACCAAAATATTCATTCAGGTTCAAAACTAAATAAAACAATGTTATTGTATACTTCGTCCTGTATGAATGCAAAAGAAGTTTACGATGTTTTTTATAAAGAAACCTATACACATATTCACAAGTTGCAAACTGGAATTTTTAGCAGCATGTTTGTACTGCGTTGCTTGCCTCAGTGTTTTCCATTCGCTCAGAGGCTGATTGTATCATTTACACAAACAAAGGCATCGCCGGCTTCACCTGAACAAAGCAGAACAAGACCACCTACTGAAGATAGCAGAGTTATTAACTGCTTCAGATATTAAGATCTCCGTACATTGACCCTTTTTTTTTTTTTTTTTAGCTCTAGCAAACCACAGATTTCCCAATCATAAGAATTCCTTCAGGTCAACAAGAAAATGTGGTGTATTCTGATTTGGTTGCAGTTTTATATCGAAAACAATCTTAAGCCTAGGCTATAGGAATGATTTTGTGGCTTTCCTAAATAAAGATGTTTGTTTTCCTTAATGTTAACCCATAACCCTTCCTCAGTATTGATTGAAAGACATGAAAATATGTAAAATAAAAAATAAAAAAAATGTTAAAGCGGTGAACAGAATCGATCTACCATTTGTGTGTGATATACATTGTCAAGAACACCAACTCCTTGGCCTGTGAAATATTACTTCAAAATATTAAGTAGAGAACTGTTTTAATTATTTGGTTGTTCATTGGTATGCTTTGCTGTAAGAATATAAAAATGTTTTTTTGTTTTTATGATGTATATGAGGCATTTTATAAAATTTAAAAGCTCGTTTTCCAGCGGTTCTTCCCCTACAATGTCCCCCCTACATAATCCTGACAAAACCACCTGAAAGGTCAGTCATTTTGTCAAACAGATTATCGGGCTATTCATTAATTAGTCAGACTTGTGGAGTTCACCCACCTCTGCATTTCTCGGCATTTGCAGTCCCTTCCTGGGTGAATCATATTGTCTGCCACTCATTCAGTTGGTTTTTTTTTCTGATTAATTTAGTGGCACAATGAATAATCAATTGTGATGTGCAGGTTTTAACAAGGTTAACCATGGTAAAAAAAATTAAAATAATTTGGATTAGCAGCTCACATTATAATACCTAATATTAGAATTTTGTAGCTAACCAGTTATCTGCACATTAATAGGATATGCAAAACTTTCCCAATGTATAAAGTGAATTTACATCTGGAGGGAAATTATGTCTGTGTCTGTCTCTGTGTGTACGTTCTTTATCTAGACTTTTGAGTTGCATGTCTCTTCCAATCATATGTTGGGGTAGTCGTAAGGCAAGCCAGGGATTTTAGGGGGAAAAATACCATTGTTTGAATCTACTAAATTAATGAAAATGTATATAAATACTCAATACAAAAGCTGTACAATTAAATAAATTACCAATTCAATGTAATGTGTGCTAGTGCTGTTTTATTTTTTGGGTGCAGGAAGAATGGGCAAAATTGCTTCGAGATGGAGATTTGTCCAAAAAGATTTGTAGTTCACAAATTATTCTGTTTTAGTCACAGGGCTGACATCCTCCTTTCTGTTGGATATGGGATTAGTTCCTTGCTCAAGGATAAACAGAAGGTCCTCTTCTTGGAAATGAATTTATCATTTATAATCATAACCTTAACACCATAACCACTTCTTAAAAGTGGGATGCAAGACCCTCTAAGAGTAACCAGCAGAATTGACAGTCCATTCTTGGATTACAATAAGTCATGGTTCATGCGTTTATGTCGTTAACCACCTTAGATTTAACCGCTAATATTTGTTTCTGCAGAACCGGTACAGAAGAATGTTTTGTGGTACCGTGGTTGTTGGCTAAAATTAGGTGACTGTGATACGCCTTGCATTAATTTAGTCGGCATTTTCATAAATACGATTATATAAATACGAAATTAAACATAAAACATGTATATTTAATGGTTGGAATTTAAACACAAGGTTATTTTCGTTTTTAATTATCAAGACAAGGAGGATTGTTTTGATGACGTCTGTCACTTTCAGTCAGGCATTTCTTTAGACCGGAGCTTATATGGGTCCTTCTTGGTGGAGGTGACATTCAGTTGAGGCAGTCCGGTGAAGTGGGTTGTATTTGAGAAACAATTATATTTCTTATTAGAAACAACACAATGGCCCAGGCGGTGCAGAAACTGGTGGCCAAAGCACCACAGCTCGTAGGCGGTAAGAGCTGTCATTGTCATTTGAATTCGGTCAATTCACAAAGTCTTTGGTGTACAAAACGTTCTTGAGTTTTCAATACAGATTTCTTGTTGTAACTAGCAAATAGGCTAACTGGCTAGCTAGGCCGAGTTTTAAAAAAAGTTAGTTAAATAACGTTGGTAAATTACGTCGTACTGTCGAACCTTTGTGAAATGGTTAACTGACGTAAATTTGTATTCACAATTGGAGTTGAATGATTGTTAGTCAGCTGGTTATGTAACGAATGCCTGCGTCTATACGCCATGCAATGTCAACGCTGACAGTAGCCCACCTAGACTAATACTCCTGCTTGGCACTACCAGCATGTAGATCGTATGCTATTTTCTCATGTTTACACTGATACATTTAGCAACGTTGTGTGTTGAAACACGGGAAATTGTGTTGTAAAATCAGGTTAAAAAGTTAATGTTTTCCGTTTCACAAGTCGTCCTAGTCGGTTATTAGAGGGCGACGACGAGGTTTTCCGTAGCTAATATTTTATGCGTTTTGAAAATGTAGTTATACGCTGTGTAATGTGTCGGTGACTTGTGTTTTGCAGCGGCAGTGACTTACTCCAGACCACGGCTAGCCACGTTCTGGCGCTATGCCCGTGTTGAGCTGGTACCTCCCTCCCCATCCGAGATTCCCCAGGCCATCGAGGGTGTTAAGGGGCTTGTCAAGAGCTTCCAGTCCGGCCGTCTGGGTCAGACAACGGTCAGGGTAGGTTCAGAGTAAGAAATTATCCACTATAGATCTCCTGAAAGTCGTATCTAGGTTTATTTATGTTTGCAGCTGAATGAGTTAAAGCCTAATAATGATGGGTATTTTAAAAGCATTTCAACAGAAAATTGGCTTCCCTTTTCTGACTGGTTTATTATTATCTTAACATTTTATTTCCCAGGAAGCAATGAGGAATGGCCTAGTGGTGACAGAGGTGCTAATGTGGTTCTACATTGGAGAGATCATTGGGAAAGGAGGCCTCGTCGGATACAATGTGTAAATCCTGTTCTGGACTGTTTTCTTGTTCTGAGCTTTGTTGGCTCACATTTCAGTAACAAAAAATAAGTGGATCCAATAAATAAATGTCTATTGTTTAACAATAATACTCTGTTTTGGAATCTGCATTTATCCATTTTCATCTAGAACTGTTAAGGCTACATGTGTTAATTGTGTACACACTCAAGTCTTACCTTTATACATGCATCATTACATGCAGGGGGTGTCATAAGTATGTGGTAATACTTCTGGCTTTGCTGTTAAATTACTGTAAGCAAAATTTGTATTTAATGCCTTGTTTACCCTGCCATAAATGTGGCACTCCAATATTTGAAAACCTTTTGGATAATGCAAACTGCATGTGTGGGTCTCAGGTATGAGCAGCAGTCAGCTGTGGAGTAGCTTTTGTGACAGGACATTACTTTGTCATGCATACACAAATTCCAATGTCACAAATAATTTCAAGACCTGCTTCTGTAAATACACTAAGGAGTCTTGGGGAATGTTACTGTAGAATAGATATGATGGATGAATATATTTATGCTGCTGATGTCTATTTTTAAACAGAAAATGTAATGTTATAGCCTTAAGTCATGTATCCATTATGGCTCAACATGGAATGCAAATATGCAAATGATCCCATATGACCCGATCCGGTTTTATTGTCAATTAACTGTTCCCAGAGGGAGACCACAACTATACAAGATACCACATGTTGTAGGTAGTTTGCCTACATTTTGTATGTTTCCGTTGTCTTTAATCAAGGCTCAAGTGCTGGTGCATTATAATAGGGGCTGTCACAGGAAAACACAAAATACCTGGAAGACTGAGGTTATTGCTAGTTTTCAGTGGAAGTGCAGGGGTTTGAGTGAACCTAATTATAATAGATCTGTACTATTAAAAAGTTGCACAAAAGAGGTGTAATGGAGGTGAAAATTTCAGATATGTGTTCCAAGATCTCTCAACGGTGTAGTTTAGAAAGAGCACAGTCCTGGTCATTGCAGGCTGTGGGTTTTTAAACAACCTTTCAATTAGCATGTACTTTACACCTGGAGTCACCAGGTGAAACAAAAACCTTTACACTTAGGCCCTTGAGGACCAGAGTTGAATGCCCTTGAAGTAGTCTCTTGAGCCCTAAATGGTAACTATGTACAACAATAGTTTTTTTTTATAGTTTTGTGCCAAGAAGGAAGAAGGAATTGTAATTATGAAGGAACCTGGAGAGCGGCTCGCACATATTAATGTGTACTAATAAATAGGTCATATTCCTGGTATTCTAAATTGGTCGGTTCTTGACCTGTTTCCATTTATTGCCATGTCTTCTAATGGATGTCCATTATTCTTACCAGCTGTGCAGTTTTATTTATATGTATTACCACAGTTATCCCTAATTTTAACAAATGTTAATTATATTCTATGGGGATCCGAAACTGTTTCTGTACCAACCTATTTCTTAAGGTTTGAGTACACTGATAATTGAAAGCCTCAGAAAGATCTGGTTTGAGGTTTTTGTGACAAACATGTTGGTATACGTGTATACAAAGAAATGTCAAATTAATGTCTTGAGTTAGATCCTGAATGGGAAGAGGTTGGTTGGTAAAAGAAAAAAAACAAGCCTACACAGGCCACTCCAAGTCCAGGATTGAAAACCACTGGACAAAAAATTCCTCGCCCATAGTTGCTTAATTTAATATATTATTTGGACGACAATTATCTCACCTGGTGTTTCCTGACCTAAATCAGATGATAAATGGGATGGTTTAAAAAAAAACCCCGCAGGTTTCATATGGCTGGCAGCCCTAGCCTAATTGGTGGGGGGGAAGTTAAGTTAAATTCGTTTAAACACACACACTCTTTAAAGGAATGTGTGTGTATCTATCTATACCCAGCAAAACCCCCCCCCCATAAAATAGCCTTGACAGTGGTCAGAGCGGAAGAACTATCAAAGTACGTCAGAAACTGCATAGGCAGCTCACAAATGCGTCATGAAGGAAAGTAACTCGGCAAAGTAGCTAGCAAAACGAAGGGTTCGCCAATTACCTACTGAATTTACGATGGGTTAGCAGGCATACTACTTCGCTGTTGTTTAAATCGAAAAACTGCAAAAACTATAATATTTTAGCACAGAGTAAACCAATAACGAAATATAGTTGACCGTTTCCATTCACCATTAATAACACTGTTGACGGCTTTAACGGTCTCCTTGGTTGCAGTTCACCAATTCAACCTGTAAAGATGTCGTAGTGAGTAGGTTTTGTTCCCGGGCGTAGCCCCGGAATCTGGGTACAAAATAACTCGTTCAGTCCAGATAGTGATATTTGAATAAAATGCAGTATCCGGGTTCTAATATTTTTGGCCCCGCAGTATGAATTACTCATACAATATCCCCGAGTGGCTAATCGTTGTTTGTTGAAAATACAGGTTTAGGGCCGCGCCCCCTCAGCACTCTGATCTTTGGGGCAAGCAAGCAGAGTGTAAAATGGCGCACAGCTGTCGGTGGCGGTTCCCTGCTCGGCCCGGTGGGATCACCAACGCGGGCAGCGGGAGGAAAGCGGGCCGGATACGGGTCACTGCTTCCCTCCGAACTGGCACCGGGACCCACCCGAACACATATGGGCTCGGTCCGGGTTTTGATGCTGCGTTGCAAGTTTCCGCTGCCATCGGCAACAACCTGCAGAAATTTCGGGATGTTTTTGGAGAGGCGAGTGGGTCTAGCAGTGGGGAGGTAAGATAACCGCTACTAGAGACGGGGGCATGATGTAGGGAAGATTATTCCCAACAGGCTTTTATTGTTGCGTTTAACACTGCTTCTCATTAATTGATTGGCGTATAAAGCCAGCTAGCTAACTTTATCGAGTAGCTACGCTAGTTAGCTACAAAGCTAACAAATTCGTCCGTCAATGTGCAGTTTTTCACACTCCTTGGCTTACTCAGGGAGTCATTTTTGGACAAAATGTTCCAAATACGAATAGCCAATTGTGAGCCACGACGAAACACTCAAGAAACGGATCATTTTATTTCAATTGATTTTGAAAGGAGCAGGACGTGTTGAAACTGAACAGAAGTTTATTCTTGTCTTGAACAGTCTGGCTTATTGAGATGTAGCGGGTAGCTAGCTCGTTGGGTCATCAACACTCCACATTTGCTATAGTGTTACGCGCACTGGCAAACCTCAGTAACGTTGTATTTGCAACACAAGATCAGTAGTTACCTTATATGAGTGAATCGTAATACACAAATATTAAACCTGATCCAGCGTTCCTCAAATTGTTCTGAATGATCACGCTATTTTCTATTTGCAACTGCGTGTGTACTCAGTATCGCAGTAGAGGTCCTTCCCAACAGCACTGGGACTGAGACGACTGATTGAAAACAAAACATGTCAGCGATGTTGCACTTTCTCAACTCAAGAAAATAAACTATAAATGTATTCTGATTAGACGTTATTACAAATTGACTTTAGTCATATTCTTAGAGGAAGAGCTTGGCACCAAACGTTTATGTTCCGATCATGTTCTCATTGTAAGCGGGGTGTTAAGTAGATGGAGCGAGTCAGCTAATGAAATGCTTTGTAGCTAGCATAATAAATATGCCAGCATGAGGAGGACGTTTCGTTGTCGTCTTTTCACGGCACAATCTGTGTCTTCAGAAAGCCGTAATATTTTCCCCCTGAACGGAGTGTTCCATTAGCTCAATGAAATAAGTCCGTTTAAAACGATTAAGCTGCGCAGCAATGGCATATTTCACTCGTTATCCGTACCACTCGTGGACCCCTTTCTACACTCCCTGTTAGCGCAGAACGCCTACTTCCTCCTGGTTCTCAAGCTATCTACGTACTACGGTAGCAATACAAAAATCGGAGGTGGACATTTTTTCTTCATTATACAGTGCGTAGTCCCAAAATGTATTCGAAAGCGTGACAGTATCTTACCGGAATTATTACGAAAATGATTTAGAATGAAGAACGAACATAATAGTAGTGTTATCTACTCAGTGGTAGTGTTATTTGGACTGCATTAAAGCTTGTTTTGGTTACAATAACTGCGCATTCTGTGACAGACTTGTGTGTGACAGACTGTGGAGGGGAGTGTATTCACCTCCCCTTTTCGTGAGGCAGTTGTGCTCAAGCACGCGCACAAGGCGGAGTAGAACACAAACAAGGTTTTTTTTCCTTTTTCTTTCGTGACTCTTAACATAGATGATGGCATAGATAAATAAATAAATGTATCTAGCTAACGGGCCTAGAAGACACATGTCGACGTTTTCGTTCATTAAAATGAGTTGTTCGCGTTTCTAAAAAAAAAAAAAAAGATTATCAGTTTAAAAGCGCACTTTACACACTTTTGTGGTCCTTTAAAAATTGATAAAATACGTCTATGTGCTTACTAATGTAATGTTATGTGAAGTGAATTACTTGGTTAATATTTTTTTGAATAACTTACAATTTGAATCTTTAAGGTTGAATATGTAGCTTTAAGATATGGTCATGTGCAGTTAAGGTCAGCGCTCAGCTTCATGAATAGTTTGAACTAAGACTAAGTTTTGGTGGAAATTGTACATGTGGGAATTTTTTGCAATTGATTAGACTTCAAAGGCTGGTTCTCTTTTGTCATCAATTGATCTTCTGGATGAATATTGGAGATAAGCGAGTACAATATATCATTATCTTCTAAGAAAACGTGTCCATGCTGTTAGCTGGTTAAGACCATTCTCTGCTGTGAAAATGTGAAGTACGTTGCTGCAACATCACAAAGTTTTGTCAGAGTATGCCATTTATGTTGGGTGTATGCTTAAATCCTGCTATACCAGGTGGTTGTGCTGTTGAGTCAAAGGCTGCTTGGTTTTGAGCTGGGAGGACAACCTTTAAAGGCAGAGATAAATTAAACAAAAACGCTGTTTCCTAGTGGATACAAGTATTTTATACCTATTTGGCTTCTGTGTAAATTTACATGTAGCCACAACATGATGTGGGTCAAGGTTCAGTGCACTGTTGGTGTTATCGCCAATCATGGATAGCACTGACAGACTGGACTATAAAGGAGATGGTTTGTCTAATGCTTCAACATTATTATTATTATTATTATTATTATTTATTAATAATAATAATAATATTATTACTAAAGGCACAATAACTTAATGTCTGTATTCAAACACATGGGGCAATTAAACATGTGTTTTTGTCATTTGTGAATTTCTTGTGGTTACCGACTTGGCATGCACTTTGTCTTTTAGACTTAAAGTTTTATCCCAAAGTTTCTGCTATCTCTTCATGAGTTACTTACCATCCTCATGTCGTATTGCCTTAATGACGTGTCATACAGATGTCTGTGCTGCCAAACGTTCTCTTACAGGCTTTCTTTGTAATCTGCTCTCTTTGTATCCAGAACGGGCCGAGGCCCGGTGCAAGTCAACTGCGTACATCCCAGAAAAAGCATATCTGTGCGGTCCCTTGCTGATGCAAAGTATAAATTAGGCTTTAACGCATGGAGCGTGGCTCTGGGGGTGAGTTGTCCTGTGGATATTTTGTGTCATCTGCCTTCTCCCAAGGGCAGGATTTGAGATGACAGAAGAGCTATTCTCCATCTGTCCGGTCTTTTATGTTGAAGAGGCACTGTAAAAATTAAAATGAAAGGAGAAAAATATCACTGCAACGGTAGAGGCAGCCAGACTGTCCGTTAGACTCTTTGGAAGTTGCAGACACAGCATTGTGATGTCATCCAGAGGAGGAGGTTGTGCGAGGGCAGCCTGTGGCCGGTGTGCATGGCGAGCAGGAAGACTACAAACCGTTCGCAGCCAGATTGGATCTGCTCTGAAACACGAGTGTCTGATTGGGTCGCAAATGATGGAATGCCAAATTAGAATGACTTGGAGAGTGGTTTTGGTTATGTCAAAGCTCGCACTGGCTCAGAACTCGTGCTGCTGTTCGTTGGGCTGCCGGGCTTTTTTGCTGTCAAAGTTCTGTAGGAATATCCTTCTGTTCCTTAGGCATGATCAGATGCAGAAGCCTAAAAGCAGTGGTTAGAAAGTTGTGCTTTAGCAGAGATTTTGATGCTCTATTTAAAAAGAAGAAAAAAGTGGTAGGAGACATGTTTGGATAAGTTATTCTCTAAAAGTCTCATAATGAGATTAGAGTTTCTGGGAAGGATGATTGAGACTGTTGGCAGGCCTCAGGGAAAGTTGAGTCTGAGTAGCTGTCTTTCCATTTTTTTCTTTCATAAAGATCACAGCAAGGGCTCCGGCAGCCCTTGGCTAGCTCTGCGGGAAAAAGGCACATCTAATTCTAATTAGTTTCCATCAGATGGCCAGAGCAACTTGTATCTCCAGCAGTGTGTTGATTAAAGACCTGGAGCAGGAGCTTCCTTATGTAGCCAGGTCAAAGGTCAACAAGGCAGAAAAACACCTTTGTCAGATCCTGCCCCATTCTGCTCAGAAAAGCTGCTGTATATCATTCATTTTGGTATAGTCTGTTGTCAACTCCTAAACTAATTTTGTGGCAGATGCAAATTTCTAATAAATGTTTCCCCTCGCAGGTTTATTATAAATAAAATGGAGGGGGCCGAGCAGGTGCTGTTCTCCTATTTATGCAGGGAAGCCCCAATCCTCCTCCCCAAAACCCTCTCATCCCCGCCCCCCCAGACAGCGTGTGGATCATGGCGGGAAGCTTTGTGTCTGCTTTTATCCCTGCTTTCAAAAAAGGGGGTGGCTGAAAGGATACAGGGCTAAGTATCAAAAGGTGGAGGGGGGGGGGGGGCCTGCTCACCCTGTCCCCAGGGTCGGCAGCAGTCCTTCAGGCTTAAGAGCTGTCCCAGCCTTTTTGTTCCCTGGTTGTACCGTGTAAGTTGCAACAAAGTGAAGAAATGCAGGACTACGGTTCGACGTGGTGGAACAAAACCAGATGGGATACTAAATTCTCAGGTGGGGCTATGCCTTGGACAAGTGCATGAAAGTGCCTGACATAAAGAGGTGTATTGCCCTGCAGGGCAGCAAACCCAACCTGAAAAGAAGGAAAATCTTGCCAGGAACATTTGTTGAACAAAATATCTAGTCCTGCTCTGCACAAACATTGAAACAGCTATTTTAAATGCGTTTGGGTGAGATTAATGAAAATGGAAGTGTGTTCCTCAACTTCTGTGCCTCCCTCTGCTGTGGGGGGCATACGACAGTGGCTGGGACACACCTCCAGGAGCCAGGTTCGACGTTATCTGTGTCAGACAGCAGTTTGGAACTGGCTGTTGGGGAGTGGAATGGATCTCTGGGTCTCTATGAAACAAGCTTGTCAAAGTTCTGGCCCGGAAACAAACTGGACAGATGACAACACCCGAGCAGGAGTGACGCATAGGACAGTGATCAGGCTTTGGGAAAACATGAAAAAGAACATTGGGAAAGGGGCAACTTATTGACTACCCTGTTCAATAAGCGCAGCGTGCTTCAGCTCAGCATGGCCTGAAAGCTTAATGGGAAACCACGCTGATAAACATGATTAACCGTGGATAAGAAAGAAGAAAATGACTTCATTCATCAAAAAAATCATTTTCATCAAGTTGGCTTGCAAAAAAATTAACCTTAAACGGTCTCTCCCGATCATTCAGAAAAAGCAAAATCTAGGAAGCCTTACAGAAACGGTAAATGACCGAAATTATCTGAAACGGTATGTTCTGTTGGCGTTAACCATCCGCTTGAGGAACATTCTCTGCTAGTATTTTTTGGAAAGGTCAGGTGTATGGCAGGGGATTAGCTCTCCAGGAAGGTCAAGGGTAGCGATCGCGGTAATTAAAGGCTGCTCCCCATACCTGGGGAAAATCCTCTGCCACATTGTTTTTGGGGAAACTGGTGAGTCTTGGCAATTCGCAGAGGGGGACTGGGAGCAGGTTTTTGGTAACGGCAGCAGACTGATCATTGGATAAGAGCCCCTTACAATACCTCACTTTTACTGACTTTCACAGACTCTCACCTGGCGCAGAAGGCCCACGTGGACGATCCAGCAGCTGCACTAACAATCCTCATGGTCCTCTAGCGGAACGCTGCGCGGCAATCCCCTTACATGGGCCCACAGTCGGAGCGTTAGGCAGTGGTCCACAGTTTCGGTTGCACCCTGGGTGATGCCCTTGTGCTTTTGGCAGCGCAGCAGGTTGGATAAGAACTGCGTTTCATTCCTTTCTGTGATTCAGCGAGAATGTCACCCGCTGACGGAAACTTCAACTTTTCGAGACGATGACCGGGAGAAGGGCTTGCTGATGCGAAGCAGAGATGGGTCTCCTTACAACTTCATGGCTGCTTTTGCATTAACCCGATCAGACATAAAGCCAAAGTGTGCTCTGTTTGGGTTATTGGGCAGATTAGGAAGATGTGTGGGATTTAGGCAGGTATTAATGGCATAGTGTCTGTCTGAGGATACTAATAAAGGCAATGATTATTACACTTGAAAGTACAAAGTTTATGCCAAGGATAGTCAGTAGTCTTTTTTTAGGTGCGGGCACTTTGGCTGATGAGTTCGCAGTGTGCGAGCTGACACAATTCTCACAAGACAAAATTATGCCGTCTATAATACAGTTGCATTACATGAGATCAGTGTACATTTGCAAACACCCCCCTGACCATTACAGCAATAGTAGTGACTTTCTAACTTTAGCTTCTGAGTTAATACACCCTTTTCACTTCTTTCTAATTAAGTCGATTTTATTCTTCCCATCAAGCTAGCCTTATTTTTGTCTGTTAATATTGTGCGGGTTAATCAAGCACTCTTCTTCTTGTGCTGTTAAGCACAATTGTTCAGTCCTTACACCAGTGGAAGCATGTTACTTTGTTTTAAACTTGAAGCTTGAAAACTCATTCGAAGCCATTGTGTTACTTTAATAGCATGGATAATGTCAGGGTTGTTTCATTAGTTAAGTATTGAGGATGAAGGGCTGCATGTTAGGCTACTGGGGCCAGCAGTGAAAAACAGTCTTTAGTGAACCATGTTGCAGAGCAAAAAAAAAAAACGTGTACGTCACTATTCATGGTCTACAGAACTGTAACTAGGTCTTCCATGATCTTTTGATTGTAAAAATGAAAGTGACTTTATAAATGCTGGGTTTCCCCCTTCTGGGTTATCTTTTGCAGTAAAGGCCAATGAGTCAAACAGCCAGCTTCTATGAGATTGAAAAGGCATGCTTGGGTTATTTGAGGTTTTTCACCTGGATTGGGAATTCCCTCTGCCTCCGTGAGCACTTCTACTCCCTTAGAGTACACTGCTCATGGGTGAATTGGGATAAGACATATTTTTCTGTACTCTTTACTTCTTCCTATTTTCCAGAGAGCCCTTTGTACAAGCCACGATCAGGAATCGACTATGGTTGAGAGCCTGGTCTCTGATACAGCCGTCACCAGAGCCTGCCCTGCACTTGGAGCCCAATTACAGTTTAGCGCCACGTGCTGGTGACGGAAGCAATAGTTTTTATCTTTGTGTTTTCATTCCCTACTGGTTTGCAGTGAAATTAAATGCTTGTCAAAGCTGCGACACGGCAGAGTCTGGTGGAAGTGAGAAACGACAACTTGAACAGGGTCGAAGACTACTCTGGTTCAGTTATTGCTTCTGAACAAAACTGTTTGCATAATAAAGCCATGCCCCAAGTCTTGTTTGATTTATTTATTCAGTCTGATGTCCAAAAGTTTTTGGGTCGATGATGAAATGGAAACAGCCATTGCTGAAATTTGATAACCACGGTAGTCAGGGACCACTCGGGTGCCATTCTGCAGTGACTTGCATGTATTACCTTCTGATAGCTGTGCTCTGCCGTCAGCTCCTTCTTACTCATCTGAGGTGAAATAAAGAGAGAGAGAACAGTAAGTCAAATTTGATATGAATGTTATGGAGATTAATACTCAAAACAACTGTCGATACTGCAACCATGGAAGCAGTGGTAAGTGAGGTAAACTATAGTGTTTATTGTCTGTCCATTCAACTAGTTTATTGGCCTTTTCTTAGAGAAGCTGATTGGTTTTGTCTCCTCTGCACCTCCTGAGGTTTTTTGCAAGGCCTCCTAATGAAGCTAGAGTTCTGCCAATACAATCAGATTATGATATGTAGTGACGGGATTGCTCCCCCAGGGGTCTTCCCCTTCTGTGTGACTTGCAGAAGGGGTTATCCGTGCTGGTCAGGTGTGTGTGACCCTGCTCATAAGTAACGTAGTTCTTATATTTGATTTCTTCTAATAGCGACAAGTGGAAAATTATTTTTATATCCTTTCTCCTACATCTGCTGGAGTATGTTGCATTCTTCATTGGCACCCTCAGGAGAGCAGAGTGTTTGGCAACTACGAGCCAGAGTCACATAACTTGTGCAGTGCTTGGGTGCAAGGCAAAAAATGTTTTTATGCAGTCTTCCAGAATCCTGATCTTTGCACCGGCTTTGGCTGAAATGCATTTATGGGAGTGATCAAGTGCCACTGCACTTTAGTCCGAACCTGAGTGTGTTAACTACAGAGAATAATGCAAAGTACTTGGCTTGCTTTGCTAAAAGCTTCTTTAAAAAGCTAGCTACACAATTCTGCTGAGAGTTAGTGCTAGTAAAGTAGTTGGCAACAATAGTTAATGTAAGCATGGCTTGCTAATGTTTAGTGCTGCAACAGCATCAATGAGATTTGTTTGTTATAGTAAGGAAAAGAGTTCGGTTGCTTGATTATCAATGGCACGTTCCATGTTTGTTATTAAGCTGGTGGTGTAGAGGTTAAGGTGACAGTTTTGTAAGCAAAAGATTGCTGGTTCAAGTCCCATCCCAGTTGTACCCTTGAACAAGGTGTTTAATTGCTTCGGTTAATGTAGAAAGTGAATCATTTTAAAACAAATATTGCATATATATATAATTTGTTGATTGATGTCAGGCATTCTATCTAGACAAGGTGGAAATCTAATTTGCATATTGTAAGCCAGGAGGTACTAGGCCCAGTCAGTCAATAAGGGCTGAGATAATGACATATTCAGCGCCGCACCAGCAGACTGCACTTTCTGTTGACAACGTAATGAGGAAATAATAGTTTTTGACCGTTATTCTTACAAAAAATAACACACAGTTATTTTAGGGACACAGGAATGTTTGAAAATTGATTCCAGAGTCTTAAATATGGACACTTTGGTTTGGTTGTCATCTAATCCAGCAATTTAAAATGTTTTTGTATATCTTTCCTTTTTGCCCTTTCTGGATGATTGTCTGACTGTCTTTAGTGCTGTAGCCTGACTGCATTATCCCATTTCTGGCACTGTGTGTGTGTGTGCGTGTGCGTGTGCGTATGTGTGCGTGTGTGCCCCCCCACATGCTGTTAACCAGAAAGATGAAACCGTCGGAGCTCCAGAATTGGACAGGGATGGTTCTACTTGTTAAGACTAATACAGCATAACTTGTTTCCAGGTGTCTCTCTGGGGGCTTCCTTTGTTGCAGCCTGTCTGATTAGTTAATTTACAAACCCTGTATGTTCTCCGCTGCTTGTGTTCTGCGGGTAGTGGAGTTTTCATACCTGTGCTGGCTTTGGACAGCTGCTGGGACCTCTATAAATAAGTCATGAAGTCACTGAATAGAGAATTGAAGGCCAAGCTGCCAGTCTGTCAGTGTGTGAACAACAACACTTCCCCCCTTCCTCCCTCCTACTCCTTCCCTTTAATCTGCCAGAGGGACACACTATCGTTGTTGGTACGCCTTGATTTGGACGTAACACAGCAGTCAACCCACAGATCACTCGAGGGGAGGTAATTCCCACCTTTTGTAGAGTTTACTCTGTCCATGCGGACCCGAGGTACAACAGCGGAGACTCTCTTCGGCTTTGATCATGTGACCTGTGGGTTCACGTCCACGCCACGCCGGCGTTGATTTCCTTTTGCTTTTCCCGCCACTTTGGGGTACGCCCCCTGTGTAATAACGGAAACCCGAAATAGGTTCTGGCTACAATCATATGTATAAATTTGTTGCGGCTTTTATTCTTGCCGGAGTTTGTGATGGCAAGCTGGGGCACGTTATTGGTGCTGCCCCCATCATTACGAATGCTTCAATGTGAGCCTCGCTCAGGGAAACAAGAGCAATCGTAATGCAGTGGGTTTTAGCGACGTATCTCTGCTCTTCCCTCCCGTCTGGGTCTGGGCTCCCTGTCATGGTGCAGTGTTCAGGGCTACTTACCTTACACTACTTGTTTTATACAGCTATAGAGAAGACAGGGGTGGCTTCCTTTTAACCTCCGATTCGGAGGTCTGGTCGACATGCTCGTCCTTCTTTAACCCTGGGAGTTCAGCGATAATCCATGGCCTGGTGACGTGTGGTGTGACGAGGGGCGTGTCTTCGACTTTTGTCTGGTCGAAGGGAAGGTGGGCACTGGCAGGAGAAGTTACTTAGTAGCTCACCGTCTGAATGGGGAGACGTTGAGCTTTATAATTGTAATCAGTTCCACTCATTGCCTGTACCTGATGCCGTTCCCCTCGAACAAAGTATTTATAGTTCTGTCTCAAGTGAATTTAGCAGCGAACGCGCAAATTGTCAACCGTAGAATCCAGTGTTGGAGGCCTGAAAGCCGCAAGGAGGTCAGGTTAAGGATTTAGAGACTTAATAAAAAATAGATGGGTAGAATCGCTTATACCGTGCAAAAATAACTGATTTAGATTTTCTTTTGTGACCCTGGAGAAAAGCAGAAGGTGTATGGGCTGGTATAGAACCACTGTAAGCGGGGCCGAAGTCTGTTTCAGGGAAAAGCATGCAGTCTGCAGTCTGCCTGTGTTACTGTTGTGTTGCTGAGACCACCAGTAAGAGTAAACTCCAGCAGCTGCTGTAGGTTTCTTGATGTGCGCATGCTAACGTATTAAATTGGAGATGCGGTGGGGAAATGGCATCCTACGGGAGCGCTATCTTTGGGGGCATGTTGGGTGGACCAGTAGGCGTTTTCGCTGCCGCAAGCTGTTCATGTGCGGCACAGACGTGGTTTCCTCCCTATTCGCTGCCACACCTCCCCTATGCTCCACGGAGGTGCCATGCAAATCCTCTGTGTGTGTGTGTGTGTGTGTGTACAGTCTCACTGAAAGGAAGTGAGTCTGTGCAGATAGATCCAAATGAAAGGGCAGTGGAATCGTAGGGGAACTCCTCAGTGTGTTTGGTGTGGTTTTGGGGAGTTCAGGGAGTGGTCGGTAGTTTGGAATAGGGTCTGTTGGGTAACGGAAGAGTGGGTGGGTGGGTCCACTCTGGGCTTCATGCTCTGCAGATGGATTCTCTTTGATTCCCGTCACAGTCTCCCCCTCCCCCAGTTTAACCCCCTTTTTTTTTGTTATTCTGGGAAGTGATGTGAGCGTCTGAGGCATCGCTCCTCCTCTCAGCCCGTGCACAGGCTGCGTATCCGTATCAGCTGTTGCTAGGCTGCATGACATCGTTGCTGATGTCACACCTTTGGCATCTGCTCAGACGGGCTCTGGCAAGGGGCGCGGAGGAACGGAGGAAGCGTGTGCCGCAGGGATGCAGGGCATGTTCTGCATGGTGACTTCCAGTGATCCCACCGAGGGACTTTCACGCCATGCTGTCCTTCCCTTCCGCTCTGTGGGGGCTCCTTTGTCCTTTTGCCTCTGTGCTAGCAGAAGTTGAGGTGTAGAAGTGTAGTCGGCTCAGTAGGTTGTAAAAATAATTCTGGTGTCATTAGCTAGACAAAAGTCAGACCAATAAACCAACAACGCCCTGTTGCCAGCTATGTGTCCTGTTACTTTTGAGCTACACACAATGGTCTGGTCATTGAAGACTTACGTACTTCTGAATTCATTGGTCTGCTCTCGCTCGGAGACCCTGTCTATTTTTTTGGTTGATTTTGTGCGGCACAGCGTAATAAAATAGTAATAATAAATAAATGCATTCCTCTACAGTGAGAAGGGGTTGGGGTGGTTTTGAGTTGGGGGAGGGAGGAGGAAAGGCATGCAAATACAAGAAAGTTTCATTGTTTCTCTCCTTTCCTTCTGTTTACAGGTAAAACACCTTTTCCCTTTGGGTGCGTCCCCCCCCTTTTCTGATCTAGCGTTTTGGATCATTTATGGTTCATGCCCGGCGCCCCGGTCTTCTGTCTGTTGGACCCAGTTTTGAGAGCAGCTGCTGTCTGAGAGCTGACAGACGCGAGGCCAGACCCAGGCGGGAGGCTTTGTCAGACCGCGCACAATAGCAGCTCCACCGCGTGCAGCCTGGTTTAGGCCGCCGCTTTAAGTTTTGCGCGTTGTCATTTCTGGCCAGGGGAGTTTCCAAGTTGAGCTGTCCCCTTTTCTCGCATTTCTGCTGCTGACAATAATCTTCTTCAAGGGAAAATCCCATTTTGTATTCATTTTGTCTGGCAGTCTTTCTTATTAGAGCGTTGGCGCGGGGTTTCGTTCCAGAGAAGGTAGGGCCTCAGCCTCAGCCCGAGCATGGAAGCACGACCCAGCTGTCGACTGGAACAAGAGTCAAGGAGGCTATTGTGGCCTCGGAACAAAAGACACTGTTGGTGGAAATACTGGTCCATGTCCATATAAAACAGAATCCTTTATTTGTCCGGGTCAGCCCTATGACGTTTGTGACACCTAATCTTGAACTTCCAGGGAGACGACTTGAAAGGAATTCAGTGAGTCAGCCACTGGGCTATGCACAGACATTTGGGGGGGGGTGGCTCAAGCCCAAAAGGGGCACCCTAAAACAATTATTAATCACCAGCCAAGAGGACACTTGTGAGAAGGAGAAGGAGGTTACTTACCTGTGCGCATGCTTGGTCAGCCGGCATGAGAGCGATGGGCTTTCCATTACTGAGACGGTCATTCAGAATCTCACTGTTACTGGTTGTCATTGGGCTCAAGAAATCCAGTCAATCCCCTACCACTTATTCATTTGGTTTGTCACATCACCCCCCCCCAAAATACCCGACTTATTCACAGGTTGTTTTTTCACGCTTTCATTTGTAGTATGTGTGATATGTCGGTTATTATGTAATCAGTAGGGTTTTAACTGATTTTCCTTTTGCCATAGGAGGAGCTGTTTTGTGGCTTCGGTGCACACAATGAAACCAGAAGAATACAGAGCCCAGCGAGAACCTCAACAGGTACGGTGGAACCTAGCTTTTATGCTGTTTTTGACTTTGGCCAAAGGTTCCTCTTCCCACCTCCCACCTCCCATAGGAATTGCGTTACTTCATGACCTGCTGTGATACGTCCTTGAATACGTCCTTGATCTAAACACAAGTTTCATCTGTTGAAAAAAAACTCGATTGTAAGCACCTGTAAAATATAGTGTATAGGAAACATCACAGCTTTCCAGAATCCAAGGTTTAACGTATTTAATTATATTATATTGCGTATAAATGCAAAGGACTCATCCACGGTGTTCTGCTGTTTTTGTTTCTTTGTTTCGGTAAAGCCACGTCTACCCAAGCGAAAAAGCCACGAGGCCGGCCCCCCAGGGCTCTGGCTCCGCCCCCGTTCCCTGCCTCCGCTCCCCAGGCCAAGCCTGAGGGATTAGAGCGGCCCCCAGAGAAGCCCAAGCGTCCGCCGGGGAGGCCCCCAGGCTCGGGGGATAAACGGAGAGGCCGCCCCCCAGCCTTAGGTGGGCAGTACAGAGACATAGGGCTTGAAGACAGTGGGGTGGTTACTGAGGGCGAGCAGTGGGGAAAGAAGGCAGCGGCCAGGCGGACGGCGCTGGCGCCCGTGCAGCAGCAAGCCACAGTCAAGCTCCCCCGGGGGCCCAGGGTCGGGGGCCGCATCTCCAAGGCAACCAAACTGAAACGGTTGCAGGGTGTGAAGCTTGGCCCGCTCAAGGCGGTGGAGAGGAAGGGCGTCCCGGTGCCTTCGGGCCCAAGGCGGCGCCGGGGCCGGCCGCCCTCAGCCGAGCGGCTCAAAGCAGAGGCGGCTGCGGCCGCTGCTGTCATCGCGGCTGCGCACTCCTCAGCCCCTGCGGGAGCGGATGTCTCAGGGGACAGGAAACAGAAGGCCTTCAGGGAGCGTCGGGAGAGACCTTCAGATCCTCATCAGCTCCTGGAGCTCCGGGCCCCGCAGGCGGCCCACCCCGATTCCGACATCCGCCTCCTCTCTCCGTCAGCCCCGCCGCTCGAACCCCCCTCCTCCAGGACAGGACGTCCGGCCGGAGTGCGGCAGAGCCCTCGCCGCATCGTCGTCCCGCCTCCCAAGCGCACCGACGCCACCATCGCCAAGCAGCTGTTGCAGCGGGCCAAGAAAGGGGCGCAGAAGAAGAAGCTGCTGGAGAAGGAGGGGGCACTGGGGGGCCCAGGCGCGGCCGGGGTGGAGGCAGACATCCGGCGCCGCCGGAGGACCCAGCTGAAGAACATCCGGCAGTTCATCATGCCGGTGGTGAGCACCGTCTCCCTGCGCATCATCAAGACGCCCAAGCGCTTCATCGAGGAGTCCAGCTTCGGGGCGCCGCCGCCTCACCTCAAAATGCCCCGGGTGGACACGGCCTCCCCCGCAGCTGGGCCTCACCAGCCTCCTTCCTCCTCCTCCTCCTCGCCCCTCTCCATGCAAGTGTCCTCCAGTGCCCCCCCTTCGCTCCCACCGCCTCCCGCCCCCCCTGCCCCCAGCGGCCTGCTAAACAACAACAACAGCGGCAGCTGCAACAACAGCACCAGCAACGGGCGGTTCAGCAGCAGCGCGGCCTCGTGCGGCTCCAGTGCTGCCTCCCAGCGGTCCTCCCAGCTGTCCTCCGCTGAGTCTTCCCGCTCCAGCAGCCCCAGCCTGGAGTCCTCCAGCGACTCCCAGGGCTCTGAGGCCACGCGGCTGGACCGCTCCCCGTCGTCCCAGGGCAAAGGCGAGGCGGCCAGCTTGCTCCACGAGTCGCGTCCCCCGACACCCCCCTTGGGGGCGGCGCGCTTGCTGACAGGGCGGGGCAGGCGGGGTCGCCAGGGTCAAGTGGCCGTGAGGGGGGGATTGGCAGCCAGGGGAGCCCTCACCGGAAGCCGAAAGAAGTCGATCATCGGCCCGGCGTCGGGAGTTTTACTGTCGTCTTCCTCACGGGTCGGGTCGAAACAGGCCACGTCGACAGCCTCCTCCTCTTCCTCCCCGCCACCTCCCCCACCTCCTCTTCTCACTCCGCCCCAGACGACCCCTTCCTCCACTGCCTCTGCCTCTGCCTCCGCCCTCAGCGAGCACCACCCACACTCCGCCTGGATCGTGCCCCACCCCATCACTCCCTTTATCTCGACGCCGGTGCTCTCTCCCCTCCAGCAGGAAAAGCGCCACTCCATCCTGAGGGAGCCCACGTTCCGCTGGGAGTCAGTGTCCCGATCAGAGCAGCGATATTTCTCCTCCGCCAAGTACGCCAAGGAAGGCCTCATCCGCAAGCCCGTCTTTGACAACTTCCGCCCTCCCCCGCTCACTGCCGAGGACGTGGGCCTGCTGCCTTCTGGCGGTGGGGTCACCGGGGGAGTGGCAGGAAGCTTCCCGGGGCAGGCGGCGGCGCCAGGGGCTGGAAGTCGCCTCTTTTCCCCACTGCAGCCTCGTCCCCGCCAGCATCCCTCTTCCCACTTCGACTTGCAACCACCCACCAAGCGCAGTCCACTGCTACGAGCTCCCCAGTTCACTCCCAGTGAGGCGCACTCCCGCATCTTTGAGTCAGTCACCCTGCTGTCCCCCGTGGGGAGCAGCGCCGGTCCTGCCCCCCGACAGGCGTCGCCTGCCACCCGGACCCCGCGTCGGCGGAAGAGGAAGGTGTTTGGGCCCGTGAGTGGCCAGCCTCGCTCCCCCTCGCACCCCATGGCAACCCGGAGCAGCCAGTCCGGTATGCAAGCAGGCAAGGGCTCCTCCTCTCCACTTCCAGGCCACGCCTCCACGAGTGCCTTAACGCCCACCTCGTTCGCCGCCTTTTCCACCGAGGGCGCTGTTGAGTCCTACCAGCCTGCTGGCCGGAGGTCCGTCGGGGGCCTCGCCGTGGGTGGGAACTCCTCTTCCACCTCCTCCTCACCGCTCTTCCCGCTGTTTTCTCCCAGCCCCCAGGGAGCAGGGGGATCTAGGGAGAGGGGTGCCTCGGCGTCCCAGGAAACGGGCACGAGGGATCGAGAAAGGGACCAGGAGAGAGCAAAAGAGCGTGAGAAGGAAAACAAGAAGGAGAGCCAGAAAGAGCGAAACCGGAAGGGGAAGAGCGCCGCCCCAGAGGGTGCCTCTGGTACGGCATCTGGCCACTTTGCCGCGGATGAGCACGTTGAGGAGTCTTCTGTATCCGTCGCCTTGAAGAAGACCCGCAAGAAAGCAATTTCCATCGACTCTGTTACGGAGGTCACTTCTGACCTTGGGTCTGCAACCGGTGGTGGGTCGCTCCAAGTTGCTGCCGCCACCTCGACATCCAAAGGACGCCTACACAAAAAGGGTAGGACCACTGACAGGGGTCAAGAGGCCGAGGCAGGGTGCAAGGAGAGCAACAGGGAGCGATCCGGTCCCCCGGTCCCCCAGATGACCCAGCCGGGCGCCCCAAGGAAGCAGCTGCCTGTTGCCTCCCTGGGGTCCATGCTGGCCCAGGCTGAGAAGCAGCAGGTCACTGACAAACATGTGGCTGGACTTCTGAAGAAGGCCAAGGATCAGCTGAACAAGATCGAGAAGAGCAAGTCCATTAAAACAACAGACCTGCCTAAAGCACAGGTTAGTCCGTCAGTGCCTGGTGTGTGATTGAAAATGTATTAAAACTGTTGTCAGTTTCAGGCCCTATGCTTAAAAAACTTCCTTCAGCTCTCCATGTTAAAAATGTCACATCCTATTTGGTTATAGTAATTGATCTTGTGACAGGTAGTCATTTCGAAAACGTTGCTTGCTTAGAACAGGATTTGCTCTAGAAGTAAACTAATATGGATCCGGTCCAGCTCTGCAGACCAGCTTGAAAAATGTCTTTAAGCTTTGTCTGGCATATTATCTTTTTAAGGTAACAGTTTAAATCGTATCTCATGAGCAGCAGGACATTATGCATTGTAAGGTGGTAAAGAAATTGCCGTTAAGTGGGATATAGATTACTCCGCTGTGAAATGACTGCTGACTGCCGTAGGATTTCCCCTGTGGTGAATGCCATGCGGCGCAAACCGAAGGGCTCTCAGCAGGTGAGCAAGGTCAGGCAGGTACTCGCGGTACAGCTGCCATCTGACGGCGAGTTTTTTTTTCTCCCAACGACTGCAGGGTCAGGAAAGCGACTCCTCCGAGGCCTCGGCCCGCGGCCCACGGATCAAGCATGTCTGCCGCCGAGCTGCGGTGGCCTTGGGCCGGAACCGGGCTGTGTTCCCCGACGACATGCCCACCCTGAGTGCCTTGCCATGGGAGGAGAGGGAGAAGATCCTGTCTTCCATGGGGAATGATGGTGAGAGGAACCTTTCTAGTTTGACGGGGGGGGGTTATTCAGGCATTGCTCTTCTAATGCCTCGCTGTTATGTGTCAGTGGAAGCTTGTTTTTAATCTAAACTCATTTCCTGTCTGTGTGCTAACTCCAAGGGTGTCCATGGGAACCTTCTCTTGCAGACAAGTCGTCAGTCGCTGGTTCTGAGGAGGCGGAGCCCCTAGCCCCGCCCATCAAGCCCATCAAGCCCATCAAGCCCATGACACGGCACAAGACAGTCCAGGAGCCCCCGGCGAGGAAGGGGCGCCGCTCGCGCCGCTGCGGTCAGTGTCCCGGCTGCCAGGTGCCGGACGACTGCGGCGTCTGCACCAACTGCCTGGACAAGCCCAAGTTCGGAGGCCGCAACATCAAGAAGCAGTGCTGCAAGTGAGTCAGAACATCTTTAATTTGGGCCTGAGCGTACGTGCGGCTAATTTTCAGCTTTGAAATCGAGGTTTTGAGGGTATGAACTTGAGTTAAAACCTCCGTGTTCTTCTCCTGCTTCCTCAAGACTGCTTTGCAGATCCTTCTGCTGAAATCACCGTACTCGTGATTTCACGTCACCTTACTTGTCACTTTACGGATGAAACAAAATGATTCTGTGTCGATCAGAATTTAGCATTTTTGTATTGTTTACTGAGGCTACAACATATGTGCATAATACATGCATATTTTCCTGCTTCTGAGGTTTTCTAAAGAGATGTCCCCATTTTATCTTGCTTTACAGGGTAAGGAAGTGTCAGAACTTGCAGTGGATGCCCTCCAAGGCCTTCCTCCAGAAACAGGCAAAAGGTGGGTGGCAACCGGCCCTCACACTCTCAGCCTGTTCCTGCGTCATGCAGGAAGGCCTAATCGCATTCTTCTCAGTCTTAGCCACATCTCGCATCACTTCACACAGGAAGGCCTAATCACTGCCTGCTCGCTCTCAGCCTCCTCTTGTATTGCTACAAGCAGGAAGTTGTAATTGCTTCTGCGTCACTCTATTTTCACAGCTAAGAAAGAAAAAAAGAACAACAAAATGGCAGAAAAAAAGGAAGCGCATCACTCTTCGGAAAGCGACCCGAAACCCAACCCTCCTCAGTCGAGGGAGGAACCCACACGCAAGAAGAGCGAAACTCCGCCCCCAAAGCACAACGAGGAAAAACCCAAACAGCCGCGACAGCAGCCTCTCCCGCCGCCCAGCCCCGCTTCCAAAGACCCCCCACCAGCCCCGTGCTCCCCGCCTGCGCAGGAGCCCAAGCAGCCCGTGGCGCCACCTGGTGTCACCTCCAGGAAGGACCGCAAGACGCAGCCGGCTCCTCCCGCTACCTCAGCCCAAAACACCCCTGAGCAGGCGCCCTCTCAGCCCCCGCAGTCCCCGCCTAGCCAGCTGTTTGCAAAAAAGGAGGGGGTTGTGAAGGCCGCCCCCTGCGAGCCCAAGAAGAGGCCACAACAGAAGATTGTGGTTTTACCCAATACGGAGACAGGTCAGGACCTGCACTGTGATAAGCTCCTTCAAGAAGCATCTTTGCTACCAGAATAATCCAGTGGTTTGCCCTTGACTTCCGATAATGAAGCCACAGTGTGGTGCTCTCTGTATTGGTTGCACATCCTTTTATTTGACAGTGGAGTGGAACATTTGTAAAACATTAAGAGTCTCTTGTAGGTTAATCATTGCAGCTTCCGTTGCCACCAGTGTGTGCAGCCCCATGGTGAAACAGTGTATACAGTACATTTCAGTGTTTTTAATTTTCCCTTTTAGCATCAGAAGCGAAACAGATGAAGAGACTGACACCTCAGTGTTCCCCAGCCCCTAAACAAAATCCCAAAGAAAGGGTAAGCACGGCAACATTCCTGCCAACTTCCTGCGACGGAACATGTGTGAAACATGCCTGCTATGTGCATCCAAAATGGTGGGGGGGTGGGGGATTGTGATTTGGTCTTCATGGGCCCTGTTAATTTCTCTCTCTCTCTCTCTCTCCCTCACTCTCGACTCACAGGAGAAGCTGGCACTAACCAAACCCGAGGGCATGGCTGTAAATCTGCCCACCATTGGCCCCTGGACTGGGGGCCACTGCAGGCCGAGGGGGCGCGGTGACGGGGTGCGCCGAATCAGAGTGGACTTTAAGGAGGACCGTGATGTGGAGAACGTGTGGGAGATGGGGGGCCTCAGCATCCTGACCTCGGTACCCATCACCCCCAGGGTGGTCTGCTTCCTGTGTGCCAGCAGCGGACACGTGGAGGTGGGGGCTCGCGTGCCACCACTGTTTAGTGGGAATGATTTTTACCTAGCTGTAGATTTTCGTCTAGCTGTACAACGCTTCGCTAAATCCAAGACAGCTAATAACTGCTGATAAACACTTGTGAAGGGTCTTTAAACTGAATTGCTAGAAATTTTCACCTAGGCAAATAACTAAATGCTGTAATTTAGAAAACTGGGACTTAACATTTAACTCTGCAACCCCAACCCTCCCCCTCCAGTTTGTGTTCTGCCAGGTTTGTTGTGAGCCCTTTCATCTTTTCTGCTTGGATGAGAAGGAGCGCCCCCTGCAGGAGCAGCTGGAGAACTGGTGCTGCCGCCGCTGCCGATTTTGCCATGTGTGCGGCCGCCAGCACCAAAAGACCAAAGTAAAAGCCCCTCACCGCTCCATATCACACATGCTTTTACCAAAAGACCAAAGTAAAAGCCCCTCACCGCGCCATATCACACATGCTTTTACCAAAAGACCAAAGTAAAAGCCCCTCACCGCGCCATATCACACATGCTTTTACCAAAAGACCAAAGTAAAAGCCC
>JAOVYW010000033.1:3802124-3814199 GCA_025775045.1 Hiodon tergisus
ATGTAAACAACGGAAAATATGCTCCTAGTCTGGAATGATTTGAACCGGTTTTCTTTATGCTATGTTTCTAATAATGACCTTGTTGGAGAAAATAAGATTTCTACTGTTTAAAAGTCTGCTGAAGAAAATGTTTTTTAAAATCATGTTATGCTGTCTAGTTCAGTTGATCAAAAGCAGTGAAATGTCGTAGATGTGCACAGTATATTAGCTTCTGTTTTAGCCAGCAACTCCAGCTTAAGTCAATTTAGCTAACAAGCTGACGAAGCTTTTGTGATGTTAGCCAAAATGTATGTTCTTTAGCTTGCTTTTTCTTTTCTTCTAGCGATACATTAACTTATGTAAATACACAATTTCCTTAACAGAAACATAGAATTCCAGCCTCTAAGATAAGATTTGGCGTTTAGCGTCTTTCTGTAATATGGCCCCAGCTCTGTATTACACAGTTCGCATTTAACTGTGTTGAGCGTTATTCTTGTGAAATTATTATAGGTGCTATTTTTGGTCTTCAAACTAAGTTCATGGTTACAATAAGGTGTAGAGGTAGTAGTTCTTGTTCTTGTTGGCAAGTGTAAACACTGTATAGGTTCAGATATCTCTATGGTAGACACAAGTACCAACCAGAAGGCTGTTGCTAAGGCTCATAAATGCGGTAGTAAACACGTAAGACACCCTTTGAAAGCTAAGTTTCAGTTCACCAGTGCGCCTTAATTAATGGGGCCGAGTTAAAAGCTTAATATTTTACAACCCTACTTTGGATAGATATTTAAAGTTTTTTGAGAAATACAAACCTACTCATGTGGAATTTATTGTGGGACTTGAATTTGTTTTGGAAGTATGCTCAGCTATGCCTCTGGCATCTCTCTAGGTGCTCAAGGGTTTACTGGAGCACACTGGATGCCCGCAAGCGCTGTGTGTACACCTGCAGGATCCTGGTCTGTCGCCCCCCAGTGGTGGAGCCTGACATCAATCACACTGTGGAACACGAGGAAAACCACACTATTTCCCACAGCAGCCCCTCATCAGCTTCAGGTCGGGAACGACATTCCTGTGGGGGCCACCTTGTTGTTTTTTGGGTTTTCCGTTATCTCAGATACCCCAAGATGTCCGTTGTTTCCTCCATATTTTTTAGTGAATGGCTCTCTTAGGTTTTAATGACATTTTGGTATGTGTTTGAGGTTGAGAGGTTTGTTCGTCTTTGACAGATTTGGAAATCCCTCCATCTCCCGGCTCAACTGAGCCCCTACCTGGTCGACTCCAGCCTCCTCCTCCCACCCCAGTGCCAAAGGCCGTCGCCAGAAGCCGGCACCCCAGCTACCCTCCATGCCAGAGGTCTCCCAGTTCCAGACCACTCCCTTCGCCAGGTGACCTTTGTGAAAGAGAATCTCAGCTTGTTAAAAGGCTTTTTGAGTTTCTCATGCAGGATCATCGGCATTAATTAACTCCTTATTTTTTTCTAGGAGGTCCCTCCATCTCCACTCATGAAATTGTGACGGTGGGTGACCCCGTGCTGAGCTCTAGCCTGCGCAGCATCGGATCCAGGCGCCACAGCACCTCCTCGCTTTCCCCACAGCCAACCAATCAGCAGACCCCTTCACCATCGCCGGGTGGGGGCAAGCTGTGTCGGCTGGGCGTCTTTTCCTCCTCCCCCTCCGTCTTCACGGCGGCCCGGGACTCAGGCAATCGAGACATTGAGAGAGAGAGGCCAACCAGACCCTCGTCCATCGGGAACCAACATCGTGAATCGAGGATGCTCAGCCCTAGCTCCCAATCCAAAGGGCACACTAGCATTTCTGAAAAGAGGACGGACGGCGGCAGGGAAGGTGCTAATAAGCAAGCGGGAGAGGAGAAGTCAGCAGAGGGGGGGGTGCTATTGGAGCTGGGCAGAGGAAGCCAGGCATCATTGGGGGGAGCCGTGCCGCTAGCAGGGCACCAGAAGATCAACAGCGGCTACAAGATGGACAAAGGAAAACAGGGTGGGAAAGATGCATACCTTCTGACTGGCACGTGCCCGGTGTCCCGGGGTCCTCTCGCCACTCTCATAAAGGATGGCAGCAGCGAGGATTCCTTTATGGATGCAAGCTTAATCTCACCACCCATTCCCAAGGACACTGTGAGCCCAAGCTCTCCTCAACCCCAACATTTCAAGAGTGGAGGGAGGAAGTCCCGCGATCCCTTGCCCGGATCGGCACCTGCTGTTGCCATGAAGCCCCTGCAGTCCTCAGGAATCGCTGCAGCCGAAGACACAGTCAAACGTGGTTCACAGGCAACCCCAGCTTTAGACACCAGCCTCGGTGTTTCCGGCCCCAAAGAGGGATGCTCAAAAGGCCGAACCCAGGACAGCAGGGAGAGGAATTCCAGAAATAGCACTGCTCAAACAGCCTCCACCGATGCCAAAGGTTCTGGACTGATGGAAGGTAAAATGTACGAAAGTCAGATTGTGGAGAGTCCTTTGAAAGCGAGAGACAGGTTTTCCAGTTTGGATAAGAAAAATATCTGTGCCACTGAGACGACACATTCTCGGTTTGGCCCTGAAAAGGGCTTCAAGGCATCACATGTCTCTGCTGAATCAACGGGGAAAGAGTTGTCTCAGCGAGACAAGAAGCGCACGGTCAAGGTTACCCTAACACCCCTAAAAATGGACCCGAATGGAACCAAAGCAGTCAGCTCTTCCTCCTCCTCTGACACGACCACCACAATGACCTCTCTCTCTCCTGCCAGCCAGGGTTCCGATAGTAGGTCATCCAGGCCTTTGCTGTTCTCCCCATCAGCAAGCTCTGAGAGCTTGGAGTCTGACGCCCAGCATCACAAGGAAGACCCCGAGGAGCACCTCCTTGCCCATCGCTGTGCAAGGGCTGACGAAGGGGATGAGCCTCCCATGGAGGATGCCGGCGGGACAGATAAGTGCCGCGAAGACGATAGCGACAGCTCTGCCTCTGTTAAGCGGCGATATCCTCGGCGGAGTGCTCGAGCTCGCGCCAACATGTTCTTTGGCCTCACACCCTTCTATGGTGTACGTTCTTATGGGGAGGAGGATATCCCCTTCTATGGCAGTGGGGATGCCCCTGGGAAGAGGCGGATTGGAGGTGGGGGCAGCAAGCGTTCTGCCGAAGGGCAGGTGGATGGGGCCGATGACATGAGCAGCTCTTCATCTGGGGAGAGCGGGGAGGAGGAGGAGGGTGGGATCGGCCCCTGCACAGATGAGGATACGTACTATTACAATTTCACCCGCACCATCATTCATCCAGGGGGTGGCATCCCTCCAGCAGGGGGGTTGGAGCTCCAAAGGTTCCTGAAAGAAGAGACAGAAGATGAGGAAATGGTGGTTGAAGAAGGGGCAGGCATAGGCGCCAGGAGCCTGGGCCTGCCAAGGATTGGCCAGCTGGACGGGGTCGACGATGGATCTGAAAGCGACGCCAGCACAAGTGCAACTTCTACCACTGTCACTGCTGCTTCAACATCAAACAAGAGCACCAGCAAAAGAAAGAACAGGGATAGGCGGGCAGAAAAACTTGGTATGGATTCAGCAAAGGAGGCTACAAACAGTACTGCAGTAGGTGGAGGAGGCAGCAACAGCCGTGATGGAAGGAAGACTCAAAAAGAGAACTGCCTGCCTCTGGTGGTTGTGAAGTCACAGGGACAGGATTCTCTGGATGCCCAGTTGTCCCTCAACTCTGAGCTTCTGAAGTCAGACTCTGACAACACCAGCAGTGACGACTGCGGCAATATTCTCCCATCCGACATCATGGAGTTTGTGCTCAACACACCGTCCATGCAGAGCCTGGGGCAACAGCAGGAGTCTGGCTCCTCTGAGCTGTTGTCCCTGGAAGAGGGCTTTGAGCTTGATGGGAACCGGGGTAAAGACATTAGTCTTTTCGAAGATTTTCCACAACCGCTGCCTAGTGCAGATCCTGTGGAGGGCGGAGTGAACTCATCCATCTCTGGGGAGGAGCCCTATGGCCTGCCATTGGAGCTGCCCTCTGACCTTTCTGTACTCACCACCCGCAGCCCCTCAGTGACCAATCAGAACCATACCACTCTGATAGCCGAGCCCTCCAAACGCACTGTCTTGTCTCTGCCAGGCGAGGATGCAGTAGAGAAAGGAGGGGATAAGCACCCACCCAGGGGAGGGGCTTCCCGCAAGGCCCAGTCGGGAGTGGTTGGGGGCGTAGACTCACAGGGGTCGGAGGGTCACTTGACCCCAGAGCATTTCATCCCAGGCCACTTAGAGGCTGAACGCATGACAAGCCCACCTGTCAGCCAGGTGGTGGAACCAGGCAGTCAGGACCTGGCTATGTCATCTGGGACGCCCGGGCTGCCGAATTCCCCATCTATGCCGCTCCAGGGGCAAAAGTACTTATGCACCTCTGCGGAAGCTCCAGCCTCTTCCCAGGTTACAAGCACTGCGGTTCAGACCACTGCTACCCACCTGAAACCTGGAACAGAAAAGCTCATAGTCGTGAATCAGCACATGCAGCCTCTCTATGTTCTGCAGACTCTACCCAATGGTGTTACCCAGAAGATCCAAATTTCTCCATCTGTTAGTGAGGCAGGTGTGATGGAAACAAGCTCCATGGCAGGAGGTCTGGCACTACCGCCAGGCCTTGCTGCCGGGATTACAACCTCTCAGTCCATATTTGCTCCTGGTGGTAAAAGTTTGGTTTCCATGCCTCATCATCCTCAAATCCAAGCTTTTGCTGGAGCCACACAGACGGGCTTCCAGCCTGGCATTCCAAGCACCACTTCTGGCCTCCTCATTGGTGTTCACAGTCAGGACCCCCAAGTTCTGGTATCTGAAGCCGGTCACCACTCTGAGTTAGTCCAAAAGGCTGCTGTGGCCTCCGGTATTACATCTGTTTCCTCCTCTTCATTGGTGTCAACGTCCGGACACGGCAAGAAACGCCCAATTTCTCGGCTACAGCCGCGCAAGGCTAAGAAACTGGCTCGGTCAGGGAGCCAGCCCTCGCTGACACCATCAGAGTCCAGGCCTAACATGACCCTCATCAACTTCTCCCCAACTCAGATTCCAGCTGGGATTTCTCCGTCGACAGGAATGGTAGAACTGGGGGCCCTTACTGCTGCTCCTCCCACAGCACACCGAAAGATCCCAAACATCATCAAGCGACCTAAGCTGGGGGTGTTCTTTGAGCCGACAGCCACACAAGGACTGTCTGTCCCCACTGCGCCGGTTGGCATCCTGCCCCACGAGTCGTCTGCTCAGTTGGTGCCGTGCACTGTATCTGGCCTGAGCCAGCCAAACCAGGCTTTGCTGAATGTTGTCTCCGTTCCAGCTGGTGGTCCATCTGGCCTCCTGGGTGCACCAGGACTCCTTAGTCCCACAGAAATCAGCGGAATGCTTCTTCCAGATCAGCAGATGGTTCTGCAGTCCGGGACCCCGCAGCTTAGTGGCTTGGCTCAGACCTCCAACACCAACAATGTTTGTGAGCTGCCCTCCCAGCAGGCTGTGGGTCAGCAGGCAGACCAGGTGGGTGCTTACCACCTTCAGCACCACCTTGGTGCTGGCTTGCCGTTGACAGACAAACACCAAATTCTGGGTCACAGTTCGAGCATATCTGAACCACAGCTTCCAGCCTCAGGCACCGTGGCCCAGGAGATCGCAGGGTGCCGGACAAGTGACCCAGGGCAAAGTTCTCGCACCACCCCCATTTCTCGAGCTTCAGACCAGCACACATACAAGGCTGGGAGCGCGGTGGCGACCGCCGGCTCCACAGTCTCTGGGAAGGGGAAGCAGAAGGCCAAGCGGTCTCGGCACAATCCAGAAGAGGCTAGTGGGAGGAAACACAAACTGTGGCGATTGGACAGCCCTCAGGAGAATCAGGGAGGGAGCAACATGTCCAATCAGACGTTATCAGCTGCTGGGTAAGAGGACATGGCTTAGCTTAATTGATTAATTCTTACTTCGTGAGTCTTACCTGTTAGAGTGCTGCAAAACACTTAAAGTTTCCTTCCAGTTTCCCATTGTGTCACAGTCGCCCATCTTCACTCCCTGAAATCTAATTGTTACATTTTTCCCCCTCATGCAGTGGTGCTCCTGAAACCAAGGCTGCATCTCCTGTTCTGGTCCCCAAGACCATGGACATCTACGAGGCCAAAACACCAGGTCGACTAGCCTCATCCTGGCTAACACTTACAGATTTCACTTTTTGGTGTCCTTTTCTGTGTGACTTGCATGCTAATTAGTGTCATCCTCTTTCCCCCCCACCTCTGATTGTCTTCACTTTTCCACAATCCCTTTTGGCTCTCACTCCTCATGCAGCTCCGAGCCCACAGCCCCCACAGGGCAAGGAGGGGTCAGGTATGACGCAGGGAGTAGCGCAGGATCCGGGGGGCCACTGGAAAGACCTCTCGCTTGACAGCAAGCCGAGGAAGGGGTTGATGTTCGAGATTTGCAGTGACGACGGCTTTAAGATTCGCTGTGAGAGCATCGAAGGTGATCTTTGGACCCTTCTCCCCGTGCCTTGTCCACCACCTCCTTTTCACTTTTATTCATAATAAGTTTTGTTAAAGGAAGGGAAGAACTCATTTTAACGTTATTTTAGTTGGTTGGTGGAGTTTCTGAACTATTGAGAAACAGCTGAGAATTTTTTTTTCTTCAAGTGAAAACTGGCCAATCCAACCTCTACTACCTTAATCACCTGTCCTCTGTTACCACCCCCCAACAGAAGCTTGGAAGTCTCTCACCGACAAGGTCCAAGTGGCGCGCTCCAACGCCAGGCTTAAGGAGCTCTCCTTTGAAGGTTAGACCTCAGTCTCCCCAGTTAAACTCATTGTTGACTTTACAGTTGCCTTGCAGAGGGCCGCCCCATTGACCCTCTCCGTCTCCATGCTCTTCCTCCCTCAGGAGTCAACGGGCTGCGAATGCTGGGCGTGATCCACGACGCCGTGGCCTTCCTGCTGGAGCAGCTGTACGGAGCACGACACTGCGGCCGCTACCGCTTCCGCTTCCACAAGCCGGAGGAGTCCGATGATCCCCCACTCAACCCCAGCGGCATCGCCCGTGGAGAGCTGCACCACAGGTTGGTCCATGAGATGTTTGGGGTGCGGGCCGGGTATGAGGGTTCTCGTTGCAGGTCTCAGCCTCGGGCATACCCTCAGGTTGTGTTGACCAGCTTCGGTTTCCGCACAGACGATCCACATTCGACGTGTTCAACTTTCTGGCATCCAAACACCGGCAGCCGCCCAAGTATAACCCCTATGACGAGGAAGAGGAGGAGGTGCAGCTAAAATCTGCCAGGTGGGTCAAATTTGCTACCAAATTTTGCCTGTCTTATCTTTGGCCTGTCTGTAAGCCACTGCGGTGATTTCTAATATCCCAGCCTTAACCTTCTCAACCCAGATATTGTCCGGGATTCAGTCTTGGTTGTGTTCGTAGGCGTGCCACCAGCATGGACCTGCCCATGCCCATGAGGTTCAGACACCTGAAGAAAGCATCCAAAGAGGCAGTGGGCGTCTACAGGTAAGTACACCTGTGTGGTATAGAACCTATTGGGGACTTGTAACATGCATCGACAGGTTTTACCTATCCGTTTTTCTTCCTAAATGCATGGGGTTTATGGGAGATAGATGAAACGTGAGTGAAATAGTCGAGCCCCGCCCAATCCCGTTTTGGAGGCCCATGTGCGCTCTGTGTGACTCTACGCCCTCCATCCCCCTTGTGCTGTGACAGGTCAGCCATCCACGGTCGGGGTCTGTTCTGCAAGAGGAACATCGACCCGGGGGAGATGGTGATCGAGTACTCTGGGAATGTAATCCGGTCTGTCCTCACCGACAAGCGCGAGAAATACTACGACGGCAAGGTGGGTGAAGGAGCGTGGCCACCTTGAACTGCCCCACATCCGACAAGACAACAAGCAGCGTTCACCAACTTATTCAGTTTGCCTTTTGTTTCTAAAAGTGTTCAACCCCCCCCGCAGGGTATTGGCTGCTACATGTTCCGCATCGATGACTTTGAGGTTGTGGATGCCACCATTCACGGCAACGCCGCACGCTTCATCAACCACTCTTGCGAGCCCAACTGCTACTCTCGCGTCATCAGCGTCGAGGGAAAGAAGCACATCGTCATCTTTGCCATGCGCAAAATCTTTCGGGGCGAGGAGCTCACGTACGACTACAAGTTCCCCATCGAGGAACCTGGCAGCAAGCTGCCCTGCAACTGCGGTGCCAAGAAGTGTCGAAAGTTCCTCAACTAGTGCCCCAAGCCTAGACCCCTAATCCCCCGCCCCCCACCCCCCGAACCCAACCATTTCAGCCATCGCAGTTCTATTACCTGAGCTGCCCTGGGAGGCGCTTGGAACTATGAGCATGAAGCATGGAGCTGCTGCATTTTGAGATGAGAGCTCTAATCAATTTGCACTATTTGAAGGGAGCGTTGAAGAAGCAAGTTATTTATTATTGTGCCTCATGATTCGACATTGTTTTTTTTGTTTTTTTTATTCAGTCAGATAGTGTTTAAGTTGAGAGAGAAATAAATGCAACAAGTGAGGCATGAACCCCAGTGAAACCACATTCCGGCAGAATTTTGGCAGTTTCATTCTGTTAACTAGACGAAAACAAAAAGCAAGGTTGGCCTCTTCATTGCATGCTGTTTTTAAACATCATAACTAATAACTTGTTACACATCTTGTCCCTCAACTACTGAACCTGTTCGGGATATGATGTAAAATACATTTAAAAAAAAAAAAAAGTAAATTTTTCTTTTCCGTTTTACACCAAAGTGCAATTTGCGAAAGGAAAAGTTATCTTTCTTTCTTAAAGCAAAAAATAAGACCAGTTTAAATCGACCGATCAGTTCCGTTGCTTCCCCATGGCCCTCCCTCGTTCCAAAGCGTCTGTAAGAAATATCAGCTGTGGCTTTCTGTGCACAATGGCATACAGAGCAGCCAAGGTAGCTCAGACCTTCTGTGCAGTTTGTTTAAACTGTCGTCATTAACTCCTCTGTCTCCCTGACTGAACAGCTGTCCAGGGGCAGTCAGTCCAGGCAAATGACAGAATTTTTTTTGTTAAAATGTCAGACGACAACCGCTCGTTGTGTAATGTTAAAAACAGTCAATAGGAGGCACTCTTGGCGTTTGTAGCCCGCGCTGGCTGGGTGGAGGTTCTGGTGGACAGGCAGTCGAAGGACAGCTGTGTTTTTTCTTTCTGCAGTGGTTGTTGATTTATGAACATTTAATTTGACATAAACACACAGGCCAGCGATAAACATTTAACTGCTTTTTTTGTGTGTGTCGTTCAGAAAGGAAAATGACTCCTTGACCACAAGGCCCTATACTGCATATAGAACAGTGAAATCTGTCTGTCAAAACTGCGTGACGCATTTCCTGTACCTCCTGCTACTGGGAGGAACAGCTGAATTTTATTTCAATTTGTACCAATTACCAATTTCAAAATAGAAGTTTATTGGTTTTTTTTAAATCATAGACTATATTAGACTGGATCATTGAGGCTTCTATATTCTGTCTGATGTCAACCATTTAATAACGCTTTCTTTTAAAATTGTAAATAATACATATATTTTTCTATTTGTGAGAAAAAAATGCACTTGCTAGTGAAAAGCACTTGAGGACGGTATTTATCTTTTTTTATTTTATCGATTTGTATTTATTTTACTTGCTCCTATTTTGTAGGAAACTGATATGTTTACAAACGCTTAAGCTGGGTTGAGACTTTTTATAGAGCGGCCTTATTTATTTCACAGTCTTGTTGTTTTTACATCCTGGGCAGCCTGAATGTTCGCCTTCCGTTCCAAAGACGAAGCTGTCGCTGTCCCTTCCGAGTGCCGTCCACCAGGAGCTCTCAGCGCTCTGCGACGTCGTCTTAAACCTCCGCCACAGCTCGTCTTCTACGCCCTTTCTTCTTGCAGTTGCTGCGGAGGAAAGCACATTGTAATTGTGTGCGTTTCCTTATTTAGGCAGACACCTTCGCTTTGCGGCCTTAAAGGCGATTGGAAGGAAATTGCTAGGCGCTCAAATGCTGTTTCCGTTATTAGACTTCCTGTCCCCATTACAAAATCGCTTGGAGCTCTTTTCAGTACAGCAGAAGTCCTGTCAGAGGGCTATTTTGGCAAGCGTCGGCTTATTGGCTTCTGTCTGACCGACTTACTTCTCATTTTTTGCATAACAATCAAGATGGGTTAGTAGGAAATCCATAGCTATCAAACGAGACCACAAGCTTACCAGATTGCAATGCTCTGAGTTTGGTAGAATGGGGAAAAAATCTGGCTCCCTTTCTTCCAAGTGCGTTGCCTTAGCGATCCCGAAGGATATTGCATGCTGCTGGGACATCGGTTGACTTTCTTACAAACCAACGAATAAGTAAAATGAACCCATTCAAACCTTGCCAGCTCTTTCCAGAATAAATCGAATAGTGTGGTGCCTTTTTAGTTTATCCTTGTAGCAATTTCTAGGCAACCTTTGAACCCGGCGATGTCGCTCTTTATCGATCTGCTAGTACCCTGTAGGAGTCTCTTGTGTGCCTGAAGGAGGTGGTCTGGCTTGCCTGTCTTCTATGCTGTCCTCTGGAGTTACCACGGTAACTGTAAACATGCTGCTGTGTGCAACAGTTCCACTAGGGCGGTGGGGTGGGGCGTGCTTGGCAGGCTCCTGCCCCATGCTCACGGTGTAACCTGTTACGTGGCTGCAGAATTCTTCAGGGCCCCGCCTTTGCCTAGGCTGTCCAATCAAAGCTGAGTAGGTCGCTCTCACAGAAGGGCTCTAGAGGGCGCCAATGATTGTTCTCGTCAAGGATAAAATCTTAACTCGCCGGTACTGTTTAACATGCCTTCCAATTTGGACTGTCATACAAAACCAAGCATTTATGACGAATCCACCAACACAATGGCCGATTTTCCGCTGTGAGATTCTAGCTGAACCACTAAGAGGAATAGGCTGTGTTGAGACCATAAGCACAGAGACCATCTGCGAGTCGTCTATCTGGGACTGCAGCCCTTGGCAGGACCCGTCCGACGGTTCACTGCCAAGGCCAGGCTGTCACGTTCTCATACAAGCTCCCCACAGTCTGGGCGTGCCGTTGATTCAGGGATACAGCATCTTCTGGTTCCAAGTCCACTATTTACTCCACATTGGCACTGGGGCTCTGACGAATCCTGCAGCTTGCCGTCTGTTGAATGTATATATTTTTTAAAGACTGATAACAGTAAGGTCATTTTGTTTTATTTTTAAAAGACCGTGTTAAACAAACTAGGAGTGATCTTCGCCCAAGGTGTTGGCATAGATAAAGAAACTATTGCCTGCATTAACCTGCGGTCTTCAAAGATAAAAAAAAACCAAACGTGGCAAGTATGTGTAAAATCAATAATCAACGTTACTAATCAGAAAGGGCTTGTCTCTTTCCTTGCGGGATCCAGTTTAATGCAATACTCTGACGATGGTTCACCTGGAGGGAGAGGCACACCGTCTCCTCTCAGTACCGGGCACAGGAAAGATCGATTTGCCCAAGCTGGGAATCTGTCGTAAGGCGTTCCCTTGTGACAACATTGTTCCCTTCACTCGCTGGACCTCCCACCCCCCCCCCCCCCCTATATATATATACATACATATAACTAGTAACTTGTACTTCAGTATCTACATTATATACGGAATGGACAAACTTAGTTACAGTAGCAAACCAACAGCTTAAGATTATTTGCATCATTCAGTGTACTCTATAATGGTTTTGTGTTACAGTATCAACTTAGATTTAGCCTAATGTCGTACAACAGCTTGTTTATTGATATCCTGTACCAGTTCCTCCCATGGAGCCTCGCAGTTCCCCCTTCTTTATTTTTTAAAGGAACGATATTTATAGTATGAAAACTATATATGTATAATGTGGTTGTGAACTTCTTGAGGTCAGCCATTTGATTATTGTGTTTTTATTGTGGTAGTGAATGTCTTTTTTAATTATTTTCTTCGTACATTTTTACAGGGATTTTAGGCAGTTTACTTGATGTGGTATTATTCTGTTAAAATTGTGAAGGTCAGAGGAAGATGATCACACCCCCCACACACACACACACATACACACACAAAATCGGCCCCCAAATTTCCTTCTGTCTGCTCC
>JAOVYW010000033.1:3837043-3848076 GCA_025775045.1 Hiodon tergisus
TGGGCACCACTCAGAGTGTGATTCTGGGGTCTTGGGGTTTATTGTATGTACGAGTTGCCTAGGATGGGGCGGGGACAGTGTATACCTGGAAGAGCCTGGTAAAAATGTCAAACTCAAAGACAGAGATGTAGTCATTGCAGGTCAGGTCGATGGTGGACTTGAGCGCCATGGCCTCCAGGCCGGAGCTGATGGGGTGGAACTCGTGTAACGCCTGGCGGAACACCTTCCACGACACGATCGTCCTGTGGGTACAGGGTCACGACCTCAGACCTCAAGTGGACCACACCCTTCAGGGACTAGCTCCAATCCAGTTAATACACAGCAGTGCAATGAAGCAGACTGGAGATGAGGCTCACTGAGCTATAATGCAGTGCTACGACCACATCTACAATAATATTTATAAATTCTTCAATCACTAACGCTAAATAGAAGCACGTCAAAACAGAGTCATGTCATCACCCTGTCATGGCCAAACGCTCACAGCCATATTAGTGTTTGGGTGTCCATTGTCTCGGATCCACTCACTTGTCTCCGAAAGACCTCCGCCAGAACTCCGCTGCGTCCGCCTTGGTGATCCGGAAGTTGTCCCCTTGAAACAGGCCATTGGGAAAGACGGCCTTGAGCTCGGCTAACATGTGGCTGAATATCAGAGACAGCTTGGTCAGGTTCCGCCTGAAAGTGAGGGTGAATACAAGACAGAGGGGGAAAGATAATAAAAAAACACAGCTTTAGAGTCACCAGAGTGAACAGTTGTCAATTTGGAAAATTCCTCACATGGAACTGCCAGGCACATCGCCAGGAAGCGGAGCTTCAGAACCACAGTGTCATCCATGTGCGTGTGCTCATCATACTCTCTAACCGAATGTGCGCTCACAGGCTGAGGAGGAACAGTACTCCTTGGGCAGAATGGGTGGGTGGGGGGGTTGTGAAAGGGGACACCCCATCACTGCCCTGCTTTCTCACGCCTCAGACTCCACCCCTTAGCCAAACTAAAGAGGAGCGACTACCTTTTTTTCCCTCCTGATCACCCCACACACAAAATGGATTTACAGTCAGAACAGGTGGAACAAAAAATATACTCTCACTTGGATTATATATATATATATATATATATATATATATATACACACACACACACACACACACACACACATATACACACACACACACTCTTTTCTTCATGCAGTTCCTATGGTTACAGGCCCCGCTCCCCAGGACACTATGCTTCTCTTCCTCTTTTGGCGTGACCTTTTAAGCTGCAGCTGGAACTGCACCCTTCCAGTTTCCTGTTTTCTCTGATAGAAGAGCTGCTTATACACACACCCACACACACAGTGTTAAAACAACATTGTCAGTGTCGATTTAACTCTGGTTTGGACATCAATTTTTTGGGTTTTTTTTGTTGCTGTAGGAATTTGGTCCCTTTCTGCATTTTTCCCGACGGTGCGGTTTGTCAGTCAGTGAGAACGCGTAAAAATAACCCAGTTTTCACGAGGTGGCTCCATAAAAATCCGCTTGCCTAATCGATGCAATGTAAATGTGCCGCTCAAAGTGATCATTTAGTTTCTCAAGCACACCATACCTGAACGTTCTCCTTGACCATTGACCTTCCTTTACCACTACCCTCTCACCTTACTCATGAATTATAGCCACAGGGGAGTGGCATTTCCCAATGTACGAAATTTCTTTTCCAATATAATACAGCTGTGATAATGACTAAACAGGCACGTTGCCCAATGAACCCTAACTGCAGTCTTGTTTCAATACTCTGAGTGCAATGAGTCAATTCTGACTTCAGTGCCTATTCCAAAAACAGCAGTGTGAATGCAAAAGGATGTGAAACCTCTTTGAAACCTGAAATTTCAAAGTGAACTTGCATTTATAGGGAAGGGCAGTGCAAATACTAAAGTTCCTCCCTTCTTTTTCACCACAAAATTCAAATTAAAAGAAAACATACTGGTTAAGGTAAAGAAGACAGTAGGTGAAAACACCCTTTGTGCTCTTTTCTCAATGACAGACAATAAGGGAAGGTTATCAGGGTCAATTTTTTAAAACAACCCATGGCCTTTGCTACAGGGTGTCAGGTCCTGAGTGACGAGCAGAACATTAGAGAAGAGCGCACAGGGGGGAGACAGACGAGCGAGCCGGCCGCACCAAACAGCAGCCAGGTTCCCCTTTTTGCACAGTCATCACTGAACTACAGCTCTCTGGATGTGAACACACTGCTCACCGGATCTGTGTCAGGAAACGGGCCCGATAGCGTGTCCGCCTCTCACTCACTGTCATTTTAAACCCCTCACTCACACACGCAACATTTAAACAATTTCACACACACACACACACACACAAACATAACATTTTCAGGACTTTGCCATGTCTACCCATTTTCTCAGGCTCTCTGTATCTCTCTCTCTCTCACACACACACACACACACACTTTAGACAATTTATAGCACAAAGTTTCAGATCAGTCCACACTTTTCAGTCCCTAAAAATAGAAGCAGAAATTGTTCGACCCCTTACCTTTTAGTGAGAGCTGAATCAAAAAATATACAGGCCTTTCTGTTTCTGGCCCACAAGGCCAGCACACTCACTAAACCTAGCTATGAATTATTTATATGGCGTTTAGCCACACAAACCGCATTTCCAGCAGGCTCTTACTGACATAGGCCTCATAATATAGGACTTCAAAGAAAAACTTTGGAGTATAGAGTCAGAGTATAATGATGATTACTACAAGATAAGATTAAAGACATAACTTTAAATACTACAGGTATCATCAAGGCCACACAAATTAACACATTTACTATGAATTGGATCTTTCATGCAACCTTGCTGTGCCTCGGTTACAGCAGAATCATTTCATGTTTTGTCCCTCAAGGGGGCAGCCTTCACAATTAATCAAAACACAAAGCCACTGAAATGGAACTTAAACCCGTTTGGGTGTGAAAGAGCTGGACGGAACAACGGAGCTCTGACGAGGACCAAACTCACATACGGACCAACTCGGACGGCGCCAAGGATGGAACAAAACTCAGGTGGGCCTCGGTTGCCTTCTGGTGTTCTTTTTGTTTTGAGGACTGGATGAGATCTGATTCCGCATTCCACCAAATGATATCTGCACCGCGGGCTGCTACGCTTGGGGGGATGGAGCTAATGGGCCAGCATCACATGTCCCAAATGCTCTCCGACCGGCCCTATAGGACCATTCGGCGGAGACAGAGACCACTGCTGGGCCATTTTCGCCCAGGGCGAATCCCTCCACTCAGAGCACCCACCAGCCCCGAACTCACAGACAAAGCCAAAGCAAAGGCAGATAGACAGACAGACAGACAGACAGACAGACAGACAGCCAGCCAAAAACAAAACAAAAACAAAAAAAAACGGTTCCACTGCACTGGCTCTTTCATGTGGTCTCCCAAGCGAAGCAGGTGTGCGTGTGCGCGTATGCACCGCTCACTTCGGGTGCGCCAGTTATCTGTACATGGGGGTGGCTCCGCACATCTATTGAAAGAGGGCGCAGGTGTGCCGCGCGGCAGAAAACGGCTGAGCCACCAGCAGTCACGAAACGAGTTATTAAAATTGTATTCAAAAGTCGTTGATGCAGCGGTACAGATAATCTGTCTATTGATCTGAACGCCTGAGGGGCAAGAGCACACGGGAATACACGGCCATCGGAAGAACAAGCCGTAGACAACGCAGCACAGGCCACTGACCTTTCACACAAACGCTCCTGAATGGAAAACAAATGTCATGTTTATCGATGTGAAAAGAAGTGTGCGCTAACCGATAACAGCGGGGGTTCGGGCTGTGCAGAACAGTAAAGCCGGCATGTGGCCTGGGCTCGCTTGACGGCGTCGCCCGGCTCCAACGCCCTGCAGCTGGATCAGATGTTTCAGACAACGAGTCTGAGACGCAGTCTCAGGACGCTGATGGAGAACGTTTGCAGAAAACAGCCAGTCACACAAGGGACAAAGGGCTTAGGGCCTACTTAGAAAGGGGAATAAGGACTAAGTCATGAGGGGAATAAATCTGCTAAAAAATGCTAGGGGGCAAAAAAAAAAAAATATTCACGGCACCACAAACCAAAACACTTTTCCTTTCTAGCCGACTGTTGCCTGTGCAAGCGTAGAAATTGAAAATAAAAAGGTGTCACGGTGTGCCGATTCCGAGATAGGAAAACTTTTTTCTCAGAACAAAAGGCACATAAACCCCTAGCAGATACCACAGTGACGATTCACCAGCAGATAGCATGCCCCCCGCTGGGGGGAGTTCCTGTTTGGCAGTCGGCTGCAGTGCAGGCATTGGGCGACGCGGTTTTGCAGGTGGCCCTGCTCACAGGCTTGGGATCCACTGCACTGGGCACCAACGTCACAGCAACGTTAGAAGTAGGTTCTGCCTCAGCTGGTGCAACAACTGAATCGACAATGGGTAACAAGAAAGAAAAAAGGCACCTGGAGAGGAAGAGTTACAGGATGATCCATTTTATGACCGTCACTGATAACAGGAGAGCGCTCGCTAGACCCTGCTAGGCCAAACTCCCTGCACCAAACATTCCCCAGTCTGCAACTGGTTCTTACCACGAAAATTAATCCAACAGAAAACCTCTGCAGGCCATAAAACAGTCGTTGGCCGAGTGCTCTCTTAAGCATTACAGTTTCTCATAGTCAAGCACGTATGCCTGATCTTTCTGCAAATTTGACCATGCAGGTAGATATACATCACAGTAAGAGCTGCAAATCAGTGGCGCTACATAAACCAACAGGGCACAAACAAGGCAAAATTGAATCAATTTGCCATTCTGAGTTTTGTTTTCCAGGCAGGCTAACCTTTAACACATAATAACAGAAGGTCAGAAACACAACTCGATGCTCTGGCCTGAATTCCACAGCATTTGTGTTCATATCAGCTCAAAAGAACAAGTTGTGAAAGTACCACTTCCTCTCATTGGCCAATTGCATAGCAACCTTGATAAAGATTTCATTATTTGTAGAAAGGAGGAACAAGCAGGAACAGCAAAATTCTACAGAAAGCAATTTGCCAAGCAGAGTGCAGCAACAGCGAGTACGACCCCAGAGAAAGAGGGCTGGGTCAGGCTCACCCTGGGCTCCTCTGCTTTACCTGGGCTGGGTGTTCTCTTCATACATGCGTTCTTTTCCCTCTTTGAACAGGCTGATGGTCTGCTTGGCCTTCTTGGTCAGGTTCTCCACGAAGACACGGAAGTACTCGTTCTCGCCCAGCACCTCCATCTTAGTGTCATAGCGCGACAGCACAGTGCGTAGGTGCTGGTAGGTGTCCGGGAGCAGGTCTAGGATGTAGGGCGGGCTGTTCTTCAGGGCCAGCTTGGGGTTCTGACACAGCCGCACCACCTGTAGAGGGGGAGAAGAGGCCGAAGAGTGGGCGGGGGTTAAACGGGCCCACCAGGATTCACAACCTATAGCTGACCAACATTTGACCTCAGCTACATTTTAGTTTCCAATAATGCTTGGACTTCCACAGACCCGGCACTGTCACAAGAGAAGGTGGTCAGCCTCCCTACTGTAGCGAAAGGCAGGATTCAGTCACCCCAAGGACCAGGGCATGGTCACAGGGGGGTTAGACAGGCCTCAGAAAGCTCACTTCAACTCCGATGACAATGACCCAGCGATGCACCATGGCAAAGACTGGATCCCCGCAGCTACTGGGGGGAGGATTGACCTGAGAGGCCATGGCACAGAAAGAAATTGAGAGGCGCAAACAATGGAAAGAAAGGCAGGTGTAATATTCAAATGCATTTTAATCTTTTAAGCAAATAAAAAAAAAACTGTAGCTATGAGTAGTGTTACCCTACCATATGTCAACGTAATTATCAACCCCCCCCCCACCCCACACACACACTTTTAAATTGGGGCTTTTTGATGGTTTCACAGTTTCAGCTTACGAGAGCTAACAGGCGGCTTGTTATTCAGTATTATATACCATGTCGATCAACACACCCAGAGCTAAGCGTTTCCCGTTCACGGCATTGCCGCTGTTAAGAACACGCGTTCTGATGGCACAGAAGGCCCGGAGTGTCTTTCCTAGCTGTATTAGATGAGCGAGCTGCCCAAAAGTCCCCCACGAGAGGATTTTTGTCAGCCGGTAACAGCCCATTTCAACGGCCACGCTAACCAAAACCTGCATCTTAAATCCAATTGGTGCAGCCATTTAAGCAATAACTGATTAGAAAGTTTCAATTCAAAGTGGTAATTTTATTTGTGACAACAACTGGAGCTGCCCTTTATGAAATCATTTAGTCCTATCCATCTTCAGTTTCACAGAACCATTATATAAATTATTAAAATATTCATAAGACCTAAATGGGCTAAAATTGGGCACAGATCCTTGTCAAATCTCCACTCCAGACAGTCACCACCTCCCCTTGTTTGCTAAACGAGCACATAATAAAACCCGACTGGCTTCCGATTTCAGAGTAAATTTCCTGTTCATCAAAAGGAAATCTCTGTCGGGAACAACAAACATATCCTTCCTGGAATATGAGGTTAGTAGTTAGTCGTATAAACAGAGGCACGCACTCCCGACTGGCGCGGTGCTATGACATCACCCAGAGCGCCCCCCCCCCCCGTGCCACTGCAAACCGTTGAAAATCCTGACAAACTGTGACCCAGGGACAAGACACACGACCATGCGCAACCACATGAATAAGGAGGCGAAGCTTCACAACAGAAACAAAAAAAAAAGTTTTAAATTGAGGGAATTGGCTGGCCCCCTCCACCATAGCCATAAAGCTGAGGGAAAACTTTTAACATGTTGCTCGTCTGGCTTTGGGAGGAGTGAGGACTGAGACCCTTATTTCTAACCCCCCCCAACCTCATTTTACCTCTGGAGGAGACCAGCTTCCCCTCCCTTTCACCCTGCCACTTCCTGTTTCTTGTTCGACATTGAGACATGTCAGGAAATGACTGCGCTTAGCATAGAACGTCTAAACAAAAAATAAATGGAGCAGACAAACTGAGCGTGAGCAAGTCTGTCAAGGAGCAGGGCTTGTCTTGATCTTGGCAGCATCAAGCGCAAAGAGAACCACTAGAGAAAAGTCCCACCACTGATCTTACAGAATGCTCTCCGCTGCCAGTGTGAAGACGTTCAGAAGACCAGAAGGTAGAAAATGAATGAGTGAATGAGAAATTGTTGTGAAGAAAAAAGACTTAACAGACTTAATGCTGTTCCAGTCAGAATGGCAGCTCCTATTCACTCCTGTGCATTTCATATTTGTACCCTGTGTACAGACGCAAAAATGGCCTTATTAGCCATTTATCTCAGCTTGAACACTGCTCTTCGAATTCCTAGTATGACCAGAGATGTTTTACCAACCTGGACCATCCCTACAGGCCAAGAGCAGTATGGCTTCTCCCAGCTAATAGTCATACAGTCATACAAAGGGGATTATGCAGTCAAATTAAATATAATGGTCAACAGGCCGCACGGTTCTTAGCGAATGGAACTGGCACTTTGAGATCATGAAACAGTTCAGAAAATGAAGAAAACTGTAAGATTAAAGAACAATGGCCGAAGCAGTGGAGTGTGTAGAAGTCACCAAGGCTGACAAGTAATAGAAATAAGCAGGGACGTGGCGAACAGATTAAAGGACCACTGCATGCTGGGAGCCAGTCAACAAGCAAAAGGAATCAACCTGAATCAGAGCCCGAGAAGACGAGAAATGTTCTCAGTTATGGAAATTCGCCACTATAAAAATGGCAAGGAAGCAAGCAAACATAGCCTAACCTCGATCAACAGATGCCAGAAAGGTATTCAAACTAAAGTGGTATGAGGAAGCCACTGCAACAAGCGCTAGGCCATTTCAGTGTGTGAATATCACAGGAAACCGACAGCTTCTGCTAATCTGACAGTTTCCACGGTTTCCTGCAGAGGAGCACAATTCACATTAGACCTGCATTAATTAAGTCAAAAATGTTTTATTTTCATTAATTTCACATGCCTTTTAGCTGTCAGATGTGCAGAATTAAGATTAGGGTAGTAATACTAACATAAATAAATGAATGTGTTTAAAAACAGTAAAATGTTGAATACAAAATGAGAAGTTCAAGCAGAATCTGCAAATATGTTTTTTTCTCATTTCAAAGTTTCAAAATACTGTTGTACGGTACTTAAGAAAATAAAAAGGTTGGCAGGTATTTATAAGAACCTCAGATTAGTTTAGCCATTAAAAGTCATCACAGACCAATAAACATAATCTTTAAAAATGTGATTTAAAAAACAACCTTTATTCTAAACTAACAATTACCAGGAAGATAATATAAAAGAAAAAAATTCGACGGTTATGAAGTAGTTTGCAGATGCAGAAGTTTACCTGATACAGACAGCTGAAGTTCATTGACAGTTTGTCGTTTAGAAACCGCACAAACTGGTACATCGATGATGGGGCTTCATTTCCCCCCCCCCCCAAATTTCACGCGATTGCGAGGGGTAGCCTATAACGACGTTATACTTAGACAACTACTTAATGGACAACTCCAGCCAAAAATATTAATAAAATTTCTGCTTCGTTGCAACCGGAAAGTGGGCTGGTTAGAATATGTCGTAAACATATCTATATTTTCAATTACGAAATATTAAACTAGACATGTTCTCAACCAACTGAAAGCGTGCAAGGGAAAAGAGAGAACTGCATTTTTGAGTGTTGAAAAACCAGGTCACATAAATAAGATTTTCTGATACTTTTATATTGTGGAAATATCTTGATGGGCATTTACTTTTTTAACAGAGACCATCAAAGAAGCCAGTAGTGGAAATGCTTCCGATTAATTCATATATGAAGCCAGCTGTGATTGCTGGATATCAGCAAAACCAAGACTCACTTATCAAGCTATATACATAGCTTAAAACTACCAATAAATTAACTTTGCTAGCTCACAAAATGTCCATCCATTTTAACTGGCTATTTATAACAGTTAAATAATGCCTACTAGCAAGCTAACTAACATTAGCTTGCTATTAGCGGTGTATGCGAAGCACCACATTACCTTGTCCATAAGTTTCCAGCATTTCTCCACGGTTTTTTTGTCCACGGCCCCTGGCTGATGGTTGGAGTGGAGGTGGTGATTATGGGGCTGAAAAGCGTCCTTCATCATCCCGATCAGCCCCCCACCTTTCTTCAGATTTCCTGCCATGCTAAAGCGCTGCTGTAGAGCCGGCCGGGTAGACCCCCGTGGATGGGGGGCCGCCCTCCTTCCCAGGCACAGCGATAATTCCACCGGACACCCCGGAACGAGCAGCGACTCTGTAAAATTTCGAGGCCCGTTTTCGGTGAAGAAATCTATCTAAGCGAAAGTCCCATTAAACCACAGCGTCTCTTATATGTCATGAAACGCTGATACTCATATGGACGCAGTAGCTACGGAGAGGACATACAACTCTAGCTGTGTCATACAATTGTCTCTTCGACACCGGAAATGTGAAAATCCAGTCACAGCCCCGTCGTTGTCTCTTTCCTTCTTTCGTGGAATACAGTGGCGTTTTCTTCAACTGACTCCGTGTCGTTCCCTTTTTTCTACTCTTTTAGACTTTTCTCAGACGGGAAGTTTCTGCGGGTGACTGAGGCAGGACGTTGCATTTACCTATCCTGAGAGGAAGGGAAACCGGAACTGCAACAGTCAGTAAACCCGGTTTATAAATCAATTACCGGTACTAAAATTAGACTGCCCGAACAGGGTAAGATACGATAAATAAATAAATAACCTATTTTAGCTAAGTAGCGTAATAAGATGTAAACACCGCCCACTGTGTGCCTCCTCCCAAACGGACGGCTCCAGCGTGCATCCCTTTCCGCTCCTGAAACCCCGCCCCAGTCTCTTGCTTAGAATGTACACACCCCCTCCAGCCGCGCCCTCGGCCTTTACGAGTGATGCGAGCCGTGTGGATCTTGCATTTGGGTTGCAGACTTGCAAATGTCTATAAAAGTCCCCTCAAAGCCATTTTCTCTCTTGTTTTAGATCTATTTTCGTAATTCTGTACATATAAATAGTTATTATATCAGATGGCGCAGGGTAAATAAGGCACTGTTGACCTGTTTTGAGACCACATTGGAAGTGCTTTTAAAAAATCTATTTCACAAAGATCTAGTCGCATGTTGCTTGGAAACCCGTACAATGAGAGGCAACTAATTGCCAAGACTACTATTATGAAGCGGTCTATTGCCATAAATAATCTCCCATTGAAGTAATAATGAATGTGGAGTAAGCATCAACTTGCAGAGAAATTAGTTCCAATACTGTCAAAGTAAAACTTTAAGGAACAGCGTTGTGCTAACATTACGTTATTCGAAAGACTATATACTTTAAGAACGATTTCCTTTTACAGAATGTTGCTTGTTATTTGACTACGTAAAACCAGGCTCATCAAAGGGAATTTTTATTTCAAAGGCTGTGCAGAAAATATATTGATTGATATAGATCCTGAAATATCTTATAATTCAAATATTTTTAAAATTAGTTTTAAAGAATAGTTGTTTGTATAAAGTGCAAGTCATTTAATGCTGCTTGATTTCAGGAGGTTGCTGCAAGCTGTCAACACTTCAGGACAAATGAAAATGTCAACAGATTCCCCAGACAGCACAATTAACGATGTTATAATGTGAGTCGTAAAGAAACCTGAACGATTTGTATTTATTTGTCAAACATATTATATATGTATCTATTTAATGTCTAATTATCTTTTGTTGGAACTTTAGGAGCAGAATTACAACTTTAGAAATGCTGCAATACAACTGGTAAGCCACACGGTGGGGATATTTCTAAAGAAAATATCTAACGTTTAATAATTTAACTGTATGACAGAGCTACTAAACAAATCGCATCGCTATACAATAGATACGTTGGTTCACGCACCCAGTCTCAGGTGACACTCCTGATATCAACAACAGGAGCTGCTGGTGTAGTGGTTATGGCGGCATGCTTGAAAATCCTACCTTGTGCAAAATTGGGCTGTATTGTAACCACTTTATTTGGTGACTGAATTTCATGATGACAAGGGTTATA
>JAOVYW010000033.1:3848176-3881252 GCA_025775045.1 Hiodon tergisus
TGAATGACTGTATTGTAGCCATCCCAAAGCCTTGCTAACAGGCCTGGGCCTTTTAGTGATGTCAATTTTGCTGCCTTTGGCATGAGAGAGTTATATATGTCCATTTCACATGTTGTTTAGCAGGGGTCACTCTTGATCGAATGCACTCACAGGGGTAATAATAGGGAGTGTAGCAGGGAGAAAATTGTCCAAGGTGGAGACCATGCTTATTTATTAGGATTGTATTTTCTTTATTTCGCCATACAACACTAACCCAAGAGTTTTGCTCCACCCAGTTCCAGGATGAGATCCCTACCAGTTGGCCTGGTGCAACAATGGGCATAACTTGTAGACCTGTCTCCAGGGGCAGCTCCACCCGCTCCTGCTCAGGTTCCATGCCACAGGTTGGGGCATGTTTGTGACACAAAACTTCCACAAAACACATATTGCCTGTCTTTCATTTGGAGACTGCATTACAAACAAAAGGGTTTGATTTACAGGACAAATAATTAGTAAGTGTGAATAAACCAGATCACTGCATTCTCTAAAAAACTATTCTATATTTGTAATAAAAAAAAATACAGTGTTACTGTAAGTGCTGTATGTATTTAAGAAGGGGATGGTGTTCGTTGTACAAAATATATTTTTTGTAATTTAGCAAGAGTTTTAAAAGATTTGGATAGTAAACAAAACAAAACATTCTCTAAACTCCAACTGCACTGGCATTCCACAGAATTCACAGAATAGGTGTAAATAAAGCTGAGATGCACAAAACATCTTCAGGTGATACTTGTTCATGCCCAACGATCCCAGAAAGCTCACTTGTGCTCTTATTGGCCAACCAGACAAAAATATTCAGGTTATTCAGGTCACTGCTGTGCTCTCATTTCACGAGGCGTCACCTTGCTCTGGGGAATTCTCCCACACAGTAAGCGGTACAGGTGAGACGTTAGTTGTGGACAATGCTTTCCCTTACTCCAGCTATCTTTTGGGTGGTTCTCACCCTGGCACATGCAGGTAAGTTATATCTAAATTGATATTATGTTTATTTAGTTTATACTCATTATTTCCATTAATAAACTGGTGTTCATTCTGGCATATCTAGAAAGGAATCCTAGTTCACCAATGTTGAGATACCCGTTAAACAGTCGATCCTAAATCTGTAAACTGTAAAAAGAAAATTCTTTAGGACAGATTCTGAAATATTGCTGATGTTCACTTTGAGATTACTGTAGTTACAGTAGAAAATATAATTAAAACAGCAACATGGCACAAACAAAAAATGTAATTTTTGTTCCAGAATTTGAGGTGCACCTGCTAACAGGTGCTGATGGACTGGTGACAGGCAAGTTCTCGGATTCTGTGCTTCTCAGCCTGCCCCCTTGCTCCTTTGCGGGTCAAAGTGTGAATCTCGAGGTCCAGAACACTGCCACTAATGAGAACAGTGAGTGACGCAATGCCCAGTAAAGAACTACATTTAAAACCATACATAATACTGTGGAGAATTGCATTTCTTACAATTGGACATTTCCACAAACATTATTAAGGTTTTTCATGACAAACACTTAAAATAATCAGCCAGAATCAAGGCACTAATGTAGGAACTGTTGTCAATTGTACAATTTGAAAATCATAATTATGTATGTATTGTTTTTTGTTATTTAACCTGACCCTAATATACAAAGAAAATGCTGGATTTTGATGCTATGCTATTATCCAACAGAAACTCTGAACAATATATTCAAGGTCCCTGAATGCCGGTTTAAAAGAGGCCTCATCACAGCCTCCACGATTACTGAACAGTACAGCTTTAGCAGAAACATTGGATACCAAGTCCAGGCTTTAACCAATGGTACACTATACAGGTAAGGATGGCGATGGGCCTACGCTAGAGGATTACAGTAGTTCTGCTTTCACCACTTCACAAAGTTTAACAAATTTCAAGTATGAATTCTAAGAAGCACCTGCTGTAGAGATGCCTTGCAATTGTATGCTTACAATTGAATGACTGGTTTTATTGTAAAATATTTACAACATGCCCAGACAATTAGCAAGTTTTGGATCCTTGCCAAACACTTCTACAACCTCTCTACTGGAGTAGGAAACATGCAATATAAACTCTCCTGAAGGAAATGTCTTTTTTGCATGTAGGCATCGATTTTTTTTAGTATTCAGCTATGTGAATTGATTTTGTATTAATGAGCACGCCCTGGTTTATTCTTCCACAGATTTCAATATATCGTGGGATCAGACAAGAGCAATTCTATATCCGTCACTACAAGAACAGGTATAGCTGCTCTCGATTTTTTTGATTTATGCCATTTATGAATTTCGTCATTTAGCTGACGCCCTTTTTTTTTTTTAGCGTTGTGTAAAAAACAAAGGCAGTTAACAAGGTAACTTTATGGACTGTGCCCCACTTTGAAAGGATAGTGGTTTCACATTCTCCAAACCACCCATTTTCATTGTTGAATCTCACGCAACCTTAAAAAAACAAACCGTTAGCTGTGCTCGTCATTAGTCACTGTTCAGGGCGGTCGGTATCCTTTTTTGCGTAATGAAGCAGTTTCATTAAACCATGGGCGGAAGTCAGTCCCCACAGCCGCCGTCTCTTCGACATAAATATGACTACTCTATTTTTAGGATTAAACAAAATGATATCAAATTAGCTCGTAATCATTTGACGAATTTTTAAATGTTTACAGTTAACGTTGTTTTTCGCCCCTCTCCCTCTCAGCCACCGACTACGGCGAAATCCGCGATGGCTTGCCGGCTCGGAGCGGGGCTATGGTGGTGATCACCGTGCTCCTGTCAATCGCCATGTTCCTCCTGACTGTGGGACTCGTTGTCGCCGTGATTCTCACTCATGGCGTGAAATAAATCCCACTGCCGCGGGATGGGTTTTGGTGTTATTAATAGTTTCTCTTTTCTTACAAAAAAGTATACATTTAGCATTGCTTATATTATAAAAATAACCACCAATCAATTGGAACGAATATATGCCTATGTTACGCTACATTTTACGTTTATCCTATCAATAGCCCTAGTATCTGATGCGCATGTCGAAACAAAATGATTGCGTATTGGTTGTCGTTTGACTGACTGCTGATGTTTTTATTCGGCTAATATGTAATCTAATGTTAATCACTTTTATCATGCTTTAAATGCGGCTAGACTTTAAAAAAAAATCTAAATAATTATATTTTAAATACAGCAACCCAAGTGCAATTGTGTTTTTAAAGACCTTTGTAAACAAAATACTTGGGAAATACCAACTATATGTTGAACTGAGGTTGCATAGAGCGCGAGACTTCAGTCGAAATAATTATCGGCTATGTTTTTCATAGCAGTGATAATTGGTCCCCATTATTATTATAAGTCACTGGCAATTACTATTTTACAATAGGAAGTCCTTTGCTTTTAAAAATAAACCAGTGATATATAAAAAAAATGATATACTCACAACACAGAAAAATATGCATACACGGTGTTTTTGCGATTACTTTTATGATGTAAGTTGTTTTGTATAAATATGTACGGGTAATTATCATAAATTACCCAAGAGTGACAAACTTTTTACACCTGGCTCAAAGATTACAGATTGGTCGGCTGTTATAATAAAACGACTAAACAATTGAACCACAGCGTCGCGTCCCTTTTGTCAGGTGAGACAGATTAAGGACACAGCAGAGATAGCCCTTATAGAAACGCATCATTTGCCCTAGTTTGTGGAAGGGATAGTTAAAAAAATAAAACATAATATCGGATAATAATAATAATAAATAGGTGAATGAAAAAAAAAAATGTTTCTCCAACTACAAAATCGGAGCACTTTTCTCAACCTCCATTTAAAGACTTGTCTTGGCGACTGGGATATGAATGAGGAAATCAAGCTAACCACGACTACTGATCAATTCCACCAAGGTAAAAAGACACCTTTCCGTTGGTTCCCGAGTAGTTTTCATCAGGCATATAATCAGTCTAAATATAACCACGTACGGTAATTGCAAACTAACTTTACAAACGCTGCTTCGTTACTAACGTGGGTCAGACGAGAAGCGGAATGACCAGTATTTGGTACAGTGGCACTACGCAAGGACTTCAAGACGAGCCTCGTTGGGAAAGGAGGACGTACCAAGTCAGTCCCGACATGAGCTGGAAGGTAGGATTCAGTTCGCAGTTGTGTACTTCTCCAGGTTGGCATTGGCGTAAAGCTTTAAAGTGACTTAGTATACGCATAATTGGTTAATACGTTTGTTATACTATTTGTACACATCTGTTATAAAAAGAATGGAATGCATGTTGCTTAAATTTGTTGTTGAAAGTGTATGGTGGTGGGATTATCCGCAGATTCCCAGGTCCTGCCAAGTCTGTGGCTCATGGTCAATCCCTCTTTGGCTTGTCCCATCAAATATCCTAAACGGGCCCAAACGTCACTCATCTTTGAGTGCCACCCTGTAGTTCCTGTCCCTGTACTGCCTTCAGGCCCTGCCTTAAGCATACCCTCCCTTTCTCCAATTGAGGAGCCTTGTCTCGACACATCTCCACGAGATGCGTCGTCATCCAGCGAGTACCTGGTGAGCTGCACCAGCTTCCGTTTTAATGTACCACCATCATTGGTGTGCTTGTTTATGACCACAAATCATCCAATGTCTCTCCGACCAGCTCTCAGATGACGATGATGACACTTCCTCAGTGGACGTGCCTGTCTGCCGTAAGGGCAGGAATGGCCGGAAGTCGAAGGCCCCCAGGGACCGGGTCCGTAAACTGGGGCTGGCCCAGAGCAAGCGGCTACAGCGGGTCCTCCAGGAGAGCAATAACCTGAAGAGTGGGGTGTGGCCTCGGCCACCTGTCAACTATTGCATCCTCATCGCCATGGCGCTCAATGGCAGCCGGTCCGGCAGCCTCAATGTTCAGCAAATCTACAACTTCACAAGGTAACCCACTGACTGCGACAACCTGTGTAGTGGGTGATTTCCGCTGACTAATGATAAATGGCATCCCCCTTTCAGAGAGCACTTCCCATTCTTCCAGACGGCTCCCGATGGCTGGAAAAACACCATCCGGCACAACCTCTGTTTCAGCAACAGCTTTAGGAAGACCCCGCAGCAGGTGTCCAGTGAGGGCAAGCGGAAGTCGTGCCTATGGCACCTGACGGGTGATGGGCGCCGCCGACTTCGGGATGAGATCCACACACTCACGGGAGAGTCATTCAGGGTGCTGAAGAGGAGCATGAACAACCCTGGTGAGATACCAAGGGGTGGACAATGTTGGCTGCTTAGACTGCCTTTCCACCTTTTGTTATTGCTCTCCTTTGCCTTGTAGAGGAGGTGTCTCAATTTGAGTAATTCAATTTGTAAAAGGAAGTAGTCTTAAAAGCGTTGGCTTCACCTCCAATTATTTTATGTGGTTTAATTTCCTCTTTCCACCTGACAGATATGGTCCGCACTTTGTTTGAGCTGTGATGTTCGAGCTGGAAGTTACAAATATGGAGAATTGGATCAGATTGCCAGCTCAAATTTATTTTTCCTTCTATAGCTGATTAATTGTATTAATGCAATTGGCACTACGTGTTACTGTATAGCAAAGACAACCTATTAAAATGGCTAATTTGTGATTGCAAGCTCAGTCTGCTGTTTTTAGTCCAGTTTGTCAATATGGGTCTGTATAAACCACTTTGTGGACACTGTACTTTTTAAAATTGTCTCTTAATAAAGGCAGTCTTTACATCAGCACTACAATTAAAGTAGTTTAAATGATGCGATGCAATTGCATAGACCTTGTGGGGGGAGATATGAAATGAAGACCAATTTTTGACCAGAGTTCTCATTTTATTTTGACTAATCAGATCGCGCCAAATTTTCCACCATTGAGATTGCCCCATTTTTTTTTTTTTTACGACCAATCGGGGGTTTGCTTTATGTCATGTCTCTGCCGCGTCATTCATGGTCATGACCACTGGAACAGTCAGTCCGACATACGCATCATATGAACTTGAAAATGATTGTGCATGTAGCTGACAGCCCCAAGAGACACTGGGTCCAGTTTTAGGTTAATATCTTGATATATGTGGAACTGACATAAATGATAATTTTAAAAATTCCCCAAAAATCACACATTGGTCCAAATTTTTGCAAATGATTGCCATTGCTACCCTGTGTGAATAAATGTATTAAACTTGGTATACATGTCTAACGGCTCACAATGGACAAAAAAGTCTCTTGAACCCATTAAGTCTGCCTAATTTTTTGATAGAATAGAAAATTGGTTAAACCTCTCCAGAATTGCATAAGGAATAAAAACAACCACATATTTTATGTACTTTAATGTAAAACTTAAAAACGTAAACTGGCGCTGTTAACTTTGGACCGAATTAACTAATAATTGTGAACTTCACAAGGGGGGGGGGGTTCCCCCCCTCAGGAGGAGATAAGAGGAGGGGGGGAACCTGAAGTGTGCATACAGTGTTGGGGAAAGTAAAGAGTGATAACAGAGTGATGGAGAAGGCAGACAAAGAAACCGTGAGGAAAGGGAAATGGAGGAATTTGAGAGAAAGTGTTAGGATTTTGTTATTTTGCAGTGGTCTCAGCCCATAGGTAGTGTCTGTGTTACAGAAGCGCAAATAAAGCCAACTCACAGACACGGTCAAAAAGTGGTCCCTGCTGTTATTCCAACGCACCCACACCAAAGAAAATTTTGAAATTTATTCGGGGACTCACTACGAACGCTACAATACAAATGCGGTTAACAGAGACCTAAGTCAAACAAACATTCTGGTAAGAATAGCGCGATAATTATGCTTCCTGGCGTGGACATATCATCGACTATATGAGCAGTTTGAGTTTTGCTAAATCAGATTCGCAGTAGCAAGTAGGAAACCGTGTCAGAAAATGGTTATTGAAAGCATACGCCGATTGAAATTGAAACCCACAAATTGTAGATTACGAGAACACGATTTTATTTGACAAATAAATTGTATATTACCAACACAAAATATGATTACGAATTGCGAGTTGCGACTACAAAACCTTCTGGCTCATAACAAACGCCGTAGCCAGACTCCTCAATTTTATGATGTAAAGAAGTTTAATGGAGTGCAGTAGAAGAGTGGCATTCATGACTATGTCATTGGCAACCTCTACCTGCAATAAACCATTTGTTGTCCTTATCCAGAGCAATTTACAGGGCCATCGTGGCTAGGTTCAATAAGTGCCAATAGAAGAATCAGCAGTTTAACAGTGGCTATTGGCTTCAGGTTATTTAAACAAAATGACATATCAAAATTTTAGCGTTGTGGTATACACAACCACAATAAAATATTTAGTGCATACATTTCAGGGAAAACCCTGCCACACGTCAATAACTATTCTTCTATTATATAACTAACGCCTGTCCTCTACCCTGAACGTTTACTGAAAGGTATTAACCGCATGTCCAAAGGTTAGCAAAAAAAACCCATAACGTGTTGTTATGGAAACTACAACATCGGGCAAATTGCTTTCAGTAAATCTGAAACAAAAGTGAAACTAATCCTCAGCACAGCTCGGGAAAAAGCTGCGAGGCTTTGCTCGACTAGGGAAGGAATATGGGCGATTATCCTTATCCAGTTGAAGTTGAAGTAATCTGGGGAACCTGCCAAGCAAAAGTATTAAAGAACAAACTCCATATATACTTTCAGAGCAAAAAGAAATCAAATGGAGGCGACTGTGAGGTGGCATGCGACGATCATACCGGAAGAGTTATTGTCCGTTTTAAATCTGAGGACGGTAAGTTAACTACACAGCCATGTTTACATTTGATGTGTTACTGTAGAACAATCGTACATTTAATTTTAATTTAATGGTACAATTATAATGGTATTAAATTATCTTTCCAGGTTACCTAACAACAATTGGCTACTGTTGACATGGTCTGAAACGCATTTGATCAGTAACATTTCGTAATATTTTTTTCGAAATAAGCCATTTGAAACGAACCCCGAAATAGTTTTGGCTGAATGTTAAACTTGTTCTCCGTGTGTAAATTGAACTCAACTGCAAGGAACATTTTATATGCCCCCGCGCCCTCTATAAAGGGATTAACGACGAGAACTATTTAAATGCACTCAATTAATCGAAAATTTAGATAATCCAGATGGGTGAAATGCATTTCCCAGAGTGCATCTGTACAAATTGTACCCAAACCTGGCATTTAGCTCATTATGCTAACCTTCTCGTTTTAAAAATATAAACCAGTAAATGTTTGTTCAATCATGTGGTATTTATTTTAGTGTATGGTGTTATGTTGCAGTGATATTTCGTGAAGGTGAAAAAGATTTAAAGAAATGCGGATATATTAGACTCGTTTCTATTTGAAAGCACAATCAATCCATTTTAAACAGTTTAATATAGTGAACTGACCGTGTAAGTATTTTATAATATTTTTTATCATGAGGCGAAAACCCACACGTATTTCGGGACACAGGACCACTGACTGAAAGTCGAATCCCGATTCCTTCACCGCCAAACTCTGGTCACTAACTACGTTTCCATCCAAGGGTTTGTTTGCGACAAAAAGTGTATCGCATCAACATGTTTACCAATATAGCTGATGGAAACTGAAATTATTGCTAAAATCTCACAAGACATAATATTTTTCCGTTTAACTCTAGCTCATAAACTCTATGTCGACACTTCAAATGTCGGGAAAAACTAGTTTGGAGACAGGTAGTGTCACGTGACAGAACGTCACATGTGTCCTCGCATGTGCCATCCAGCGCACCGTAAACCTGTGGCACAAGGTGCACCAATGAATTCCGGTACGCAATTTATTGCCCTCCTTTATATTTGGCAACCTGATATAACGCCGGATCAATTTTTCTTTAATATCTGTGCACACGCATCGATGGACGGACGTTTTACTAACTCCGAAAGTTTATCCTATTACTCTGTACTGTGCGCAGGTTGCCAGCTTAGACAGGGCAATGGCGATCCGCTTTCGGGTCGGAACCGGTGGCTACCGGCGATGGGCTCAACATCAGGAGCAATCAGTTGGCACAGCATTTCAAACGTCGGCCGTGACATCCTATGTTCCAGCCAGAGACTTTCTGTGAAGTGTCTCTCGACCACATCCTCCCTGAACCCCCTACTACGTGGTCTCACCCAGACCCTTAGGGTTTCGTCGGATAAGGGCAGGTACTTGCAATCCTAGTAGACGTGCAACTGCTGGATTTCGGTGTCATCTTCTGATATTTCCTAATATAGCAAATATTTGTTAAATTAAAATGACTGTAAGCTGGCCAATATCAGTTCATTGTCTCAATACTCTCTTCATTTTAAAAAAAGATTTGAGGGAAAAAATTAGGGACATCTGGGACGCAGGAGGTGACCAAGTTGCGATAAACACAAAAATCTGTATAGAAACGCCTCAAGGGCAGATTTCTTCAGCGCGAACCCAAAAACAAAAAAGACAACAAATTTCGCTTACATTTTAAAGCATTTTTCACTTTGTCGAGAATAGCGAAAAAAGTGGATGAAACTATACTGTTACTCATTTATTCATTTAAGAGTACTGGAACCAGTTACAGTTTTTTTTTGTTGTAAAAGTATTGGTGTTTAAAATTTTTAACTCTTTAGTCAGGACCGCAGTACTTGCTAAAGGAAACCATGAAATAACGGTTGAAGAAGTGAACGTAAAATTACACCTGTCATCATCGGTGGGCAAGACAGCAGAGAATACCCGTGACGCGGTAAGTTGCCTGTCACTCATTACTTTAAATTGGGCAATATTTCCAAATTTAGATTTTTGTTAATTTCTAGTCTTGTTTTACGTTGGTGTTGCCACGCCAATCCCAAACCAGTTTCGATTACGAGATCATTTCTAAACACTCAACATAGCGATATCTGAAATGACCGTTCCGTTAGGGGGAACGGAAATGCGTGGGGGGGCCAATTCTAAACACAACACCTCTTCTTTTGATTATATATTTTTGGTATTTGTTGATAGTTCGTAATGTGTAGCATATGTGTTTTAGTTCAGTAGCATGGCCGCACAAACCTATGTTTCGGGTTTATTTATTGCGTAAGATCTTTTCAGTGACGAATTTCTTCCTTGTGTCTTTTCCTTAGAAAGAAAACTGAACTTGTTCCAAAGACATACTAGCACTACACAATTTGTAAATTGTAAATTTTCTCATTTCCTGTTTTAGATAAGAGGATCCAGTAAACCATCAGGTAGATTTTTAAATTTTTATTGTGATGTCAAATATTCTCTCCAACAGTGGTCCCTATAACTAATGGTTGCAAATGTTTTGCCCTTGGTCGCTGGTTCAGTTAGAATATGTTAATGACCTACAATATTGTGTTACTGCAATTCGATGTAGCTCTATTACATTAAACAATTATGACGCATCGTATTCCTGTATTCCTACACAGGTTTATATATTCAGAAGGGAGAATATATTCCCTCTGGGTAACTTGACAATAGGTTTCTACTGTATTGTAGCTTGAAGCGACAAGGACGTGGGAGGAGTTAGAGTGCGGTTCAACTGCGAATGATAATGCAGCTTAATTCAAACTTAGACGCAAATCACCCTCAGCACAGTGACGCGACTCCACAGTTCCTACAAGCCATGGCGGGTGCCTTCAGGAAACGGCGCTTTGATAATGGATGATTTATTATTCAGGCTGGCTAATGTACGAGTATTTAATCAAGTAATTTCCCCGTGCCACAATATGAAGATGCTAGATACAAACGAATAACTGTAATATGGCTGAAAAATTTGTGTCAGAGAAAACAATTGTTAGCTCATTAAAATTTTCAACTAATTATTTTGGGTTTATAAGAAGGTGATTTAAACAATATAACAATATTTCTGAAAAGAAAAATATATTTCTCTAATGCTCTCTGTGACTGTTGTGTATCAATTGCACTGTCACTTGACAATGTTTAATTCTGCCTATGGATCTCAGTACAAATAGTAAGAATCCCTGCCTAAGAACGTCAGCATTCCACTCCTTTAAATAGAACCCTATAAAAAATTTCACCTTTTAGAAAAAAAACCCAGCATAATGATATTTCTGAATACTTTGACACTAATACTTTTTTGTGATAAAGGAGAAAACTTGCACAAGGACACAGTTTGTTTCAGACTGGTATTGAAATGCCGTAGTTGCTGAGTGGCTCAGTCTGTAAAGGATGAGCTGGCGTTTTTCCTTTTTCTTCTTCTTTCATTTCCTGATGTTTGACTATGAAACAATGTATTGTGTAGGAAACTTAATGTCTTCACTTAAGTATGTAAGTTTTGACATCTGATGTGAGACGTTTTCTTCCTGAAACTTATGGTTCAAGGTTTGTCTGAGGATGTGGCGAGTGCCTCGCACACTGGAGGTCTATCAGAAGGAACTGAAGAGACACCGCAGATCTCTACCATTCTGTTGGAAAACGTGAAGGAAAACATCTCCGAAGATATTCTCATTATGATGTTGGAGAACTTTAAAGTGGCTGATTTTTCTCTGGAAATGATTGATGAGATGAACTTAGCTGCTGTATCCTTCAATAACACCAAGGGTAGGTTTGGATTCTGCTATGCTTTAGCAGTCATTGTATTTGACTTTGTTGCTATAGCAACACTGAATTGCTTTTGTTAATTTTGGTCACATAGTGTTTTATGATCTTAGCAGTTGATACACATGCAAATATATATTTTAAAAGTTTCCAAATAACAAAGGCAAAGCATCAAAAGATTTAATCTTGTTGAGTCAACATCCAGACGTGCTCTATCATGCATCTGAAGTTTTTCTAGTCTTTGTTGTTGAAACACATTTGTCTATATCTAGGAAAAACATGCATCATATTATCATATGCAACTTAGTTATTGTTTGTGAAAACCTTTTTTTTCCTGAAGATGGGGGTCGCTTCCTCTCTGAGTGCAGAAATAACAACAGGTTCTTGCAGTATGGGCTCCGTGCCAGGCCTCTGGAACAGCCAAGAAGTGTGAGAGTGGAGAATCTGCCTTCCCAGGCATCCGTGGAGCTGCTGGAGCTCTACTTTGAAAATGAAAGGGTGGGAGGAGGCAAGGTTGAGGCCATCAAAATGATACCCGAAGAGCCAGCAGCCATTGTCTCCTTCCAGGATCCGAAAGGTAACACCTCACTGTTGGTTGACTATTATCATCTATGTGTTTCTACCTTTCATTCCATTAACACACTGTGTTTTTTCCAGTTACAGAAGTTGTGCGACAAAGAAAGCACTTGGTTTGCAAAGTCCCTGTCAATGTGTATCCGTACTATGAGTCCATAGGTACAGCCCTCTATGGAAAAGACAGAGAGAAGTTTAAAATGCCAGATCCTTTCATTGAAAATATTCATCCTGTTGTGTTGAAGTTCTTGCACGGATCAAAGCAAATCACAGCAATCAACGATCAAATGAAGGATCGATTCTGTGAAGTAGATTTTGAAAGAGACAGTGTGAAGCTCTGCCCATTGCCTGCCTTTTCAAAACAAAAGGGTTTGTCCTTCAAGCAAATCCATAACTGGAAGAAGAACGCCACTGACAAGTTCCATGACATAATGTCCAAGTACAAGTCTTTTGAATGTGATGTGACTCTCTCTGTGTGGAAGGTGGCTGAAAGAGAAATTCGTCTTGCAGTCAAACAGAACGTCCTTGTGATGCCTGACTTAACCAAAGGAGTTGTGGCATTTGCAGGTTTAGCCGAAGATCTGGGCAATCTGAAATGGACAGTAGAAGAAATCTTGTGCAGAATAAACAGGCAGATAGAGGGGGAGAATACTCACATTTCTGTGGAGGTTAATCTGTCACCTTCCATGTTCTACATCTTACAAAATGATTGGTTACAACAGAAGACTACATCATCCTACCCAGAACTGAATATAGCATACAATTCAGATTCCAAGAAGCTGGTCATATCTGGTGTGTTTACTGAAGTGTTTACTCTCAAGACCAAGATTCTTGAAAGCCAGATGTGCATGAAACAAAAGATGCTGGATGTCAATTCCTGTCTTTTGGGCTTTTTCAGTTTTGCTGACTGTGAGGAGATGTCCAGTTACCTTTTTACCTCCCATGGCATTAGTGCAGTCTACAGAATTGAGGAAGGCAGAGTGGTGGTGACTGGTAGCTCTGACAAGGTTCTGAGCGCTGCCGAGAAACAGCTGAAGGATAAGCTCTCGTTTCAGACCATTACTGTAGAGGACAAAGAAGTCCTGAAAAGGCCAGAGTGGCAGATGTTAAATAAAAAGTTGAAGGAATCTTACAACTCCACCAAAATTATCAAAGTGTGGATAGAGTTAATTGCTCAAAACACATTAGGAGTTTCTGGCTTTTGTGACGTTGTTAGTAAAGTGTGTGAGAGCCTGTCTGATTACGTTAACAATTTCACTCATGTCAAACTGGCGGTCCCAGTCAAGTCTCATGCAGTCCTAAAATTTATTCAGGACATAATGACACAGGATTGGCAGACCAGTGTAAATTATAAGGAAGTTGACGTCGTCTTTGAGTCTAAGAAACCCAGTATACAACTGTCTGGGCCTCGTGTTTTCATCCAGGGGCTGAAGTCCTTGTTTGAAGAGATGGCGGCTTCGCTCCATTTTGATTACCTGAAGATTGTCAAACCTGGAGCAAAGAAGTATTTCATTGAGAAAAAAATCCATATTTCGTCAATGCTCATGCAGGAACACAGCTGTGTGGTGCTGCTACAGGAGAATAACCTGCTAAGGGAAGAGGAGGACTTCAAAGAAAATGAGCTGTTCACAAATATTAATGTACAGATCTCAGATGGGTTGTTTGTCTCGGTTGTCAAGGCCAACCTCTGCCAGTTTCAAGCAGATGCTGTTGTCAATGCTGCGAACAAGGATTTGAACCACAGTGGAGGATTGGCAGCAGCTCTACTCAATGCTGCCGGCCCACGACTGCAGGATGTTTGCAATCAATACACTAATATACACGGCCCTCTGAAGCCAGGGGATGCTGTCATCACAGAGGCTGGCCGTCTTCCTTGTAAATATGTCATCCATGCGGTCGGCCCACGGTTTTGGGATTCGGACGCAAAAACAGCCGTGCAGCTTCTCAAACGAGCTGTCAGGAGGTGCTTGACCCTGGCTGCGGAGAACAATTGCCACTCTGTGGCTATCCCAGCTATTAGCGCCGGGATCTTTGGGTTTCCCTTGCAGCTGTGTGCTGAGACTATCGCTGGGGCATTGCGGGAGCACTGTGAGAGCCAGGAACTTATGAGGAGCACTCTTCATAAGATCTTCCTGGTGGACTGTGCAGAAAAAACCGTACAAGCCTTAAGCAAGTCTGTGAAGTTGGTGTTTGCTGACCATGAGCAATTAAGGTCACCAAGAAGCACCCCTGAGCATCATTCAGACTGGAGGGATGGTGCTTCACAGAGCCCACCTGGTTTGAGAGATGGTGCTTCATGGACAACTGAGCGGAGACGTGAGTGGAGTCCTGCTCCAGAACAAATGTTCCATCCGCCAGGGGCCCTTGAGGTGAAGCAAACTAAAGAGGGGCTAAAATTCAGCCTGTTTAGAGGAAACATCCAGGATGTATCCGTGAGTAGTGCTGATTGTGTTGCAGTGGAATACAGGAAATGTAAATTTATGTAGAGCGTCAGAATGTTAAAGGTTTTTGGTGCTAATCCCCTTCAAACTGTAATTTTACCTATTGTGAAGGTTTCTTCCTGTCGTGTCAGATTGTTTTCTGCAGTGTTTCAGGGGTAGCATGTAAAATCATATGAGTAGTACAGTAGATTGGTATTTGTATTCTGAAAGGGGGTAGACTTAAAACGTTAATTGGATGAAATCTAAGTTGTTCAAATTATAACTACATTTAAAATCTGCATTTATTTGGAAATTGTAGGTATTGTATTGGTTTTAAATCAACACTGCTTATTTTGTATGCAGATGAGACCTTTGGGTCAGCCTAAAATACTAAGGCATTTCTTAAAATACTGACAACAATACTAATGTAAAAACCTTTTGCTAACGTGCAGACTTCTGTGATTGTTAACACCATCTCTGAAGACCTGGACCTCAGTAGTGGAGGGGTCTCCAATGCTCTTTTAATGGCTGCTGGCCCCAGACTTCAATGTGAGGTCAAAAAAGAGGCAGAAAGAGCCAGAATGGAGCATGGGACTATAGTGATCACTGGTGGCTGTGGTTTGAAGTGTGGAAACGTCTTCCATACTGTCTGCCCACCTTGGGACAATGGAAAAGGAGTAGCAGAAAAGGTACAGCCTTTTAGTTAAGAAAAAATGAACTAATTGCATCTGTTAGGGAAATTGAACAGACTCCACAATAAAAATGGGTTAAAATATTTTGGTTGGCAGAATTATATGTTTATAAATAAATGTTATTTTTTTCTACTTCAGCTATTAATCAGTATAACTGAACAGTGCCTCAAACAGGCAGAAATAAGGATGGCGGAGTCCATATGTTTCCCTGCCATTGGCACCGGCAACTTAGGGTTCCCCAAAGACCTGGTGGCTAAACTAATGCTGTCTCAGGTTCAGAAGTTCAGCCACAAGAGGGAGCCAGAGTACTTGAAGGAGGTGTTTTTTGTTTTACACCCCAGCGACACAGAGACTTTTGATGTAAGTTGGGCTGGTTATTCATTCATTGTCACCAATTCTCCATGGTTGCCTATTGACCTTGCCTCTTCAAACTTATCACACTCTGACAACACTGCCTTTTTATAATTACAGTGAAAATTCTTGCCTGATTACAATCACAATTTAGTTTCCTTGCAGACACTTTTATCCAAAGCGAGTTTACAATTTCTACATTCATCCACATAAACAGTTGGATATTTTACTGAAGTAATTCAGGTTAAGTACCTTGCTCAAGGGTACAACAGCTCGGGTGGGAAAGAAATCTTTTTGGTTACTAGCCTGTCACATTATCCAGTACATCTGAGCTGGTGGTGCAGCTGTTTAAGGTACTGACAAATTCTTATGGACCCCACCCATGACACACATCATACGTATTTTGTTGTTTTAAAAAATGTTTATGTATTTCTTGTTTTAAATTAAGTATAGTGTTTGTCATTAAATGTAGTTGAGTTATACAATTTATTCCAAGTCATTGTATTATTATAAAATAGCTAAAAGAACTTTCAGATGAAATGTAAAAGGTTATAGTAAAAGTGATCGATTTTAGAAATCTTATTTGGAAAGTCCTAGTATTATCTAATTTCTAGCTATAGTAGAAGAATCCCAAAGTGGAAGAATCCACTGTACTCCTCGGCCAATGACAAAACCAGTGTGGGATTTCTCGTATCTCTGTGAAATGGAGAGGTGTTTAATGCTGCGTGCTCTCCTGTGCCCTTCTCCAGTGCTTCAGCAGAGAGTTCAGAGGTCAGACACTGGAACACAGAGGGCAGGACAAACAGTATGGTGGGCCGTCAAAAAAGCCAAAACACCCTGGTGAAAGATCACAACTCAAACACCGTGGGGGTGATCCAACACAACGTGGGTCCGGTAGTATCTTCACAAGTGGGCATTATGTGTACCCAATGTAACAGGGGCTGGAGCACAGATATGTGATGGAGTTGCTTTGTACCGTGCCGTACTGCCTGATAAGTCACCACCATTCATTGTTGTTTACTGTACATTTAATAATGCATAAACCTGAATTTGCTTTGTATTTCTTGCAATTGAATGAACTATATTATGAATTGTTATATTATTATATTCCCTTTACCTAGAAATTCAGGGCTGAAGTTTTTCCTTTAACAATGCTTCTCACAGTGCTAGTTTGTTAAACTGAAATCTAACCACTTTTCACATGGCTACACAGAGAACTGAATATTTGAATAGCAATGGTATTGACAGCTTCCTTTCAAATACAAAATATGAACCATCACGAATGGGTTGTTCCTCTTTAAGAACCCCAGAATTCTATGCATTTACACCAAAATCTTGTGATTGTGGGTTGCGCCATTGTGATTCGGATTAATATCCCGGCCAGAGTGAATAGTTTTTGCCACAGCTCCCTTAACAAACAATGCTTGTTTAAAAAGCTCACAGCTGTTAATGTGTCCGCTTCAGTACCTGCTGTTAGTGCCCCCTGGTATTCACACACCTAATCATAACCCTGGTTCCCTGAAATATACATTTCATCCATCACATTGTGGCCGCATCAACATCATGGTTGCTTAGATGCCGCATGGTGTTGAGCGCGCTCCGGTGAGATTTGACATAAATGTTTAGAATTCTGGGTTTCTTACAGGGAAATGACCCATTAGTGAAAGTTAATATTTATATTTCAGGGAATCTGTGTTATGATATCCCCACACTGCATGTTGCGTGGCACACTGAAATTAAGTGGAACCCCCCCCCCCCTTTCCAGGAATCTACGGCCCGGTGACCTCACCCACCCTGGGCGTGCACAGCATGTGCGTCGGACACATGACCATAGAGGTGTCCTCGGGAGATATCACAAAGCAGAACACTGACGCAATTGTCAATTCCTCCAATAGGACCTTCACTCTCAGAACAGGTGACCGTGGCTTCGGTAGCATGCCGTAGGGCATCAGCGGGGTGGAAGCTTTTGATAAAATAGTGCAGCAGAGAAAGAACTTAATCACTTTTTTAAATACTTACCTCTAAACTTGGCTGCGTTTTCATTATGTTTCATGTCCCACACAGATATAGCGCAAGTATAGATTTGTATAATGGTTTTTAAAGAATGACATATGATGTTTCTTAATGCAACTGTGGCAGGTGTTTCCAAGGCCATTTTAGAGGCAGCTGGCACAGCTGTGGAGAGGGAGTGTGAGTTTTTAGGTAAGTATGACACTCCTGATTTACATGTTACTAGTCTTTTTCTTGGATTTAAGTGCGTTTGGCCATGATGGTGCTGGGTATTGCAGAGGTCACTGCAGAGGTTGTATGATACTGCAGCTGTTTCCGGTACAACTCAATAAAAGGAGCATTCTATTTGGTTTTTAGAAACATGGTTTGGTATGTGTGTGGTTCAAAAAAATAAGTATAGATATATTCATGGTGTGTGAGTAGTTTTGTCACAGGCCATAACAAAACCTCATCCGATAAAACCGAGAATCTAGTAATGTCCTGTTTGAAAATGACCATAATGCATTCTAACTCTTTTTTTCCTGTTTGTATTTATTTGATTTTTTTTTACATGTTTGCGTGGATATTTGTAATGTTTTCTTCTCCAGGTTCCCAGCCACACAAGGGAATGATAATAACACAGTCAGGAAAGATGGCATGCAAAAGTATCATCCACATCGTTGGAAGCCACGATCCCAAACTAATCAAGGAGGTAGTTTATGAAGTGCTCCTGATGTGTGAGGAAAACAAGTTTGACTCTATTGCTTTTCCAGCCCTTGGCACAGGTAGGTCTGTTGTCTGGAACAATGCCTCCTTCCTTTTTCTGCAGACTCTTTCTACTTCTTTGGTCTTCGCTAGCCTCACCTTCGGTATGGCCATACATACACCATACATACCAACGGCCATGTCGACCAAATCGAAACTATAGAAACCCACTAAACACACTTTTCATAACTGTGTTTGATACTGTTTTCTGTTTATGAAAAAATGTGGTGCCTGACAATGCTGACATACTTAGAAATAACATACAAAAAACCCCTATGAAATACAATTGTATTAAATGCGATTAGCAGGCTTTCAAAGTATTGATTGTTTTTGGTCTTATCTCCTTATCTCCTTCTCCTCCTTTATTATGGTCATCAGTGCCAGATTAAGTTTTCTTGCTGATTGACAGTCGCCGACATTGCCTGTGTCTCAGGAGCAGGAGGAGTGAATCCATCCTTGGTTGCCGAGGCGATGATAGATTCCGTGGCAGACTTTGTGAACACAACGATGAAGAAAAAACGTCAATATTTGCGGCTTGTGAAGATACTCGTCTTCCAAGCAGATATGGTGGCAGAGTTTCACAAGAGCATGAAAAGCAAAGAAGGAACAGACTATGAAAAGAAGAATGTTTTACATAAAATTAAAGGTATACAAGAGAACTGTGAAGAACTACTACAGTGTGGTCCAGAGTAGTTTAAACAATCTTTTTGCTATTTGAAAATATTAGGTAGGTGTGGAGTATTACATTAATAGGTAGATTTCTTTTCTTTTTTCCCAACAGACGCTGTCATTAACTTCTTCATGTTTGAAAGTGCTAGTCTAACAGTTGGTGAAGATTTCACCATGGTGGGTGATGAGTTTGCGCCAACCATATTCCAGCTTTGCGGAAAAAGTCGTCAAGATGTGTGCCGTGCTAAAAGCTGCCTGGAGGACCTCATTGTGAAAGAGCAGATGCAGAAAACCATCAGAGAGAGCTGGATCGGTTATTTCTCCCAGGAGGACCAGGATAAGCTTTTGGGGCTGCAGAAGGAGCTGACAGTCAGCATACAGATGGAGATCAGGGGCTCCGACTCTCTCATCCGGCTGGAGGGGCTGACCCGAGACGTGTTGACGGTCGACGGCCACGTCAGGAAGCGGATCAGGGAGGTGGAGAGGCTCTACCACGAAGCCACCGGCACGGCCAGTTTGGTGGAGTGGCAGCATCAGAGTGGAGGCTCATATATCCCATTTGACATACTGGCCAACAACACACTCGAACAGGCTTTCAAGAGTTACCAGGCCCGAGTCATGGTCGTGCTCAATGGCTTGGAATACGAGGTTGATGTTCCTCGTCGAGAAGCCACCTATTCGGCAAGGACCATCAAATTAAGAAGAAGCGAAATCAAAGGTAGGTTATTTTTGGTGACTACCGTGTTATTCCCTTGTGGCTTGTGGTTAGCGTAGGTGCCTCACAGCGACAGGGTCCTGGGTTTGACACTGACTTGGGTCGCTTTCCGTTTGGAGTTTGCAAGGTCTTCCTGTGTTTGCATGGGTTTCTTCTGGGTGCTCCGGTTTCCTCCCACTGTCCAAAAGATTTACGAATTTGGTGGATTGACCCTGAGTGAGTGCATGACTGTGTCCTCGTCTCCTGTGATAGACTGGCAGGACATCCTGTATGTTGGTAGGCACCACTTGACCCTGTATTGGATAAGCGGATTCAGAAATTGGATGGATGGATGTTACTAATTATTCTACATTATCAGTAGAATTAACAGTTCTTATTCAATTTTGATAGGATTCCTTGACTGTTTAGTCTAGGTAATAGTCATTTTCCTAGGATTGTGGTTATTCAGATTTTTTCCATTGAAGTACTTAGAACTGCTGGGCACAGGCAGTGTTTGTTCTAAATGTGTATGGGCCTCTTCTAGTCTTGAAGAAAACCTTCAGAAAGGCACCTGCATGTGGGTTTTGTTTTGAGGTGCTCTCAGGAGTTTTTAACTCCTTGGCCGAGGGCTTCCAATGTCTTTTTTAAAGATTATTTACAATGATTTTAAAATTGTTTCTTCCATATGTATTTCAGACAATTATCCGAACTACTGGGATGACATGCTAGGGGCTCCGTTGCTACGGGTCACTCTCGTTCCAACCTCTCAGGAGTACAAAAATGTGGAGCTGGAATTCAATAAGACCAGTGCTAACTTCACCATTGTTAGGGTACGTCCATATATTACCCCAAGTGGCAGAAATTGTCTGCAAAGATGGCCAAATGTAAAAAGCATCATACAGAATAATTATTTGCCTACTGTATATACGCTTGGATTTTGAGCCTGTTGCATATGGAAAATTGGCACTCTGCGGTTGCAATTTTTCCTCAGATTGAAAGGATCCAGAGCGGCACGCTTTGGAAGAACTACCAACTGAAGAAGAAGAGCATGAAAGACAAAAACCGAAATTCTATCAATGAGAAGCAGCTCTTCCGTGGAGCCTGTGTGAGAACAGTCAGTCAAATCAACAAACATGGTTTCAACCGCGATCCCACTGGAAACAACGGTACAGTTGTTCCCCTGTCAATTATCGACATGATCAGTTAATCATTAAGTTAATCTCATAACAGATGCTTTCCCCTTCATTCCTTTCAGTAATTCTTCAGTTTTTTATACTATATGCCATAGTTTGGATATTAAAGTAAAGAGCTACATAAAATTATAAACTAACCTATTTTTTTTTTTATTCGAACAATAAAGCGTAGTGTGCGGTTGAAATATATTCACACTGTGCCCCATGCATAGACGAATACTGAACCAACCGTGTCTTGTTGCCCAGCTAAGATCCCACCTCTTCACTGACGAGAAATGTGCCTGTTCTGTCTGCAGCGAATGCGTATGGGGATGGAATTTACTTTGCTGTCCATTCAAGCGACGCCGCGCAAGATACGCGCTCCAAACCTGACAAGGATGGGCAGAAGTGCATGTACCTGGCCAAGGTGCTGGTGGGGGAATTCACCCATGGTAAAAGTGGCATGCTTGTGCCCCCAGCCAAGAGTTCGGATCCTACCAGTTTATTCGACAGCGTGGTGGACGACCCTGCAAATGTAGCCATATTTGTCATATTTTATGAGGCGCAGGCTTACCCAGAATACCTCATCACCTTCTGTTGATTCCCATCAGTTTCCCATCCCAACGGGCATCTTGTCATTTGTCCGAATGTCTTTTTTTTAGTAGCCGAATGTTATACTTTATGGGAGTGGTATTTTCGCGATTGGTGAGGTTTGTGTGACTTTCAATGGGATGGAAACATTTAGGTTCAGTGATCACTCAGATGTTTTGGAGCTTATCAGTAAATTGCAAATGACACTAGTCCTAATGTCAACCACCATATGCTATCAGTAGTGTACTACTCCCTTTTAAAGATTTATTACAAACTTTTTAATTTCTTATAATGATCCTTGGTTTGTGAGAATCTTTGCAGATATGTATAAATAAATCCATGCCCACAGAAAGTTTGAGTAATTCTTATTTGATTCAGGCTAGATATGCTGTTGGCTATTTTGCAAGTACTTCATTCTTGAGTACTAGCTTGGTTGCTTAAGTATGTCTTAATGTGTAAGAATGCAGCTAAACCTTTCATCTGTAAATATGTCTCCAATTCAGATTGTCATGGTTTTACATCACTGACAAATAGCTTGAGCTTTCACAACAGTACAAATTCCATTTCAGAGTTGGACATCTTTTTTTGTCATTTTATTTGGTTATTTATGTTTTTTTTGGGGTAAATGAACATATTAAACTAAATGTGACCAATTGGAAGTATCCATTAAAAAAAAAGCTAAATTGAATCCTGTGGTGGAGAATGATAGTTGAGAATGCTGCTGTGTGCAGGTACAGAGTGGTGAGTGCTCACCACTACAACTCACCATACGAGACGCACGCACGCACGCACGCACACACTGCACCCACCATGGTCAGTATTTGTTGGAGTAGCTCTTGGCCTAGTTCATTCTTAGTGAAACCTGGGTCCATTGACCATGGTGCGCACAGTGAGGAAAAACAAATCTGAGCTGTACAGGGACACACTCTCATCCGAGATCACCTTCACTGACGTCACTACAGTTGTAATGCAGTCATGATGAATACTTAGCACCTGGTTGCAGCCGTAAGCAACTGCGAGAACAGGAAACTAACCATCATCCTCGATTATCACAAAAACAAAGGGAGGAGTGGACAATTTGGACCTGGTCACTGGGACGTCCAGTTGAAAGCAGATGACGGTCTGCTGGCATTTAGTCCTCTACAATATACCTGGCGTGTCTGCACACAATGCATCGAACAACACAGATCTACGGTACGATGATGAGGACACATCAGCCCATTCCAGCCCATCGCCATCCTTACTCCGGGATGTCATATTCGCAGAATGACTACAAGGTGAACAGTTCCACATGTGATTAGGGCCATTTAATGCATCACCCAGTGCATGATTAATCGCTTTCAGCTCACTTGTTTGTACTGTTGTGAAAGCTCATTAAGTGGGCCATCGCTGTTTCTCTCTCTCTGCCAGACTCTGTGTTGATGAGACTTTAATGTTCAGGTGAAAAAACACAGGTTGAAATAAAATTTTCTACTGATAAATTCTGGGAAAACTGGAATGATATTCTTAGGTCCTAAAAATCACAGTAACAGTATGACAAATTAAACAAGTCTTGATGCCTATTCAGTGCTTTCCAATTAGCTTATCAAAGAACTTGACCCAGATTTTTTTCCTTAAAAAACGATTTCTAAAATCAGATATTTTGTTACTTTTGATAATTTATCCATGCTTTTGTCACTTAGAGAACATTGTAATGCCCTTTTTTCCAGGCAGCCCCTAGGCTGTGACAAAATCATTACAACTTGCGCAAAACAAAAAATACACATTACAGCAGTCTTAGAATCACTTCACTAGTTGCCTATAGAGCACCATGCTGAGTTCAAGATGTTCAAGATGTCTCACTTTGAAGGCATTATGTCTTGGGCCTTTGTAATTAAAATACCTTCTAGTCCTGTACAATCACCGGAGATCACTTTGCTTTCAAGAGGCAAGCTATCTGACTGGAAAAAAATTTATCTGGTGGTAGAGCCTTCTCATCCAGTGCCCCTCTACTATAGAATAGTTTAACAAAATTTGTCTGGAATTCAGACTCGATTTGTCCTTTAGCTGGTTTGGGAATTAAAACAGAGGCTGGACTTTGGTCATAGAGTTCTTAAGGTGTAAAGAGCTTTCCTTGCTGTCACTTCTCTATTAGTAGGCCCACATGTTGGTCTGGCTGTGCTCTTAAGAGACAGGGGAAGACTCTGATCACCTTCATGGCTATATTACCTCTCCTTGCATCTCACCACAAATTTGCTGCCATTTTATTCCTGCTGAGGCTATAAAATGTCATGGAACACTAAACACTGAATTTACTTACTCTACCTCCCTTTGATTTTCAGCTTCCAGCCATATTTAGCTTTTTCCTCCCCCTCTCCCTGGCATGGTCTTAGTCCTAGCAACAAGACCCAAGAACAAACCACCTGTAGTGCACTGTTGGCTACCATGTCGGGGCTCTTTTGAAGGCCTGACATTTAAATGCCGAGCCCTCATGTCCACAGCCCTGGGTATGGGTGCATAGAGATCGTTTAAGTTTCCACATCTCTCCAGTGTTGGCCACCAGCTGGTTTTCCTGTAGATCACAGGACATTGATTTATTAGCTGGGTCTTAACTGTCATCTACTACATGCTGCCTCAGGTTGTTGCTGCAGGTATTCTGTCTCCTCTTACTTTCCCTGTATTAATCTCGTCCTCTTCCTCCGCTTTCCTCAAACGGTTCCTTTCCCTCCCTCAGACCTCTCTATTCTCTCCAATGTCTCTGCCTCCGCTTTCTGGGGGTGTACTAAAAACAGCCCTCCTTGAGACAGAACGCTTTGTATTGTCATTTTCCCATGATGCTGCTGACATGGTGGACTGACCTCTATTCCACCTTCTGGGTTTTGAGAATCAGCTCAAACCTGCTTCTCTTCTGGACCTCGTTGTGTAGAAACACTGACACACCTCCTTCCATGAAAACACAGAGACTTCTGAAATACCTCTGCCCCGACACCTACTCCTAGCAGCTGCCAAAGTCACAACTTCAGGCAAAATCAGATATTTTTTACAATTGACCTGATTGCATGGGAAAAAGACAAAAATGATGAAAGAAGCCTTATCTCACAGAATCATCAAGCATACGTAATTTTGCACATTTTTCACCAAATTCATTACACAGTTTTAATAGTTTTACCATCCACATCACTATCTATACAAGACTTTGGGACCTCAGTATTCCCATCATTGTGATGTTCTTCAGGCACTCACCAAGGCTCAGAGAGGCTACGATGCATTTGGGAAAATGTAAACCGTGCGAAAAGACAGGCTCCGCCCTCGGCAACGGACGGCCCTGCGAACAAGTCTGCGAAGAGGGACATCGTGAACAAAGCAATGCGACAGAGAGAGGAGAGGGCTTTTAAACCTACATCACCTCCCAGGGTCTATTTCTGTCCCAGATCAGCTTTTAAAGAGAGGCAGAGAGAGGGGGAACAGAAGGAAAATAGGGCAAACAACACAAGTTTGGAAACAAAAGAGAGTGGAGGAGGTGTAAAGTTTTTGATAAATGACTGGAGTGTGACAGTGATAAAAGCCAGTGGTCGCTCGCCTCTCAGCTGTTAGTGGGAGTGATTTTTATATGCATACAGGGAAAAGGGGAGTAAACAAACACTTTTGGGGCAGTGGTTTAAAAAAAATCATTATTCAGTATGTATTTTAGATGTGGATATAGACTATGAATATCTATAGAAGATCTTTAAAACTTTTCATTTAATTCAGTGGAAATAGGCGGTGCAAGAATGGCTCCTTCTGCCCCCTACTGGCAATATTTGACAAATGCCACATAAAACTGTCATTAACAAGATTAATTAGAATTTTGGTTGAGTGAGAACAGCAGAGAATTGCAGACATCTACGTAGTTTGGTACAGAAAAAGAGGAAAAGATTGTAATAAGGTTTGATTTCACTACGAAAGGATTTACACATTTACTTCTTCAAGGTCTCCGCAGATGAAAAGGCATTTGGGCCTGTAATATCAAAGCATGCTTGAATTTCAGAATGAAGCTGAAGCTGGGGTTGTCGGTGGGACAGGGTCTACAGCCACCAGAAACACTTCCTGCGGAGCTTCCTGAATCTGCTCTTGGAGGTGGTGGTGGGGTGGGGCTGTGAAGGGGCGGACGGGGGTGGGCCTTCAACCTCCAGTGTCTTCAGAACTTCCCAAACACACTTCTCCTGCTTCCGGAAGTCATACTCCACACTGTGGAGAGAGAAGACACTTAAAGAAGAGCATTTATTTACTGTTGATAACATTGTAAACATTTATTATTAATATTGTTGTTGATATGATTTTGTCTATCTGTGTGTATATATTTCTGTATAAGTTTTGGTTTATGAGTCGAGGTTTGAGTGCTGCTCCTCTCTTGATTGGACCACTGTCTGTTCTAATTTAAAGGATTTATGGACAAGAGGAGGACTTTGGTTTTTAATTGTGTGTGTGTGTGTGCGTGTGTGTCTGTGAGAGGGAGCTTGAACGGGACCCACACATTGTCGGTGCATCTGAAGGAGAACTGCCAGTGACAGATGGTCATTGTCATTGCAAAATAGTGTCTGACTGACCCCCTGAGCAATGTACGTGACTATGGCCTACAAACGTCGTCCACTGCACATGCCTCACCTGGCCTGTTTCTCCAGCACACACACACACAGAACACTGTAAACGAAAGGACGAGCTGGGTCGCAGCAAGAAGTGCTGTTTGCCAGTGTTTGTGTCTGTTTTGTTCAAGCATGCTGTTTCTGTTTCTGTTTTCTAGGTGGGGCAATGGTGTGGCATTCATGGGGCAGTACTCACTGAAACGGTCCTCACCTGTTCGACATCAAACAGTCCTTACCTATCAGTCTGCCCCTACCTGTAGATGATACAGGCGGTTTTCTGACATGTGGTGCAGTTACTGAGGTCCTGCCCTGTTCTGAAGTAGTAGCGTCTGCAACAATTAACATGACTTAGACACTCAGCTGTGCAAGAAACCCAGACACGAATGCCTGTGCACATACATACAATTAAATTGTGGCACAGTCTTTAAACATTTACATTGGGGTAGATTTTCAAAGGTGGCTGATGGGTTTAGATGGGTGTAACTAGACATTTGTAGACATTTGGAAGTTTCTAAATTCTCATGTCTATGTCCGCAAAGGCTCTGCCCCTTATATCAGTGTCTAGTTGTGTTTTAGCTCATTTCACTATTCACGTTTGATATTCAAATAATTGGACACTGTCTAAACAACTATATTGATGATGAAGAGCTGCTCCCAAGGAGTCTCGAGCACATGGCAGGTATATTGCTTTATAACTAGATAACATAGCCTATCTATTACATCATAACCAGGTGACATAGCGTAGTCAAAATATTTCTTAATGAAAATAGGCCAATGAGATATGTTTCATGGACCAGCCCTGTAACTAAATTCGATTTTATATAATTAGCCTTGAGGAAAGCCCCACATACAAGTACAAATTAAAACTATTATAATAAACACAGGCATAGTTTAACCTTATAATGGCTTTGACATGGTGGTGCCATTTGTTCATTATGATTCATGTTCACTCTGAATTTTATGTTGAATTGAAATTGGCATGAAGAATCGTCCTGGAAAGTGCCTGCTGCTGTTGCATGTGAACACAGTGGAACGCTGAGAGTGGAAACAGATGAGAATCGACGAGAGGGAGTTGTGTTGTAATTGGAATAGTCAGAATCATGAAAAATAATTAGGTTTGTGTGTATATGTTTCATTATGCGTGACTTTATTTCCTCCAAATTCTCAGTACCTGTGTTGTCTGAACAACATCACATTAGTATTTGGAGTTTACCCAAAATTACATTCATGATTCATTACAGAAAATAAACGTGGATACATCAAAACAGCATTGCATTGATAACGCTATCAATAATCACAAAAAAGTCTAAGAAATTACAGATTTAAAAGGTTTCGAGTAAATGAACAAGCAGTATTTACATTCTGCGATGGGGTACTGCATAGCAAATATACATCAGTCAAATGTTTATTTTCTCTTTCTTTTACTGAATTTAATGGGGAAAATATACTGTATTTCACCAATCCAAGATCCAGTACAAGTTTGTTGTTGGTTTGTTTATAACACCTGGAGAGTATCAAAAGTGAAGAGGTGAGATATTTATCAATTTTCTTCGTCACAATTAAGACAGTCGTTACTAAATAATACAGAACTATGACTCAAAGGCCACACTCCGCTACTGGCAAAAACCGAAGTCAGAGCGCCTAAAACCTATATAATAAACATCACTTCCCGTTGACATGTATACATATTAACACCCAACAGTAATTTACATATTCGGGTAGCTGACTAATGCAGCCTGGGGCCACACCCTCAAGCCTCGGAGAACTCCCTGAAGGGGAGCTCCCCTGAAAGGACCTCGTTCCACACCCAAGTGTGGTTCCACTAATGATATCAGCACTCAGGTGCCGACAATTAAAGGGCTCTTTAAAAGACCCAGCAAAGGCTGCAAGAGGGTCAGAATAAGTCAGTGGTGAGGGGCTGTGGGTTGCGGGTCTGTCAACATATTGTCTGTTGATTTAATATTTAATAGAAAGTGGGTCTATTTTGGTTTTCCTTTTTTGAGGAGTTTTTTCTGTTTGCATAATTTGTGTTACTTGGAGGTGAAAAAAAAAGCCAAATGAAAGGTGTTACCCCTCCCCCCCGTGTCTCTGTCTCTGGTCGCTCTACGACCAGGCATGCCCCCGTGTGCTACAGAGAGAATGTGCAGCGATGCCATGAACAGGCAACTACAAATGTCATTCGTCTAAGTAATTTTTGAAAAATGCAGTTGTCTAGGGCAACGTTTAACTGTAGACGCCTGGCTACACTTCACTCACTTTTGAAAATGTACCCCCATTGAGTCAGACTCATATCAAGTGAGTTCCAGAAGCGGAGCATTACAGCCTAATGGAGACGGGTAGAGGGAAGAAGGGAGGTAAAGAGTAGAAAGAGAGAGTGAGAGAAGAGTGGAGATGGATAAACAGAGAGGGGGAGGAGTGATGAGTAGAGAGACAGAACAAGAGAGGAGGGCAGAGTGAAAGGAGAGAGAGTAGAGGGACAAGAACGTTTAAATGAGAACTTGAGTCAGGGCAGAAATCATTCAAATGGGCTCTATAGAACTGAACAGTCCACAGGAACACTATTGGGACACGACAATGTAACTATAATAGATAATCGCTAAGACCATTTCTGAGCGTTTAACACTGAATTATATTATATATATATATATATATATTGTGGCTGGTGGTTAAGTAAAAAGCTGAATGAGGATGAAGCAGGAGGCACTATAGGGTGGAACTGCTGTTGGACAGACTTTAAAATAGTTAATGGATGAATTTGTTAAAAAAAAGAAATGGAGGGAACATCAATCCATTAAGCATCCATTTGTCCCTACTTCCCGCTCCTTTCCACCTTCATCATAACTCACCCCTCATAGAGTGCGTTGCCCCTCTCCAGGTCCTGGATGACGTGGAGCAAGGTTTTGATCTTCTCTTGATTGGACATCAGACACTCTTGCAAGCTCAGTAGGCAGCTCTGAAGTCCATTAGGAGACTCATTCCTCTGGGCGGAGGTACGTGAGAGTGTCGGGTTGGGGGGGTGTGATTGCGAGTCGGGGAAGTGCCTGGATTTGGCTCTTGGACTGTGTGAGCATGCGGCAGGACTGGAGCCTGGTGCCTGGGAGGTGGGCGGTGCTTGTGAAATGGGCGATGCCTGGGAAGTCCGTGGCAGCCACGCCGGGGATGGGGTGGCTTTGTATTCCATGTGTTTGTGGACAGGGGCAGGTTTATAGTCCTTGCAAGAGAGCAGCCCCAAACCCACTGTGCTTTTGGAACCCCGGGCTAATATGCCCTTTCCAACGGTGGGCACCCGGTGACAGGCTAATGTTTGGGGCCGACACCTGCCACAGAGGCTGCACACCTTGGGCGCTGGCCTAGAATGCCGTGCAGTCTCTTCTCCCACTCTGGAGCTCCCCGCCACAACGTGGGCACATGTGGATGTCCCCTTTGCAGGGCCCGTCCTTTCTCTATTCTTGCCACACGCCACACCCAGGGGAACCGCATCATCATTGGTGTGACAGATGCCCTGCTTTTTTATCCAACCATTAACCTGATCTCCCGTTAGGTGCGGGTTGGTCCGGATTGCAGTCACGTCGTGGTGTGTCTCGCCATGTGTTATCTCATGGGCTGTCTTGGTGACAGATTGACAGAAACTCACCCCCTCCAGCTCCACAGCGTCTCTTGCAGCACTGGTGGCTTCCCTTACCAGGACGTTATGATTAAACACGACAGCTCTATTCCTCCCCGATTGGCTGCTTTGTGCTCCCAGCCCAGGGGAAGTCTGCACCCCAACGCTACTCAGGCCATCCCATTTCTGAAGCAGCACTTGGCTCGCCCTGTCTACCCTACCCGTCCTCCAACTTCGTACCCCCACCAAGGCAGGGGCACCCAAAACAGGTACCGGATTGGTCAGATCAGCTGCACGTCTCCCCATGACCAGCCTGGTGACCTGGATGTGGAAGGAGCAGGCTTTGCCAGTGCCATCACACCTATGGTAAATAGAGGGGAATGAAGGAAAAACAGAGAATGATTGGGGGGGGGGTGAGGTATCTGTGTGTATATCTGTGTGTGTGTGCTTTTGGTAAGGTGAGTCAAAAGTGATCGACTGTTGATTGAGCTGCTTCTCCGTGCTCTGTGGAGAAAGAAAACACAGACACACATATAAATACAGTGGTCCATGCATGCACAGTACAAAATCAGTGTAAATATCTATTTCCTCAAAATGACTTCCACAGAAGGAGGTTGAGTTCCTGACTTTCTGATCACATCTCCAACAAAGAGAGGGTTCCAGTCCACTAATACGCACAGTTTATATCGCTAATGATTCATTATTCACAGCAATAAGGCAGTGATTTATTTCATGAATTTAAATTCGTGTTTTCTTCATTAAACTATATACAATCTTTCCTTATGTAATGTAAAACATTTCTGCATTTCTGCAGGTAATTTAAGTAACACTGCGAGCATGATTATTTGTAATTATAGGAAAACGACTTGTCATTTCTAACAATCTAGGTAATGGTTCAGTTTTAAACCTGTTATAATTGTTTTAGTCCTACGCCTGGCTCAGTTCATGGAGGAGCAGTTTTGTGGGTTCCCTTCCAGTGACTATTGAGCAGACATCGAAGGGCAACGTGTTGTAATTTCTAACCAATCAAATGGAGGGTGTCACTGCCGCCCGCTGCGTTGACCTCAGACAGCATGTCGGACGCTTTTAGCTCAACAACCATGACACAGTATAGCACGAAGCGAAACTCTTGATGCAGGGATGTTTATGTCTGCGTATGTTTGAAAAGAATATGTGTGTGTGTGTGTGAGGAGACCGACGTGGGCACAGATACATATGCCACAGGTTTTATCCATTTTCTCCTAAATACCTTGTATGGAGGTGATTATTTATTCAGGTATGCTAATGACATCATTAGTTCTTGACAGATGGAAATTAATAATTTTAGATAGCACCTTAATGAGTCTAGAGAAGCTGTGGCAGGGAAGATCCAGCCGAGTGTGTTCGTGCCTGTGTGTCTGTCTCTTTCCTGGCCTCTTCATCCCCACCAATCACTCTCACTCTTTCACTGATTGCCGTAGCTCCCTGGGTAAGGCAAAGAGACGCCTCTCCTGGTGTTCCTTCCCTACATAGCTGCTGTACCCTGCCGGGGCCCACTCTGCAGACACTCTGACTGTCTTCTGTCTGCCACCCAGCCACCACCTCCTGTTACCCAGGGTTACTCAAGGACCAATTGTCTTTCACTGCCTTTTTTAATTGAACAAACAGAGAGAGGGACTGTCCTTGCTTATCACTGTGACTCTAAGGAGTGTTTTTGTTCCTCATTTTAACTCAAAAGAGTGTGATAAAGATGTGGCAACTACAGTACAGGTGGGGAAAAAACAGAATAAATTATTTGCTTATGAATAATTTGTCAGCCAATAAATAAATAAAATGCATTACTAATTAAATACATTCCTCCTGCTATGATAAATTAACTTTCAACATCAATTTTCTACATTTCAGGTTCAGAAACACATGTTATATTACTGCACAGGTCTGAAAGAGAGCAGATCAAAAAACACAAAATAACGACACAGAGGAGATCAGGAGTGTTTTTACCTATTGCGTGCTAAATAAAACCACAAAACAGTAGCATCCCAATTAGGCAGCAAAGCTGACGTGGAACATCATTACAATGTCTCAGAAACGCTCTAGCAATGTGACAACACCATTAGGCATAACAGCACGGTCACTAAACATCTGCCAGGACAGATTTCACAGTGGGGTTGTGTGACCTCAGGGTGGACAAAATATGATAAATCCTGTTGAAGCTGCCCCCCCCCCCCACTCCCGCTTTGCTCGGCAGATTAAATAATCTAGCTGTGACAGTCTCTTTCGCTCCGTAGAACCCGTGATTTAAAATAGGTTGGTGTGACTTAATGCAGCACCACCCAGGCATGCTTTCATATCCTCCACAGAACCATAGACTTGTGGATTCAGGAAGATCCAGGACCAGTAAATGCTATGAAGCTGCCCCGAGGAGCAGTGTTCAATAACTTACCCTCCCCGCGTCTGCCTGTTCCTTCCACTCAGTCCCTCAGCCCCTGTTTCAGCATGTCCGTTTCCTGGGGTCCAGAGTTCCCAGTGAGCGTCCTGCTTAAGACTTCCCGTTGACCCTTCAGGGTCTGTTCTCTACGTTTCTCAGTGTCTCCTAAGGGCACCTGGCTGGAGCATGGTAATAAACTTCCTTCTGGGTAACAGTTAGAAGATGAAAGGCAGTAGCATACCCTCCAACACGTAAACAGGCATATAAACTCTCATCCAGCAACCCAGCCAAAAGACCCCCTACACAGCTGTCATCTGTGGCACACTTATGTTAATCTCTTTTGTGTTATTTTATCTTCCTTCATCCTCTTGTCTTTACTGCCTCGCGGATTTGCACAATCCCAGCTGGAGTCTCAGATTTCTGTTTGCCGTCTCCTGGTTCTCTCCCTTTCTCTCTCACTCTCCCCCCCACATTTGTACACGGCTCTTCTGAGAACTTGACGTATCCTAAGATCAGCCGGGGGAGATGAGAAAGAGAAGGACTCCAAGAGTGAGAGAGGAGAGAGAGGGACCGTACAGAAAGTACAGGCAGCTGTTTTACAGAGTGAAGGCAGAGGAGCCAGCAGCTATTTCCCAGCAGAGTCACAGATCTGTCAGTTCTCCACAGTCCCTAGTTTAGAAGAGATTACAGAACTGAAGGGAAAGAGAGAGACTGGCGGGAGCCTGTGAAAGCTAAGGGTTTAGGAGACAAACAGATGTGTGCAATGCCACCATTCACTCAATTTAAACAGAAGTTTTATTTCTTTGTTTATATCTACTGAATGTCACCTCAGAAATAACAAAGTACTGCGTTGGTATTTGATTTCTTTCTGCTTATACAGCTGTAAATTGACTGAAGCAGTTTAGCCGCAGTAACATGATTTATAAAGAACATTTTGGTTCAGACCACTCCCTTAACCATTTTGCCACACAGCTGTCCTGTAGTACATGGTGTGTGAGTGTTGTCTTTGTGTTATGTGTGTTTTC
>JAOVYW010000033.1:3882718-3911380 GCA_025775045.1 Hiodon tergisus
TCTGGGCTGACTAATGCGAGCAAACTACCTCCAGATAGCATGCACATCAAAAATAGATAGCCCTGCCAAATCTGACATTCTGGTCAGACAGTTACTGTCCATCACTCAACGCAATTCACAACGTTGGTAGCGTGTTCTATTCAAGAAAACTATTAGTAAGAAGAACACATTTAAGGAGCCTCATGTGAAGGAGTGTTGGTCTGCCTCTTGCTTCAGTTACTGTTACTTGGGTCTCTTATCTGAGTCATTAATTAACAATGGGATGTGGTCTTGTCACTATTGATATCTGGATAAGGGTTACTGATAAAATATTTTTATTTTTAAATCCTGTAGGAAAGCAATTGTCAAATAAATTGAGATTCCTTTAATTTGTATCAAGCGTCATGTGACAATAATGAATGCGAATTTACAGCAATCTTCCCTGAAATTAGCACCACCGACAAAAAAAATAGATGGAATTAAACGTAAAGAATGTATTAGGCATGTAAATCAAATCAAACTCTCTTAAACTTCTCAAATTGACCACTCCATTTTTTCAACCAATTTAATGGCACCATTTTTTCATACAATCAAATCGGTCCAAATTTTCAACCAATCAGATCGCTCCAATGATTTCTATCTTATTTTGCTAAGTTTACATTTTCATAAATTGTGCAAGTTTTATTAATTAAACCTTTCACACACATAAGGAACATACAATTACTGGAATCACAGGAACGACGCAACAAACGTACTATATTATTTTATTACAAATTTAACGTGTAACTGGGTTACGGACATGGCGAAGTCTGCGCTGCCGAAGCAAATGTTAAGTTATGTGGTAAGTAGGGGGTCCAGTTTGAGGTTAAAAAGTTATTGAAAATGCAGCATGCGTCCACACAAAAAAATGCGTGGCACAGATGTGTAGGATAGAAACCTCCTTATATGGTGATAAGGAACAAGACTTCTGATGTAAGATAAAAAGTATTTTAACACATAATAATTTAAAAAAAAATTTTTCTCGTGGAAATGACAGTTGATAACAAAATTAAATTTAAAAAGTTATCCTAAATTCACTTGATAACTCAAGTGACTTGTTATTTGTTAAAACGGTATTGGGTATATGTCTCCCAATACGTTTTTAAGGAATAACATTTTCAATGTAGAACAACAAAGATATTCACAGCTATATTTTGGAATGTTGTATTTGTCTGGTAACTTGTCTTTTACCCTCTGGCGAGCAAGGCACTGTGGGTTAAATGCTAGCTTTGTTCTTAAAGTTAGTTTTGTTGAAAGTTTATAGATTCAGATAGGCTTCCAAACAGCTGTTGGACATGGGTCAATGTGACTCTGACCATGATGGACGATGGGAGGAGAAGGATGAGGAAGTGGAGGAACCCGCCCACTGTTTGCAACTATATTTATTTATTGTGTATGTTAATTACAAGGAAAAGAAAACATACATATCTATTAGTTTTCAGAAGTATTCACACCCATGAGTCAATACTTGGTAGAACTACCTTTGGTTGCAATTACAGCTGTGAGTCTTTTGGGGGTAAGTCTTTACCAGCTTTGCATGTCTGGATTCTGCTATTTTTTTTACCATTCTTCTAGGCAAAATTTCTCAAGCTCTGTCAGGTTGGATGGTGGTCGCTGGTAACAGAAATTTAAGTCTTTCAACAGATTCTCAATCTGAGGCCTGGGCATTTTGTGCTAAAGCCAAAAAGTTCAATTTTGGTTTCATCAGACCAGAGAACCTTTTCCCACATGTTTTCTGTGTCTCTCACATGCCTCTTGGTGAACTCCAAACAGGATTATCTATGGGTTGTTTTCAGCAATGACTTTCTTCTTGTCGGATGTCATCTGATGTTCTCAGGTAGTGTTCCACCATTTTGGTGCAAGTGACGAGAAGACTCAACGACGTTTGAATCCGTAAGGGAGGAACAATTAGGTGCCTGGCAGTGGAAGATCACAAGGATCTGCTGGGGATGTACGCAGAGATTAGCATGCAGAGGTAGCCAGGAGCTGATCCGGTGGTAGCTTGGTGAGTGAGGGTGAGGATCCTGTGGTGGATCCAGTTGATGACCACCCACGCAGCAGCGTTTTGAATTAGCTGGAGAGGTCTAGTTGAGGAAGCGGACAGGCCAGCCAGTAGAGAATTGCAGTAGTTTTATTTATTGCAGTAGTTCAGCAGATTATTCAGTTAGAAAAATGCGGATCCTCCTGATGTTATGGAGGATGAATCTGCAGGATCAAGCCACTGAAGTCATGTGCGGCTTGACAAGGCTGTGATGCCTTCCACTGCTATGCAGAGATCTTGGAAAGGAGTGTGTTTGGCTGGGAGGTACAGCAGCTCTGTTTTGGCCATTTTGAGTTTATGGTGGAGATCATACATCCAAGTGGACACACCCTGAAGGCAGCTGGAAATGCATGCGAGTATCTCAGAGATCTGTGAAGGGGGAACGAGAGAAAAAGTTAAGTGTCATCAGCATAACAGTGATATGAATACCCATGAGGAGAGATCACTTTGCCTAAAGATGTATAAAGTGAATAGATGGGGGCTGTGGAAAAATATCCTGGAGGAAATTCTCTGTACTGTAGAAATACAACACTGTGTTTCCTGAAGTGTTTTATTGCCCTTTCACAATTTGCTAAGTCTCCCTGTTCCCATGTCTTTAAGGACAACCCTTCCCAGAGGGGAGGGTGGAGGCCAGACCCAAAAGCAAATGGCCTCGCTATTCCCTGCTATGACTAGGTGGTAGCACCTTGTCTATTGTTCTGCAACCATCCCGTAAAATCAATTTGTCCTGAATGTAAATTGTCGACCCACCATGTTTGTCTTTGATGCTGGCCTATAAGAAAGCCATGTCTGCCTGTATACATCGGAGATTCATCCGTAGACTTAAATACTGTTATCATCTCTCCATTCCGGAATGTGTTGTATGTTTGTAATAAATCTTTCCTCCTAAACAGATCGAAGACCTTTGTTTTCTTTAATAGAGCTAATACTGTGCCCTGGGGGACTCCAGTAATAAGATGGCTAGTAAGGGCAGAGACAGCATCTCTCCAGGAAACCTGGTCAGGGCAAGAAAGATAAGATGCAAACCAGCTTTGCTGGCTTTATAAAAGGTCCTGGGATTGCTGGTGCCTGAGTGTTATTTCCATTAGTGCAACCAAATTCAGGTGCACATCGAGGTCAAATTATTAGAGAGTGTGGCCCCCTCACAGTGATGCCGTCCATCAATTATCTCCCAGCTGAGGGTGTGGCTGCCAACTGCGTCCCACAAAAGCGTATACTTTAAATAAGTTTATGGATACTGATAAAATCAAGTCAGTTACTTACAGAAAGATTTGAGAGTTACAACCAAAATAAAGCAATAAAGGGGTTCATCTACACGTTTCTCCATTTAAGGATACATGTTTTACTGATGGATGGAATAGACTATTGCATGACATGACAAAGCACGCTGCAAATAAAATATTAAAATAAAATAATACAATAAAATGATAGTATCCTTTCAGCTACTGAAACGTTTCAGCTCCAGTTGCAGTTAAAAATGTGAAAAAAATGCAGAGTGCAGTCGAGCAGTTGCGGAATGCAGTGAGGGATAAAGAGAGGGATTTGTTCAATAAAATAATTTTCTAATAGAGATTAATTGTGATAGGTCTATAGTTTTGCTGAAAGCAGCAATGAAAGTCTATAATGGGGACAACATAGAGACTTACGCAGCGCTGTTGTACGATTGTGACGGGGGTAGCTCAAACGCGAAAAATACCCTAAAAACTCTGTATAACGCGTCCTATAGTTAAAACTCAAATGATTTGGAAAATTAGGAGTGATGCTGACCGTTAGGCCGCCCTTTTACTATTATACAATTTTCAGGGTTTTCTGTAAGGGGCAATGTTTACCATACAAACAGAATACATTGATTCTCTTCTATGGTCTATAAAATGTATTTAGTTACCAGTATTCCATAATAAGACGAATTTTACTTTATCTGCGTTTAGTTTTTTTGAGGCGTTTGACATGGAATTTTAATATTCCCAAACATACTTTTATTTTGACGGTTTTTTTTTTTTTGTAGCTGCTGTTTTCCTGACCCGGAAGTAACGGCGGATTGTTACCAGCACAACATCACACTTGTCTTTGGATATACTGGTAGTCGACACACTTTAAAATGTGTATTTATTTAGACATTCCACGTCGTTGTGGCTGAACTAAAAAAAAAAAAAGAAGCGAATTCGAGGATACGTTATCTGCTCTGCTCTGATCTATCTAGGTATTACGCCATTTTACAATTGGTAGAACGCAAAAAATATATACGTACACGCAATAGTTAGCGATACAGCTGACTACATGGGTTCCTTTTATTGCACCGTGTGCAAGCAAACGTCGTTCGCCGGGAAAGGGCACATTCACGGAAAAAGCCACCAGGCGAAACTTAAAGTGGTGCTAGTCAAATTCTTGGAAAAGGTATGTTGACATTAAAACTGAGTGAACGGCTTGCTGTGCAATAGCAAGTTTGTTAGCATACGTTATACACCAAGGGACTTTGTTACGTTTTCTAGTTAAATAGATGTTGGTTAACAGTATTCAGACAACAACCAGAATTAGTCGTACATATATTTATAAAGATCATAAACTCTTTGCAGTTGTTTTTTTTTAATATAGATTGTTAAAGCTGCCGAGGTGGCTAAACATAATTTTAATGAATAATTGAAGTTTAATTAATTTCTTACCTGCGGTCTTAGGTGAAAGAAGCTCGCCGCACCATTAAAAACCCGCAGGTGGAGAAGTTTGATGGCACCGAGCACGAGCGTAACTTCTGGTGCTACTGTTGTGGCCTAGAGGTGCGGAAACATGTTACAGATGGACACCTCGCCGTGTTATACGGAGGTCTGCTGGAGCATATGGCAACGTGAGACATGTTGTTATTATCCCGACTTTTTCTTATCGTAATTGAGAAGTGTCTCCTTCATTATTACAACTGTTTCTTAATTTTCATACTGTTTTAACGAGGCTACGTTTAATGCCAGGAGAACTAAAAGGAAACCGTGGAGGTTATTTAGTGGAGAAACGGAGATTGACACGTTTTACTTTAAATTACTTTTCTATTCCAGTCCAGAACACCGGAAAAACACAAACAAGTTCTGGTGGGAAAATAAGGCGGACCCTAAACTGAAGGAGAAGTTTTTAATTACCCCAGAGGACTGTGAAAGGTACTTTGAAGGGTTTTCCAATTGGAAAGGTTTTCTGTCTTGGTCATTATGATGTACAAGGCAAGAAATTAAATGCCAGTAGTAACTGTAGTTAGATTTTTGTTAATTTGGTAAAAGATGCAAATCTAACCCAGAAACTACAATAAAATTAAGTACAATATGTGTGTGAAATCTATTTGGAAACATGGCTAAGACACTTTTCTCTCACTGAGGAATGGTTTCATAGGTTTTTTATGAATATCATGGAATCACTAATGCATGCACATATTAAACTTAAGCAACCTAACATATAATAACTATTAATGATCCCTACTCCCCTACTCATTTTGTTTCATTGCTTTAATTTTAGGTTTAAAACCGAGGTGACTCAGGCCCTGGACAATTTTGAGGAAAAGGAAGACGTGCTCATAAAGCAGGTAAAGCAGGTGTCAGTTGAGTTAAGGAAATGCGTTTGAATCTTTAGGACATGCAAACATTTGCTTTTGGTAAAATTAACTTGGGGGGAGCTTTCTCCTTCCAGCAAGCCGCCCTAATCCGAGCCCAGGAGTGGCACCGACAGGACGCCCTGCAGTCCATTTTAGAGGTTGGTTTACCCAGGACGCACCTGAACAGTATCCACATCCCAGTAAACTAACCCTCCTTTTTGTTTTATTCATTTAGGTTTTTTGTTTGTTCACAATGATCTCTTGATTACTTGCATTGTTTATGAAGTGCTGATATGAATTGGGTTTGCAAGTGGAATTGGGGTGGGGAAGCTGTAGCAGCCTCTGACCTTTCCTGAATCAAAATCAGTCTGAGGCACACCTGGAGCTGTCTGGACAGGTCCTGCATCCATCAGAAGACACTGGTGCCAGGTTAGGAATTAACCATTGATTGCTCCTCATTGGCTTTTTTCCTCTTTCTTGGGGGTTTCTTAACATGCAACTGTGGGGTGGTTTGGGGTCCATTGACAAGCTGATAGATGATCATACCTTAGTGCTTTCCTGTGGTGACGTTATTCTGGCCAGGTAGGTTGGTTAATGAATCACTTGCTAACATTGTTAAAGTGCCTTTCTTGGTTTTTAGCAGTTCTTGCTTTGGGACCCAGGAACCACCAGAGGAAGCAGGGCCCAGTGGGGCAACCCCTGTGGAGGAGAGTCTGTGGCCAGGCATGAGGGATAGCCTGACTTTCATTGGCTACCAGGTGAAGATGCTAACATGTTACAGATACTTCCTAATTCAAGTACTTTAAGTGTAGTCCTGTTAAAACCACTTTCAACTTTTGCATTTTCAAATCTTTGTAAAATGTAATTTGCTTCAGTGTCTTGATATTTTTGATGCGTTGTGATTAAATTTATTTGATTTTATATTTTTGGTACAGGATTCTTCCATTAAAGGAAATATTCACACTGGTAAGCTAACTGCTTTCACGCCAAAGTGTCTTGTTTTGGAATTTTTCATCATACTCAAGCTGTCGTTTGTTGACCCAGGTGCCACACCTCCCTGGCTGCAGGAGGACCGCCTTGAAGGGAACTCTGGGAGGACAGAGAGAAGGATTGGCCCTTCCCACCATGAGTTCCTTAAACACAGTAAATTGGCCGTTTGTTGTTAATGACCTTCTTGCACATCAGCACTTGCTGTACAACGATAGATGTCCTGGGTCACACATGAATATGCACTGGTTTTAAGAGAGATGAGATCATAGTTGTGTAGCAGCTCGCCGATCATGGATGTCTGTGCAGTATCCAGTTGTCTCCTCTAAGTCAATTTTCATAATGGGGGTGGGGAAGGGGGTCTTTGCACTTGCTGTTCAGGTGTCCTGAAATTCATCGTTAAATACAAGTGCTGCACGTGGTGTCCACCGGTGGAACTTAATTTGTCACTTTTCTGCAGAGGAGCAAGAGAAGCTGAGGAAACTGCCGGTGAACCGCGTGGGGGCTAACTTCGACCACAGTTCCCAGACCGATGCCAACTGGCTGCCCTCTTTCGGCCGGGTGTGGAACAGCGGTAGGCGTTGGCAGTCAAGGTGGGACTCTACTTTTCAAGTAATTCAAATGAAAGATCACAGATAATTACACCTTTCCTCATTGCGTTTGTATGCTACTTTTCCCCCATATTCTTCATAGACTACTGAATTGGGTCAAGTCATCAGCTCACACAGGGACAGAATTTATACAATATGTGCCCTATGCGGCGTGTGTGCAAGAAGATCCAGGCTAGGGGAAGACAGCCCTTCTGGTTCTCTCTGAAGAAGGAAATTGTCAGGACCAGTGCCTCCCCACCTGATGATCTGATCCTGGTTAATGTTGATGGTGTGGTCTTGAACTTTGTGGCTAAACCGTTAACTCCCCCCTGCTCCGCCAGGCACCAGTTCAGAGAGGAGGAAGGCCAGACAACCAGCCAGAAGAGAAGGAAGGACAGCCGTGGGAAAGGGAGTAAGAAGGCACGATTGCAGACCCTGTAGTTAACCCCCCCCCCACTCCCACTCCCACTTCTCAAACCCTGGGAGTTATGGCTTGGACTTCTTGCTTTTCTGCGATGTGACATTGTTCAGTCAAGGACCCTGACAGAAGCTAAACTAACACTTCTACAAGCTGTTACAAACGTCTGCATTGTTCTGTCAATAGTTTGGAAATGGTACATAAGAACATAGACTGGTTATTATGATGAACTACTGATTTTCTGTTTGTTTTTCTTTGCTTAAAGCTAGCACTTTAAGGCGCTTTGAAATGTCTCACTATGCCTCATAATCTGAGAACATTAAACCGTTTATTCAACGGAATAGTATGAACATCTGAAATTTTCAGTTTTCAAAATGTGCTAGGACGGAGTTTAACATTTCACCTTTTCTGTTTGGGTTCTGATGGGAACAACCTTTCAACCACTTTACCTGTATCAGTTTTTTCACTTTGCCCATAACTGGTATTGTTAGAATTATACAAAACCACACTGATTCAGTGCTTTAGATACAAATAATCCTGATGGAGGTTGGAAAAGTTGCAAACAACTGTTCAAAATATACTGTCCTTCATCTATACCTGTCTAAGACTCCACCATTGCCCTTTATTAATCCAGTAGTGCCTGAGATATTTAGAATCAGCTGAACAAAACCAGGAAGCAGTGCTCTAATCCTACAGGACTGATGTTCTGGGACAGGTGTGAGTCTGCAGCGTCGGTTATCTGTTAATTTATTTAACTTCTCCCTATATTTTGACACAAACAGAACTTTACCTCACATTATTAAAGTTGATTTGCAGAAGAAGATTAAGGAAGTTTTTAATACTTAACTGTAATCCGACAGCAATCGCTCTTCACATACCAGGTGATGACAGGATTAGAGATTGCAGGGAATAGATGAAGGGTGCCTTGTAGTGGATGTCCTTTTCAGCACAGCCCCACCTTCTTGTAGTAGATTGGAAAGTGCAGATGTGGCCAATATATGTGTATATATATATGGATTTTCAATGGAGAATACCTCTTTTATTTAAAAATAAATCATTGTGCACATTTTTCTGTTCACTTAGGCCTGGGATGGGCACTTGGTTCCACAGCACAAGGTTTACACACAGTTTTTGGCACTTGAAAAATGTAACCACATGAAGGATTGATTTCAACAAGTTTCTTTCATTCTCATTTCTGCAGTTCTGAAGAACTGTCCATAGTTTAAAAAAAAAAGTAATAAAAATTGCATATGAGGAAAATAAATATTAACATTATCAGTAAGGATAACAGACACTATGAAATAACTTTGAAAAGAGAATCAACAGTATGTGACGAAGCAAGACGAGTACTGCATAGTACGGAGTCCCTCACAGCCAGGAATACGACCAGAAGAGAGGATGCTCCAGACCTTCCACAGGACCTCCTCCATAAGGCCAGGGGGGCTAACAGCATCCACCTGGAGAGTCACCTGACCCTGCCCAAGTGCCCGCCATGGGCTTGAGGCTCCTAGTCTGGGCCCAGCACAGACCTTCTGTGAACCCCAGGGAACATGACACCGGAGGGCAGGACGAGGTAATGAGGGCGTTATTCAGGTTCACAGGGGTCAATGGTCCTCTCCCAATCAAAGCTCTCCACGCTGTGGATGGGGGAGGCTCCACCAGCCGCCGCCTGGTGCGTCCGCAGGCCCTGGAAGCGCCGGCACTCGGGGCAAATGCGGACGTGGCTGCAGCCTCGTGCCAACAGGGCAGCCTCCTGCACCAGTCTGTGGGACAGTGGCTCCGAGACCCCGCCCATGCCGCTGCACACCATGCCGTTGCTCAGGCTGATGGTCGTCCCGGCCCGGGCCCTGCTGTGCTCCTCTGGGAGAAGGGGCCGCGCCCGTGGCTGCCCTTGCCGGTGCCGGAGCTGCAGGCTGTCTCTGCACAGTATGATTGTTTGCAGCTCCCGCAGCATCTCCTCACACATTGACAGCTAGGGGGAGACAAAGAGACTGAGGGGGCTTCACTTTTCAACACACACTTTAGGGAAGAACTGATACATTTGAGTAAACTTAAAAATCTAAAATGTATGGATTAAAAATAAACCGTTATACTCCACATACAAATAAACTGCTTCAGTTATGTCGATTGCCACCATCACAAATACATATAGATGGCTTAGAAATTCAGTTAGGGAAGATAAAATGGAGACTACAGGGAAGGGAAGTGAAGGGTGCAAATGGGGACACTAAAGCGTACTCTTCTGCCTCAGTCACAAAATGATCAGCCTCTCATTCTTTCAGGGCAGTGAGAAGATACACTTGGAGACGTGGGGTCTTTCAATCGTCCCGCGGATACTAAAATATGCGCAGCAAGGAATGTAACAGACAAATGCGGGTAAGATAACTAGTGAAATGTTACCAATAGATAAAACAATAAATCTTGGTTTTTCCTCTCCCGAGGATATTTTCTAAAACAAAAAAAATGTGACGATTGAGGAAATAATTTTTCAAAGAAAAAGTTTTTAGAGAGCATGGTAAAATATACCCCAGTATATGATAACTAAATTCTCAAAAGAAATTCCAAAGTGTGTGTCAGGGGAAAAGGCACTTCCCCCCAACGTAAACTCCATAAAAACCATCCTGGTCACCTCCGAACCCTGTGTGCGATGCAGCATCCAGGCGAACTCCAGCACCGCGATGAAGACGGCCATCAGCAGGCCGCACACCAGCACCACAAAGATCCCACCGATGTTCTCAATGCCCAGTCCTGTGGAACAGAGACATGCACAGGGGCAGCAGTGAGGCATAGGGATTAACCTTTTGTCTCTGGATAGCAGTATCTCCACAGAAAGGCTGTAAGAATAGCAGCAACAAACGACATGGCACTCACACGTCACTCTACCCGCTGATCTGCTGTCGCTGCCGGTGCGGCAGCAGGGGGCGCCGTACCTTTAGCACTATGGTCCTCCTCCTTTGGACATTTCCCGCCCTCCCACCACTTCCTCTTCAGGATTTCCAGCCGGTTGTCTTCCTGGAGCTTGAGGATGGCGAGGTCAAACTCATCCCGGTACACTGAGCCTGGAAAATGAGCGGCTGCACATTAAGAAAATCTGCCCTTAAGTGAGTCCATTTAAAGTAGGGCCCACTTTACTCAACAGAGAAATCCAATTACACACGTGTCTTCCTCTGACAGTGCCAAAGCTCTTTTACAGAGAAACTCTAGATCCAGCCTACAGTTGGATTTCAATGTATTACCAAGAAGTGTGATTAACTTGCTGTTTTTCCAAAAGGTGTCATGGCTTCTTTTCTTTTACGCAAGTCAAATATGAGCATCTTTGTCCTGGAACCCAAAGTAGAGGGAAAAAAGTCCCCTTCCAAAGATTGACAATTGAGGGGAGTGGAGAGATACAGGAAATGCAAAAGAACCAAGTTGTGACAGTAGTTTTTATCCATGCTGACATAACTGAGAAGTGTGAGACAAAGGGTACTTAGGATTTATATTTTCAAATCAAAACCAGCTCTTCCTTGATTCTGACTGACAAATGAAGCTAAATGAGGGTCTTTGTTACTGTTGGTGGATAATTTGCGCAACATTTCAGTGTCAACCAAGCTTCCTATGTGACACGCTCAGGAAAAAAAGGAAAATGGATAAATTCTTCCTTCGATTTAACTGAATCGGCAGTTGATCCCCAAAGGTTTACTCTGAGGCCTGAGCCGGAGAAAGGCTCCCCCTTACCCAGCGGCATGCCGATGCCGTAGCCCTTGGTGTCCAGCAGGCCCCCGATCTGCGTGAGGTTGCAGTTGCGTTGCCGGTGGTACTCGTTCATGGTGCTCTCCAGCAGGAAGGCGTAGTTGGAGTTGAGCACGCGAGCGATACCCTCCGCCGTGCTCTTCACAAACACGCTGGGATGCTTGGAGTGCATGAAGTTCCACATGCGCTGGTACGTCTGGTAGCGCGAGTTCTGCCCGTGGGGACGAAAGGGATCCTCAAGTGAGTACATTTCTCAGGAAGGCATGCCAACACAGCTAGCCAGGCTGGAGAGAGAGGTAGGGGCCACTAAATAGCACGCCATCCTCTTGAAAATGAACACTCTGTGTTGGCATGGTAAGACTCATTTTCTACAGAATTTCACTCTACCTTGTCGCCACCCTAATTGTTTAATGGAACTCATTATTCCCACGGTTTCTAATTGAAAGGTTACTCTATATGCTGCAGGACCAGAGCTGGCTGGAGCTCAGTGTCACCTGAAAGAAGGCCATGGTGGAGCCTCCCTGCATGGTGCCATACTCGATGGTCGTCTGGTCAGCCAGGTCATCCACTGACTCAATGGGCACCTCCATCCTCTGCACAGTGAGGAAGGCGGCCAGGTTTGCAGTGTAGGAGGAGACGATGATCAGAGTAAAGGCCCACCTGCAGCCACAGTGACACCAGAGAGGCAATCTTTGTCAGAGATATACTACTCACGCATGCACACATACACACACACACAAAACATAAATAAACTACCACACATACAAAAAATGAGACACAGAAATTGAGACACACAGAGCCACAATTACATACATAAGCACAGACATAATAACACACGCACACACTTCCATGCAATCACATACTTACAGCAATACACACAGGCAGGGTATGAGGAAAGGTAGTAATGTGTGTGCGTACATTAGTGCGTGTACATGCACACCAGACCACACTGATGCACCATGTGGATGGTGGTGTGGGGAACAATAGTCGTGTTTGAGAGAGAGAGTATTAGTGAGTGTGTGTTTGTGTGTACAAGATGTGGGGAATGATGGCAGTGTGTGAGAGAGAGAGTGAGTGTTTGTGTATGTGTGTGTGTGTGTGTGTGTGTGTGTACAAGGTGTGGGGAATGATTGTAGTGTGTGAGAGATAGGGTGACTGTTTGTGTGTGTGTGTGCGTACAAGGTGTGGGGAATGATTGTAGTGTGTGAGAGAGAGGGTGACTGTTTGTGTGTGTGTGTGTACAAGGTGTGGGGAATGATTGTAGTGTGTGAGAGAGAGGGTGACTGTTTGTGTGTGTGTGTGTGTGTGTGTGTGCCTGTGTGTGTGTGTATGTGTGTTTGTGTGTGTGTGTACAAGGTGTGGGAAATGATGGTGGGTGTGAGAGAGAGAGTGAGTGTGTGTGTGTGTGTGTGTTTGTGTGTGTGTGTGTGTGTGCCTGTGTGTGTGTGTGTGTGTGTGTGTGTGTGTGTGTACAAGGTATGGGGAATGATGGTGGTGTGTGAGAGAGAAAGCGAGTGTTTGTGTGTGTGCGCCTGTGTGTGTGTGTGTGTGTGTGTACAAGGTGTGGGGAATGATGGTGGTGTGTGAGAGAGAGTGTGTCTGTGTGTGTGTGTGTGTGTGTACAAGGTTTGGGGAATAATGGTGGTGTGAGAGAGAGAGAGAGAGAGAGAGATAGGGTGAGTGTTTGTGTGTGTGTGTGTGTGTGTGTACAAGGTGTGGGGAATGATTGTGGTGTGTGAGAGAGAGATAGGGTGAGTGTTTGTGTGTGTGTGTGTGTGTGTGTACAAGGTGTGGGGAATAATGGTGGTGTGTGAGAGAGAGAGAGAGGGTGAGTGTTTGTGTGTGTGTGTGTGTGTGTATGTGTATGTGTGTGTATGTGTATGTGTGTGTATGTGTATGTGTGTGTGTGTACAAGGTGTGGGGAATAATGGTGGTGTGTGAGAAAGAGAGAGAGAGAGAGAGAAAGGGTGAGTGTTTGTGTGTGTATGAACTCACCAGACCCCACTGACGCAGCGTGTGGAAAGGGCACGGGGAGCGATGGCAGAGCCCTGCTGCATGAAACCCCCCACAGGGAACCAGAAACTGTTGCCCAGGGAATACTGGTTGATGACCAGGTTACAGCGTCCCCTCAGGCATGGGTGAGGATTATACCACTCATAGGGAGTCAGCCTTTGATCAGAGGCCAAAATGGTCAAAAAGAGGTGAGGGAAGAGCAAGATGAAGAAATCTTCTACATTGTTATACACATTTCTGATAGAGTTCTGAGCAACGAGCAAAATGAACTCTGCTTCCAAAATCTGAGCATAAGCTTTTGACAGAGGCTTTCTCTAATATACAGTACTGTGCAAAAGTAGGCACATGTAAAAACTTGTGTGCTTTTAATGAAATACTGTAAAGGGAAGTAAACGGCAATGTTCTTTCTTGTGGCAATAGCCAATCGTTCTTGAATGTTCTGTTCTTGTATGTTATGAAAACTTTCCATAGCCCTTTCAGTTTTAAAAAATGACCAGCAGGTGTCACTGGGGTGCTGCAGACTCACCTGGCTACCAAGAAGAGCACGCAGCTAACTGCCAGGTAGGCCAGCAGCATGAAGAGCCAGACGCTTGGAGAGAAAGGGTCAAGGAAGGAGAAGTACCCAGGTCTTCGGGCCTGGAATGCACCCGGAAATATTTATGTGAACCGATACATATAAGCACGCGCATTAATGTAAACACGCCTTAGTTAAAATAGCGGCCTTCTATTTCTAAACAAATCACTGTATGAATCACTCATCCTCTAATAAACAGGATGAAGAGGAAGGAGTGGTGGTCACAGCCTGCTATCATCCTGGCATGCCACCAGGTGAGGGCAGGAAATATTTGAATGTCTTCAGTCTGCATTGATTGTTGCGTTAAGAGCTGTGCTGTAATAATAACTATATTTAATCACCCAGCTTGAGTCCCTCGCTTGCCTCTAAGACTGAGCGTGAAACTTTTTAAATGGTGAGACTGAGCTGGCAAACAGAAGAAAAAACGTCAACAAAAAAAAACTAGAAGTATTGAGGAGCTCAGGTCAGCAACTCTCAGTCTGAGAACATCTTAATACGTGCTCTTAATAAACAACACACACAACATGTGCGAGTGGGCCCAGCACAAATTAGATGAAGGGTGTGCGAGACAAAGCCTCCTTACAGGGAGCCATTCCATCCTTCAGGGAACAGCTTACGGTTCTGAAGTGCCCTTCAAAATGCCACACACTAGGTACTAAATCATGTACAAAGTTTTGTTGTACAGACAGATCACGCAGCAATGATCAGGCGAGAAAGAGAGGGATAACCAGCATTCAAATCTCTGACTCAGCTGCACTGCTATTTTTCTGACAACATAAAATGCAAGTTATAGGAACAAGTGTAACACATAAAATAATGTTATAAAGTCACATACTTAAAAGCACCTGACATCACCCTTAAAGCTGAAGAGTAACATTTTAATGCATGTGAATGGAAGGTGCACAGCGCACTTTTCTAAGACAGCAAAGCAATACATTTTTTGAGGCAGGCGTCTCCAACTGTAATCCTCGGGGCCACAGGATTTGTGGGTTTTCAAGTTACCTCTTGGCATCTAAATTAAACCTGGAAACATCAGATGAGATTATTTATAGTCGACATAATGCCACCAATTGAAAAATCGAGGGGGTGATGTAAAAAAAAATGCTCTGACCCTGCAGCACGTGAGGCTGCCTAAGACCCCTGGGTTAAGGTATTTGGTTATTTAATCACGATGACACACCTACGTCTTTGAAACTGTAGGTCCCAATGGATGAGTAAAAGACGATCTGTGTTAGCTCTGAACACCAAATAAATTTCTATTTTATTGTGTATTGGGGGGTCTTTCCTAAGGATCCAGTGTGCTTCATTGAACATGGTTTTTGGTCGACCATCACTATTTTCATCACTATTTTTGACAGGGGCTCTCATCTTGCTATAGAGCAAGATACAGAATCCAGTTTAAGTGAAACAGCATTTACTGTGAGCTGTGATCACTTGCTGAGAGGTGAAAAACATCTTAATTAAAATTACAAAAAAATACACATAAGCACACATACACACATACACACACACTAAAACTTTAACTTGGCTTTCTCCCCCCGGGATTTAATTCTGAAATGGTTATTGACTGCCCAAAAAGCAATAAAAATTTATTTCAAGCTTGATACGCGATAGACAGATTGAATTTAGTTCAGTCAAAGCTTAACCCTAGATGCCCTCCGAAAGACGCTTATTAGCTCTGACGACAGGAATGTGAGACACCACTCCTGCAAGGCCATGGGAACTGGAGTTAATTGAGCGCTGCGTGATCCACCGAAATTATTAATATTATTAATGGCCCGCACCTGGCTGAGCGGGAGTACACTGGTTGCCAAATTATTGTAATTGGGTCTGAGGTCTGCTTGCCAATCAGGAAGCTGTCGCTACAATTCATTAATCCTAGTTAGCGCTAACGCCCAAATTTCGCAGTGGCCACTTTCCTGGTGCCAGTGCACTGCAGTCGGCAGCGCTGCACGCGTGTCTCATTTCAGCCACTAGAGGGTGCAGTACACATTCTCTTATTTTTTTATTTCCATACACCAGACCAACTTGGTCAAGATTAGTTCTTATCAGTTTAGATAAACCAGAAGGTTACAGGTTCACATCCCAGCACTGCAGTTTTTAACATTGATGATGCAACTGTGAAATATTTAGCTGCATGGAAGTGTAAAACAAAGTTCTGTAAGTCGTTCTAAGAGTGTCTGCCAAGCAACTAATAATAATAATAATATTAACAACAAAGGCAAAATAATAATATTAACGACACAGGAAATACAAACTGCTTTCCCACCTAGTTACCAGTTCTTGTGTTTCTGTTCTGACGAGAGTACAGAGAAACACATTACATGGTGGGGGTGGAGGAGGAGCACAGGGATGGCCTCTTCGTGTTGACAAGCTGTGATCCAGAACTCAATCATTGCATCTGTCACTCAGAGCTCTCAGTTCTCCTCCCAGTAAACCATGCCTAGCGACAGAACAGGCAAAAGTGGCTCCTTGCCCAACCCCCCAGATATCTAGTTTTGTATGCGACTTAACTCATTTAAACTCGTTTTCCAAGCCACGCTGTTTAGCTGACATGTTGTGCAAGTGGAGTGATGACCACAGACGGATTTGCTTTGATTTATTTTGACCAGTTTTGTTCACCCCGGCTGATTTCTAGCCTTGTGGGGAATTTAAATGTAGGAGAGCCAGTTTGTCAGTGAGCTCAAAGGATTACTCCAGTCAAAATCTAAAGCCTGATATATGTAACGTTGCACAGATCTGTGATTATGGATGAGGATCCACATTTCTCTATAAGCTCCGCCCCAAACCCCGACTGGTACTTTTTGTTTGTTACAAGCACAAATACATGCCGATAAAATGATGTCTTCTGTGAGTTAACGAGGGAAATATTTTAGACACTGCAGTCAGAGTCTGCCAAGCAGACTACCAGTGTGGTGACATTCTCTGCGAAGCGCCTGGTCTTTGCTACTTTACAGGATGCCTCTCCCTTGTTGGAAGTTGTGTGTGTGCCCGCAGGCCATCTGATGCCATGGTAGGAATGAAACCTAACCCCTGTGCGGGTGATTAACCAACAGGCTCCTCTGTCTTATTCCATTCTGAATTGCTATCGACTGCAGGGAAAATTCCAATTTGCAGCTCTGAAATGAGCAGCAGGAGCCTGTCTGAGATTGGCGCACTGCAGCAATTGATCAAACGCAGCAACAGAGAATCAGATATTGACAGTCGAGGTTGAGCTCTGCAGGCTGCGTGCCGCCAAAGAAGGGGACTGGGCATCACTGCCCAAGCGCTGGTTCTAGTTGAGAATTGTACGGGCACTCTCCCTTCAGAATCTATTCTCCTTTACTAAATTAGATAAATTAGGTAACCACCCAAACAGCAGCTTCTCTCATCACCATCTTCCCGCCTACCAGTGCACAAAACGTCTGCTGCTTGCCTAAAGTCCCCTTCATTAATCCCAAGAAGACTCTCAACCGCTCGTCCCCAAATAGCCAATCCTGAGAGAGGTCTTATCCCACCCTCCCTCCCACCCCTTTCAGTCAATCAGGTTGTGTACATCCACACATGCAATATGTACTGCTGGCTGCACTTGCACATTTTTTCCTAAATCGCCCTGTCTGCTCGCAACCAGCACAGAGATCAATATGTCACCTTTGGTGTGTGACAGGGCTTGATGATTTGCAAGCCTGTAACATTAAACTGCTATTGGGTTTCCAGCGTTACCTTCCAGTGCCTTCATCTCCGGTTGTCATTGGCCTGACTTAGACACAGGTCACATTAGTTAGAAGAAGGGATTTGGGATGACAGCACAGCATTTATCAAGCACACTCTGCAGGAGGGGGGGCGCTAGTCATGTCCCAACCACTTAGTCAGCAGAACAGTCTCTCACCAGGTGGACTCGGTACAGGACGCTGATTCCCAGGGTCATGAAGGGCTTAGAGAAGTCAATGACCTTTTCCCTTTCGGCCGTGATGGTCAGTCCCGCCACGGCCAGGTCAGCTTTCTGGAACAAAACAAAGGTGAAGTCATGGTTACGTTTCGGAACAGTCACATCTCGGTTAAAATCAAGTCTCTGCATGGTTGAGTCTGGGTTCCGTTTACACAGAGCACCCCAGGATTTGTCACACCTGTATCACTGAGACTAATCGTAACAAGACCAGAGTCTCTCTGATAACTGCTGTTCAGCTTGACTAGTATCAGGGAGAATTCTCACCAAACGAGAAGGTGAAGTCCAGTAGGAGAGTGAAAACCACACAAACTTGAGCAGTGAAATGAGCATAGTTCCAGTGGGTAACTTTTCATTATAACAAGTCTAACAACAAGGGACCAGTTCATAGGGACCAGAGTCCAGTTCATAATTAATTAACTGCAAAGTTCATTTAGGAGTTCTCAGAGACCCAGGCATAATATGAGTAAATTAGAGGAGCATACATTCCATGAAAAATCGATACATACATACAAAAATAAATTGGAGCAAAGATAGTATGACCTTAGCTTGTTTGTTCAAAGCCCATCTCCAGGGGGCAACTGCTCAATTAAGCAAAATTTTACCCCATTCTTACACATGAAATCCCCCGTCCTCATCCCCAATCAACCAAATCCTAAAGATATAGTGGCACCACCGTGATCCGCAACAATTTAACCCAGGTAGGTCAGGGCTTTTTTAAACTGCTTTAAATATACTTGGGTCAGGTCAAAAGCATACCAACAGAGCAAAATAAATGAGGAATAAATTAACTTCAGATGGCCAGCTAGTTGAGTGTCCTCAATGGTGTGCCTTCCAATCCCTGTCCGTATCCAATCACTTCCAGTCCAAGACCTGCCTCATTCATACTGTAGAAAAACTCTCCTCTCCTCCTTTACATTCAGCCTTATCTTCTTTATTACTAATTTAAGCTGGCAGGCAAGGTGTTCCCTTTTGAGGCTGATATTCAATTGTGCTGTTCTCTGGATCCAACGGCAACAAGGTTTTTTATTTTTTTTATTTTTAAAAAGGTCAAAACTAATAGCAAAGAAATCCCTTTCATGCCATGTGTTTGAGACAAACTCCCAGAGGAATCCAGTCGAGACAAACTTTAGACAAAAAATAAACAACCCCAGGTGTTCCCTCTGTGGTAAGAAGAGGGAGCTGGAAGCCCAATATAAATAATGTTTTTTTTTAATTCTATCTCCGCTTTTTAAATAGGCAGCCCATTGCAAGCTGTGTATTTATCTCACCCCAACCAGTAACACCCAAAGAAAACCTAAATAAATTCTTTATGACCTTCTCCCCTGCTTCTCCACCTATGTGACCTTTTCCGTGAATGTTATATTCCACACCTATTTAACAACCTTTCCCCAGTCGCTCTGTCTAACCCCCTCCCTTTCGCATGTGACAAAAAAACCCAGATAATCTACATCCTTATATTATAAAACATGTGCATTAATTTAAAAAGAAAATATACATGTTAAACATCACACATCTGCCTTGTATTCCTAGACAGACAAAGAGGAGAAAAGACAAAAAAATCTAGCAATGTTCTCTATGTCTTTGCTCCCAGTGTTAGTTTTGGTGTTAGTCGTCATCGCCTTTTGAATATTTTTTTGTTACATGGACGGCTTATTTCTGCAGTTTTAGGTGTTCTCTGGATATTCATCATTAAGTCTCACAGACAAAAGCGGGGACAAACATTGTTATTTCAAGTCTGTTAAAACATGTAATAAAAATTCAAACGTATGCCAACACACACTACACCTGTTATGTAATTTTACACGTATGAATCCGGTTCATGCAAATCCAAATCATATAGTGCAATAAGCATGGCATCTGAAAGTGAAGGTGGTTTTAGATATTTGTGTATGAAACATGCATTGCTTTGGGGGCTTAGCTGGTATTTTTGCATTCATACTTCTCTCAAAAGAGAATCGTCAGTTTGTATCCGTACTGCCAGCTCAGACCTGTAACCTGGTTATCTGCCGGCCGCCACCTGTAACCCGTCTGTCTTTGCACGACTCTCCACGTACCCCTCAATCAACCCCCTCGATCAACCTGCGATCAACCAAGTCTCTTATTGGCTTGATGAGAGAATTGCCACTTTCAACATGTCAATTCTCAATGCATTTTAATGCTTCTGCACTTCTGCCGACCCAGTCAGTTCAGCAGGATTATTAGAGACCCACTTTTCTAAAATGACAAGGACTAAAATTTAGGCTTTAATATTAAGAAATAATCTCAAATAATTCACAGATCAATTAGACCTGCCAGCAAATAAATGAACAAGTCACTGACAGCCCATTTAAGTAGTTTTAATGAATGAAACTTCTGCTGAAAAGGGCAACAGGTTTGGGCAGCTAGAAAGTTAACATGTATAGAAATTGCATTTCATTGAATAATGCTAATTTGGGATTAATGCTTCTCTCTGTCTGACCTTTTCGAAACCATGTCTGATCTCAGGATGGGGAGCACTAGTGTCATGAAAATCATCAATGTTCATTAGCATGGGCCGCCTTTCCAGGAATGCGAAGAATTAATACATCGCCGCCGGCGATGCAGGCAACAACAGGGATGACAGGTGTTGCAGAGGGGGCTGGACCTCACCCTGGAAATGAGCTCGCCCACCATGCCGGTCCATGTGCCGTTGGCCCCTGGTACGCCGTACACGCCGTCACCCACCAGCCGGATGCGGTAGTCAAACTTGAGGATGTCGGCCAGCTCCTTTAGCATGTCAATGCAAAAGCCCTCGTAGCGCTCATTTCCCTCCAGCTCCTGGTGATTCCGCCGGAGCATGACGTAGGGGTTCTCCTGCAGGGACACAGGCACTGGTTCATCATGAGAAGGGGCGGGGGAGGTCCATCTGCGGTCTGATGAGCTTGCTTTCCCTTCAACTCTTCAATTAAATAATGAAAATCCTAAATTTTTCCTAATCATTTAAAAATTAAACCCACACCATATCAAGACTACAGAAATCAACTTCAGTTCCCATATTGGGAAAACCACAAAGGGATGATTGGCATTTACTGACTTGGAATGCATGTTAAAATGGGCTGCAGTCTTTATCTTCCGGTCCTCACTATATTTAAACAAATTTCGACTGGTTAATTAAACTGGGCTGGACCTAACACAACTAAAATATTTTTTTTTAATTGAATTTTCACCCAGAGAAAAAACGTATCTATCTACCAATGGCAGACTCTAAAGGGGCAACAGCCTGCTTTGAATCACATCACAGAACACCATTCGGCAGTATCACCATTTTTCTTGGGACAGTTATTGGCAGTTATTCTTGGGACATCCACAAGCAACTTATGTAAAACCTGGTAGAGCTCAACAATACAAATCACTTACGTCGGTCTATTCATTAGTTACCTCATTAAATTATCCATGCACATCACCTCCATGCCCCTGCGTCAACACACCCGCGAAGAGTAAGCAGCACAATATAAATGCAAATTCTGTTGTCCCACGGCAGAGCTTGGATTGGTTGGTTGAGGGGGGCGGGGGGCTGCTAGGGATGTGGCCAGTTAATTAAATGCTGGCCTCACTGCCCGAAAGCCTCAAGGTAGACTGATGAGTGCAAAGAGAAGCAAAGTCCTTTTTATTTATCTTTAAGTAATCCATTATTAGGCATTTCCCTCCGAGGCTGTCTTCCCCTTCGGGTCAGACCTGGTTAACTGGAGACAAACAAGAACCAGCACCACATTGACCCATCAATCACAAAGCCCCAGCATCAATCAATATGTGCACAGTTACTAAGGCAAACGATTTTATCCAAAACCTTCAGTGTGGAAAAAGAAACCCCCTCAAGGGTAAGGGTGTCGAAACGACCAGTGCTGGTGCTTATTTTTAGTTAAATATCGGGTAGAGCTATACAATAGCACCACCAAAATAAAGCGTGTTTAAGTTTTGTGTTGCAGACACAGAAATCATTCGGTTAGTACCATAGGGATTCACATTGATTTGTAATGAAATTTAAATGTTAACCCTTATTATTTTCCTCAAGAACCCAGATGTATCATGCAGATGCGCCGAATAAGGCGAGAGTGCTTGCTGTCATGTGACTGCGATCCTGTCTATTACAGCAACTTCAAAGACTGATGGTTAATAATTCTTTCTCAGGGAACGATGGCTACGATAATAACCAATGTTCCCTTTCAAATATGAAATATGGACCATTAACAATGGAGAGTATACTATAGCTATCATGCAGACAGCCGTAGGGCTCTACCCATACAGAATATCACAATTTACATATTGCGCCTACGCAGGCATTGCCCTTGTCATTTTCAGTTGACAGTGGAGGGACCAGCCCCAGAAGTCACCCTCAGCACCTCAGTCTCCATTCGGCGCTTTTTTCAGAAAAGCGCACAAAACACTACTGCAACAATTAGACAAAAAGTTATACTAGTAGGCAACAACAAGTATGCTAGACCCAAGAAGGATGACGAGCCGCAGCCCCTGCAGGAACGGGGCTGTGCAGGCTAGCTAACAAACCCTCACTCACTTCTTCTCTCATAAGATGTTAATAGTAACACAAAACAGCATTTTGTACAAATTGTTAACCTTTTTCGCCAAACATTAAAGGAGAGAACTGTTAAAAATACTCGAGTACTTCAGTAGTTCAGCTCGGTTCTGAAGCAGAAAGAGACAGGTAAGACTGCCGTCACATGACACAAAGCACTCTTTTGCGTAATTTGGCATACTGCTCAGAATTCAGGGTTTATTTAAAAGGGGGTTGCCAAACGATGCCAAACTTGGGGCAGATGCAGGGATGATGTGGAAAGGAGAAAAGCCTTGCTGGTGCTGACGCGTTGGCTCCTCAACAGATTAAGCCAACAGCTGCAATGAACACTGTGATGAATGATACAAGATAGTGGTCAAATTGCTCCTTGGTGGTTTTTAAAATTTAGCCATAGGACTCATCTATCTTTTAAGTGAAGCTAGCAGGCCCAGCAATTCAATATGCTGGTGCAAATTCCACTCCATAGAACAGTCAGAAAAAAACTGCCCCCTGATCGCTCCTCTTCACAAACGCGTTGTTCCCACGGAATGCACCACTAAAATCAAAACGGTGCAACCTCCTTCAATTTTCTGCAAAAATGCCCCGACTGACTAAACCCAGTCTTATTAAACCCCGATTGATTAAACCCCGACTGATTAAACCCAGACTGATTAAATGCCCAATAAACTGAAAAATACAATATTCACACAAATATCCTTCCTATTTCAAATTTCAGAATTTTAACAAGAATTGGCAAAGATTGCTGTTACATAGGGGTAAGCCAGGGAATGGGAGGACAAGCAGCCAGACTTTGCCTGGACACAACCCGGAAAACAGCATGATTTCTTTGTGGGCGAGTACAGATAGCCTTGGATTGCTTTTTTCGCACCACTGATTACATCTCAGGCTCATTTGCTTGCCTCACCCCGCACTTGTATCCTGATTTGTGATGGTAGAGCCTGCGCTGAGATCAGAGATCTTTCAATCTCCACTGAAGCAGGCAAATGGGGCCTACAAACTACATATGGTCTCTGACTCAAATTTTGATGGCCCCCTACAGAGTCAATAGGTTGCTCATTTTATAAATATAACATGAACATTTCTTCACAGCAACTTTTACTGAATGCTGAAATAAAAGTGATGAAAACACTGATTGAGAATTACATTAAAAACATTAAAAAATAAAAAATGCTCTATAAAAACACAATATTATGAAATTGTTCCATGTTTTATATTCTGCATTTTGCACATTTTTCTTTAAAAATGTGGTCAGTTATTTCTGTGTGTTGTAATAGAAATAGAGTCCAAATATATGACACAAAATTGTGGTGCTTCTTTCATTGGTTTGGTTTGCAAAGGTAATCAAACATGCAACCTTCAGGTAAAAAAACATTATTGCCCCACTAGTTTACTAAGCCCAGTTAAATAATAGTGTTTGGATAATTACTGTTTGATTACTTTTGTTATCAATCAGGCTGATTTAGGTCAGCTCTGCCCAATATTAATCTGTCAGTCAGAGCCATATTATCCAAATGGAGAATCTATAAAACAGTAGTGAATCTTCTCAAGAGTGGTCATCCTACCAAAATTGTCCAGAAAATGACAAAGAACCCAGGAACAACAACCAGGGATCTGCAGCCCTCTCTTGCCTTGGCTAAGGTTGGTGTTCATGACTCCACCAGCAGAAAGACACTGGTAAAAAAACTGAATTCATGTCAGAGTAGCAAGGCAGAAACCACTGCTCAATAAGAAGAATGTCAATGTTTGTCTTAACTCTGCCAAAAAGCACTTGCAAGATCCTCAAGAGCAATGTTCCAGATGAGTCAAAAGTGGAAATGTTTGGCTGACATGGGCCCCATAATGTCTGGTGAAAGCCAAACATTACATTCCACAGTAATAACCTCAACCCAACAGTCAAGCAAGTAGTAGTAGTGCCATGGTATGGGAATGCTTTGCTACATCAGGAGAAAAACGCCCTGCCACCATTGAAGGAACTATGAATACTGTCCTGGTCAGAGGGCCCCACAGTCTGCATCAGTCCATAGTCTGAAGCCAAAGTGCAGCTGGTCATACACATAAGTCTAAAATCAGAATATTTCAAGAATATGTTTTTGGTATAACCTAGTCAAAGTCCAGAAACTAAACCCCACTGATAAACCCCAGCTTTGTGCTAGAAAACCCACAAATGTCACTAAATTGAAGGAGGAGTGGGACAAATTTCTCCACAGCACTATGGGAAAAATGTTTTTATGAAGTATAAAAAGTTTGTATTATTTGTTCACTCAGCATCCTCATTATCTAATATTATGTTTTTGTAGAAAACTGTTTCAAAAATATGCAGAATGCAGAAAATCAGACACAGCAATGCAAGCTATGCAAAAAAAGGTGGAGAATCAAAGGGTTTTACTCACGAGGATGGTGGTGACAGCAAGGGTAGTGTTAACCAGCGTGAATGTCACGTTGTGGGCCTGTAGCTTCCTGTCCATGGAGAGGCCCAGCACCGAATGCCACTGGCCGATCTGCATGGGACAAAAGTGTGGGACAAAAGGTTAGAGGGTCAGGGAATAACCCTATAACCTGAAGCCTAACAATCAGCTCTAGTACCACACAGGTAAAGGTTAGGTGGTCGTCCCCAACAGGCTGAAGGAGGGGTGGCCATACCGTTGTACCCTCCAGCTCAACATGTATCCTGAATTGCTTCACTAAATATTCAATTGGATAACGTGTAAAACAGCAAGCAATGATAAGCTCTCTAAATAAAAGAGTCTGGTAAGCAACTATATAATGCAATGTAATCTAACGTAGGACCTGCTCTGTGGGATTGAAGTACGATAAAGGCATTAATCAGGATCCTGGTCGGCCAAAGCTGGCGAAGAGTAGAATACACAGAAAAATTGGTTCTTTCAGAAATCCCCCTCCCTTGCTTATTCCTCCTTCGTTATCATCGGAGCACAACCGAGCGCCGCCGTCTCTCTGACACGTCGCTTGTGGTAAGGGACTTACCTGCCGAAAAAGGGGGTCTCACAGGGGTAATGGCAATTAAAGCTGGATAAAAACAGTGACATAGCGGTTCATATTTCTCACCTGTAAACTCAGCAGTTCTGTGGGTTCAATCCAACGAGTGGCTGAAGAGCCACGGAAGCGTCACACCTTCAAAATAATTTTGCCAATATTTTTTCTCCCCAATATGGAATCGGTTGCACTACCAGCCGGCAGGCGCCAAGGGAGCAGCTTGAATAAGCCAAGAGACCCCCTGCCAATTTAACCCAGCCCAGGCAGCGCTCTGTCAATCGTGCGTTGTGCTCATTTACAACTTTCACCAAAATATCTTGAATTCTCTCGAGCATATACCCATAGCTGTATCTAATATAAATTGCTCTGGATGAAGGAGAATGATAATAAAATACATTCATTCCAGTGCACATTTGTAAATTAAAGAAATGTTCACAGAAAAAAAACATTTCCACAAACAGCAGTTCCGATGTACATATGTCTCCCCTATTCCCCTCTGCAGGGAGTATCAAATCCCGCTGGTCTGAGCCTGAGGAACGCAGCCATGGATGTGCATTCCTTTTGTTAAATGTTGTATAGAAATAAACCCTGCTTATAAGCTTATTTTGCTACTAAAAGGTTTACATGGTTTGTTTCCAATCTCTACAACACAACTCCTTGAGGAATTTTAACATGCCAAAATGTTCAGCAAATCATTTTGAAAAGGCATATGCGGTTCCTTCAGACCTTGCTGGAATTCCTCAGAGAATGCAATCGGTATATTAAACTTCCTTGATCATCTTCTGCAGTGTCTTCAGTGCCCCTGTACAGTTCCTATAGGAATTCACCCTTCCTGAGTGTTTTCAAAGTTTGTTGTGCTACAACATAAAATCTTGATGCAAGGAGCGGTTTAAAAACAAGAGAGTGGATGTCGTTTAGTGGCCCAGACAAAGTCTGCACATGAATTCTGTGGCAAAACTTGTGGATTTTTGTCCACCAATTATGATTTTGGGGGGGGTGAATCTATTAACTGTGGTTTCACAGTAAAAATGATCTAGCATCTTCTCAGTGTTGTGTGGAATTAGTAAATCATAGGAAAACTGAGTGCTTTTAACTGGTGAAATGCAAACACTTGTGGGCCACATCAGTTCCCCCGCTCACTGAAGCCTAGGGCTGTTTAAAGAGGGTGGGGGTAATTTATCTCACAGCAATGTGGGCACAGGTGCACACAGCTATAGATCACGCACACAATTTTTTTAATTCAACTAGTTCAGAACAGGCTCACTGTTCTGAATTAATAACAGGACAAACAACAAACCATTTAGCCAAACGAGTTCTCCCCTTGCTCATACGACACATTCTAAATGCATTAACATATCTGCATTAATGTTTCACAATATTTTGCCTGCTTTACCTTGGTTGAAGAATTATGTGTATAGCATCAGAATTTACTCAAAGCTAATGGGTATAATTGACTGAATTGCAACCATAGCCAGATAATTAGAGACTTTTGATTAATCAGAAGGAACCCATGTTTCATTAAGGACGTCCCTTGTTTTCAGTGGCATCCTCGATGCTTCTTTCTTTTTCTTCTCAAATATTCCGGGCAAAGTAGAAGTGTATTGTCCAAGAACATGACTTCACAAACTGCGTAAGCTAGCAGGAGTACTGTTACTGAAATCATGTAAATATTTACCAGGAAGGCAGGCTGACAATGTATGTTCATCCCGCTCTCTCAAGTGTCATGACCCCTGCACAGCACTTACACATAGGGCTTGTCACCTTCAGTCAACTTCACTTCACCCTTCTCCCAAGGAAGTGAGGAGTCCATCATAATGATCACTGAAAACGGTCTAAGGACATAGGCGGCACAATTACCTTTATGAGACAAGCGTCATAATTCTGTAGCTTTAAGGATAGGTTTATAATGTATTGAAAAATATATTTATAAAGGTTTGTAAAGGACATTCAGTTACTATAATGTCTAGCTGTTTTCCTTTTTTTGTTTACTGCGGTGAACAGTAAAATAATTAAATCTAGTTGGAGTCTAAGTTGGTGAGCTGTTTAGTTTACTTTTCCAGGAGAATTTTAGAGCATTGGTCATTTGAAAGGATACTGGGGCTGGTTTAAACTGTGGCTGCTACGGTAATTCTATTTTTTCATTAGTGAAGGCATTAATGAAGTAGAAGTTTACATAATTTTGCAATATTTTGTTGGGAGTGTATTAACATTTAAGGTAGCTAGCTAGAGCAAGTAACTTTTATCCGTCATCTTAATAAAATATTTTCACCTGGCTTTTAGTCTTGAGGTACACATCAGTGCATGCTCAGACAAAATGTCTTCCTTTAAATTGTGCATCTGTCAGTCCCTTTAGAAGGGACCTCCAAAGGTGCCTAGTTTTGAGCACTTTGGAATATGACTGCTACCAATGTCCATCCTTGGATTCTCCTTCCTAGAGCACCTTCCCTTTGGACTGGGACTCAGCCGTATGCACTTGTCCAGGGACTTTTACTCCATCATGCTTGACAGATTCCTTTATCCTCTCTGCACCTGTGATTCCGACACTGAATGATTATTCCATAAAATAAACTGTGCCTGCTGTGAACCTTCTTTCCCCTTTCTCTGAAGCAACACCTAATTCTGCACATTTTGTAAAACAAGCATCTCTCCGCTTCAGTGGCATAAAATGCCTCCTAAATTCTCCCAGAACCACCCAAACCAATTTACCTTATGCCTCTAGGATCTTAACACGCTCCCACGGTACTCGCAAGCTTATGGTCATTCTCAGCGCAGTGTCACTTCCCCTAATTATATATTCAGAGTACTATGTGCTATGTGCAATATATATTCTAATCCAGTCTTTATTCTTATCTCCCCTTTTTTCTGGTTTTACAGTCCTCTTACTTTCAAAGGAAGACCTTGTTTTATGGGTTGTATTAGCACACAATAGCAAGTTAATTACAATTCATTATTTTATATTTTATTTGTTACAGCTATTTATTAGCAGTTTTAACACAATTTAGCAATCATATTGTAAGGCCCATAACAATCAAAAAGTTTGATGTAAAATTACAGCACATACAGTAATTTTCTTCTCTCCATATATGTCAAAGGGAATTCCCCATTATAGCAACAATTCAATCTCATGACTTTGCATGGCTTGGATATTCTAATTCTTTAGTATCATTATTATTTACAGAGCCTTGCAAAAGTATTCACCCCCCTTGGCATTTTTCGTGTTTTGTTGCCTTACAACCTGGAATTCACATGGATTTTT